>CM062824.1:30016885-30371721 GCA_031772345.1 Himalopsyche anomala
CTCAGTTAATACGGATGATAAAATTTGAGGGTTTTATGGATAAACTTCAATTTTTTTGCTTATATTTTTTCTTCCGTACATCTTTAATTAGATACTGGGAAAATACTACGTTGCGGATAAAATTAATATGGGTTTTTCTAATTATGAATCTAACTTTATATTAATTGCAGTCCGTTCAGCAATTTACATACTAAATTGTTAGCTTTATTACAGCGTAATCAGTCGTTGTAACGTTACTTTTGCTCATTCGCATGCAGAAAAACAGTACGAGTTTATTTGTATTATTACATGGTTACTGTATTTTTTTTTTTTGATTAATGAAACATTTACCAAGATTTATTAATACCTCATACCAAATCAATATATTGTTATTCTAAACCGTTATTTATTTTTAAAATTTAGTTTTGTTTGTAATTCATTTAGACTTATTGTTTTTGTGCATCAGTCAATTCCGTTTTAATTTATATGGTTGTTGAATAAATCGTACGGCTGCAAATCTGATACTGCACTCATCAACTGCACCAACCGACTTGTTCAAAGCATTGCTTACCAATAAATAAATAAAACGGGTGAACACCTACTAGTTATTAATTCAAAAAATGATAATTTTATATAATTACCAATAATTCAATGGTTTGAAATGTATCGTTTCCTATGCCTATCTGGTTTTCAAAAAAATCATTTTACAGAACTAGTACATATCGAGAAGTTTTCTATTCAATAAATAAAAACTACCCATTTCGCATATATAAAATATGTTGGTTAACCTTCTGAAGTAAATAAAGGTTATTCTTATATTCATATCATTATCCAACGATATTTGCATTGAACTTATCATAATAGTGAGGGTATGAAATCAATAAATGAATCCGTTATGTAGCAGTTATGCTTCCAGCGGACCTTTTTAAAAATATAAATGTTTAACTATCATATTATGTTGTTTCCATTACAGTATTGATTGAAAAATTATTGAAATATAAATACAAGAGCGTATGAATTTAATATATTGAAATTAACTTCATAAGCTGTCAATAAAACATATATTTCTGTCAGTATTCAAAGGTATAAAATATTTGGTCCATTTCCCAGTCTTCATAGAGTTAAGACCGCGATTGAAGTGGTAGGTACATTTGGTAGGCGAGCGAGGTCGGCGGTGCGCCTCCAGAATTTCTAATGCCTCCGAGGCTTTGTCTCCCGCCCATCGCCACACTCGCCTGGCCGCCTACTCTTTCGAGAATGCAACCTGGAATAGATGATTTCCACTCTTCTTTCTTATCTTGCGTCTTTTATGCTCGGTCTCGTAGAATATTGAACTTTCTACGATAGTTTTGTTCTGCCGAATTGCAACTTTTTTCATGAAACGCGTCTGATAAAAAACAAAATTTAATCCTCGACATAGACGAAGGATAATTTTTTTTTTCTTGGCAAATTAATACAACGGTGAAACGAATATATAAATACTACTTATCTATAAAAACACACAAATGTATAAATTACTTTACTAATTAAAAAAACTCTCTTCAATACTCATATATTGTTTCTAAAACACTTACATTTTTCTGGTGAAAAATTAATAATTCTATAACGTTAATCCAAAACGTATTTTTTATGTATTTCATTCAATATGTTAAATTATGATTTATTACTAATCACATTACAAGATAAATTATATATTTTATTTAATATTATCGAATAAAAGTTATAGTACATTCGTTAATTTAGGTTATATAGATACTAGCAGTTTACTTGTATTTTTTTTTTTGAATCAGTGTTGTGTTCTCGTACCATGAACATAGTTAACTGCATCAAATTCTTTCCTTCAAATAAATTCACATGTCCCTCTGCGCTTCGATAAAGTACAAAATAAACAAAGATAAACATGTCAGTTTTCTCTTTGTCGTGCTACATTCAAATCCCGGCCCCGATAAGTGAATTTGTCCCGGGCTCATCTAATTCGAGGCGCAAAAATAACATCGCACAAAAGTATGCCCCCAGAGGAGCGATACGCCGCAGGAATTTCATCTAAGACCAGCCTCTTCGGCGTCTCATCCTGTCCATTGGATATTTCGTTATGTTGTATCAGAGGCCTTTATGGAAGAACCTCACTCGACCTTATTAGAAATTTAAGCAACGGCAGGGGTTGTAAAATATTGTTGCGGGCAGCTTTTTACTCGTTATGTTGGCATCAAACTACTTCAATTTGTCATTTACATTATTATCCAGACTTGGTCTGTGTTTATTATTGCTTAACTTAAATCCGCGAGTATTACTTCTTATTCAAGTATCACCTCTTTTAAATTTTAAGAATGAGGCAGCAATCAGTTCTCAAGTCAACAGCAGTGTTAAGTCCATTCCAAATTTACGCGAATTCGGCTGGAAAACACCATAAACATAATTTAAATGTCGCGTGCTTAGTGTTTTTTCACCCAAATCTGCGTAAGTATGTACGCATATTAAAATATAGGTAGGCATTAACGCAATTTATATTTTAAAAAGGAATCATCACAACTGAGCTATATAGGACGTAGAGAATAATTTAACGTCTTTGCCGATTGACAATTATGCTTGTTTGGCTTAGTTTATCCTATCTCGATATCACGGTGAGACAATTATGAATAATCACTACTTATTTTATTTACTTTAATTTTTTAGCAATATTGCAGTACTTTTAATTCATGTTACTGGCTGGTTTGTCAACAGATGAATGATTCACAATCACAAAACATATTCCCATATCAGAGTCACAAATGAAATAATGAACAGGGATAATATAAATTTTACGGCCCTGTACATATTAATAATTCGTGACCTGTTGCGATCCGGCGTAGGATAGCCCCACAGCTGCCGGTCTTCGGTCCCCTATCTCGGGCCCCCGAATCGCTCGTTCTCGGGAGACGCCCTGGTCCCGCGTTCCCCGAAAGTAGTCGTCCAGTTTTTGCCGACCGCTCGTTAGCCGCGCAGTCAGTCTCCGGCCAGTTCGTTCGGATGGTCTAATTGGGTTACCTCTCCTATATGCGTCGTTGTTTTTCCACGCGCTACATTCCATTTCTACATTGTGCGGCGCTTTTTGTCTCCCGATTCGGACGCAAATTATTTTACGTCTTAGAAAAAAAATCCGCCGAACGTTGCTGTGCAGCAAATGCTATTTTGTTTTTGTTTCACTTTGAATGGTAATATGTTTCTCATCGAATGTCGTAACGAAATTTCTTGATTCAGCTACAATATATTTGATCTGTCCCCTATTTCGATGGGTTTGTTTTCTTTAGATTATTTACGTTATCATGTTCGCTATAGAATTGAGGATTGTCACACAAATATTGAGCTTGAGAAATGATGATTTGAGTGTTGGAGAAATCGACGTTTGCTTGAAATTGTAAACTTTATGATTTAATTTTTAAAGGAAAAAATCTTTTTTGAACACTTATTATGATTTCCATTCATAGATCTTATTATGGACTATCATAACTGACAAATCACTTTTTGAATGTTTGCTGCTCATTATTTACAGTGTACACCAAGCGTAGGGAACCTGCGGCATTTTGGCTACTCTGGTGCGGCCTTCTGGCCAATTCTGTAATATTCCCGAGATTTTCGATGACAAAATCCTTGGAAGACCTAAAAAATCCCTAGTCAATGTTTACTGCGGCCTTATTTAGAATTACAAAAATGAATGCGGCCTTTAGAGAAGAAAATGTTCCCCACCCCTGGTTTATACCATTGTTTATTTAAAATTTATTTCTATTAACGCTTAAATACACAACCGAATTTCAAGATTTCAAATGGAACTTACGTATTTCAGATAGCATGTATGTTTTATTGTATTATAAATATTGCATCATATTCACATGATGTTATTTACGAAATATCGACGAAAGTAGAACATGTTTTTTTTCTTTATTTACCTCTACCTATTTAGTGTTGGAGATTAAGATGGTTTTTGTACGTAACAATTTTATCTAAAGTTTCTCGATACCGTTTCCCTTCGGGGATGAATTCTCGATTCAACCCCCTTCTCTCTGAGAAAAATCGCTTTCCGTTAAAGTTCTCGCAAAATTTTCCTCGGGTGTGTATTTTCGCCCCGCGTCTGAAAATGGATTTGTAGCTCTTAATCTCAACCATAATGAGAACGTTTTGTTAATTAAACATTTTTGCTATTTGATTTCAAGCGCTATCTCTTCTATATTTCGCTTCGTTTGCCATTTTACGGCAATTTATCTATTGTTTAATACGGATCCTTTAGTGTTTTTAATTATTCTCTTTCTCAGACTAAAACATTACAATTTTCAGTGGTATGCTTATTGTATTCACGTGTTTCATTATTGTGGTTGAATACGGCTTATTTTTATACATGTCCGCTCCCAATGTGGAGCATATGACCTCCTAATGGAGGTATCTTTTTATACGAGAAATGTTTCTTATTTAGTCGCTCACCGCTCTTTCACAAAGAGAACAGTAGGAATGGAAGGATAAGGCTAGGACAAGACTAATGGTTAACTAATTGCGCCCAGTTATTGAAAGATCGGAAAAGTGGAAAGGAATTTTTAGACATCAAAAACACCCATGCTTTCGAACAGAAATCGAAAAATGCAGTTCGTACTGGAACTCAAACCCGCGAGATCCGGCACGGAAGCCAAACACCCCAACCGCTGCGCCATAAGACCCGACAATACGACTTGTCACTAAGAAATTTCATATTATATATCGAATGCCTCGATGTGATTTAAATAACTTAAATCGCCAAATAAAAGTATCTTTTCGGTCAGTTTTGAAGATTTTATTGATTTAAAAAAAAAACAATTAAGACTATTAGGAAGTGTTAGTCTTTGACTATTCTTTGAATATTCATCCATAATAGATACAAGACAACTGATGATACAGTGACACTTAAAACCATGTGTTTGAAAAGGTTTCAATCGAGTTGCCCGACAGTCCGAACTGTACTAGAGTTTATCGCATCTCACCTGAAAGCTGAATGCATTCGGCTTGAGTGACACCATGCGCGAAAGGCACCATGCGCGAGCGAATAATTTGTGCGAAGGAAAAGCCAAGCTGCCTTGGAAGCGACGCCGACGTCTGCGGAATGAGTTTTTGCAAAGGACGCTGGTGCCCTGCCCTAATGACGTTTCGCGTTATTTCAGGTGTCTCGCTTTGATAGCGAGGTCCGTGTTCTAAGTATGATTTTCTATGGCAGTAATGTATCAATGTGCAAACAAGTGTAATGAGGATAGTAACAGTTGCTATCTTTGGAAATACTATCGTTAATTCTCGAACACTAAGCATTTACATAACAATAAACTATCGATTAAATATACATTTTCTTTAATATATGATCTGTTTCTTTATAAAAATACAAATGATTTTATATTAAAAATACCTTTTCGTTTGTGCAATATTACCACAGTTAAGAAATAGTAGGTAACTGTATTGTTTTTTTTTAAGTACATGTCCGCTCCCAACGTGGAGCATATGGCCTCTTATCGTAATATCTCACCAGATTTTTCAAAGAAAATAGAGATAGAAAGATAGAAAAGGACTAGTAATTCGCTCTCGGTCTACGCCCGTTTTACATCATATACTAGAGAGAAATCCATAAATTGATTGAAAAATCAATCTATAAAAACTGTCCGTACTGTAATTCGAACCAGTTTCCTCCATGTTCTAAATAAATGACGATGACACTCGACCACGCAGCCGGCAAACTGTATTGAATAATATGACCATTAGCAATATCGTTATGCCGTAACGTTTTTTTTTATTATTAATCACGCCCAAACGCAGCGCTTATTTTATAATTGTCAATCGAGTATTAACGCCGAAATCTCAGAGGAGACGGTTCTCCAAGATTTCCTACCCCCGCCGCCCATTCCTCTTCTCTACGCCTGGCGCATCTCTTGCGGATTTCCCGCGGGACGCGTAAGCTCAGCAAACACACTCCGGAACTGCCGACCGGTCTAACTATCCATGCGCGCCGCTGTATCTACCCCTGCACACAGTTGTAACTACCCCTGCAAATAGTAGAGAGTGTCGAATGACGCTGCCGGATATGAATCAAATCCCCGGCGGACAGACATGCCTTTTTATTGATAATCAAATTGGTTTGAATAAGCTATTAAAGGATGATTTGCTGGTATAAAGAGTCGCTTGAGAAGCGATCCTTTTCTATACAACCCAAATAGATACTTTAGGCATTATTGCAACATATCATTGATTATTTAAAAGTTTTGTTAACATTTTAGTTTGACACTTGATGTATTTTTATCAAACACATCACAAAATGTATCCGATCCAGTAAACTGTTGAGGTGTTTTTATTTATTATATTTTGATTGACGAAAATGTTGATACGTGTACTTAAAATTATTACAGAGTGCTTTGCAAACAATTTTCTCTCGCATATTTTAAATAGCTTATCTCGATTTTTATATGCAATATAATAATGTTGAATGACAGGTGTAAAGTGTATTTTATTATATAACGGACATGTAACTGTATTTTAATAAATATTTTTAGAAAAATGTAAATCTCTGCTTGCTTAGCATCTTGCGCCCGTCACGGATTCGCCATCCGACACATCCGTGCGGAAATTTCAATAAAGGGTCAAAATTTATATTTCCCCTGCATCGCGTCGTATTGTAAACGTCATCGTGTGTTGTTGCACGGCTTATTTTGGAAAACCTTTTCGGAACGAGCGTGTGCGGTGGCGTCTCGTCAGCGTATTTTTTCACCCAGCCTCGTCGGCAATATGAAAAGATCTCCACTCCGTCCCGAGGCTTATTTGCGTCACGGGGTCTTATGCTAATCTCGTCACTTTGGTTAACTTGAGTGACTACCTTCATCGACAGCTGTCAAATTTTAACTTACATCGGGACACATTCAAAATAACATTTTTTTTTTTTTTTACATATTTTGTTCAAATATAAAGCACTATATTACTGTTTCCATTTTCAAGTTGTATTTTTTTTTAAGAAGAGAACAATTTATGCGGCAATACAGTTATTATATTAGTTACTGTCCATTTGTCCACAAATTCTATTTCCTTATACCATTAATACCAGTCGGATCAGAATATGAATTAATTTTTTAAAGCCTGTTAGAAGGTATATAAAATAAATTAAAAGTTAATTTACGAATTATACACATGAATGTATTACTATAAACAACTGATGAAAAATATTTCCGTCAACTATTTCAATGTGTATCATTATAGTTTTGTTAATAACAATCAACGTCAGCAAAATTTTAGACTCTTCTAGAACACTCGTTCAATGCACTCTTTATACATTGGGCTTTATGTTGAATATGAATAATCGTGATAGTACTTGGTGATATAATGACTAGGTGGCCGCATTCAACCATTGCCCCTTTAGGAACATCAAAGAGCTGTCAATTCAGTGAATCTATGTT
Organism: Himalopsyche anomala; assembly: GCA_031772345.1. Lineage (NCBI taxonomy): Eukaryota > Metazoa > Arthropoda > Insecta > Trichoptera > Rhyacophilidae > Himalopsyche > Himalopsyche anomala. The sequence goes on from CM062824.1 coordinate 30,024,289, forward strand.
AACAATCGCGGTCCATTCGCAAATCATGCAGACTTAACATAGGTAGCCTACCAACCCCTCACTATCGGAGAATAAAATGGCCTAAGGCTGCAGCTGCCATCTGTCCTCGGATTTCGTCAACAGGAAGCCGGCTAACTCGGTCAATTAATTTTCACAGTCTAAGATTGTGTATACATACTCGATCCCTTTCAAATCATGACGCAAATGCAACGTTCATGAATCACTGAATTATTGTCATTTTAACCGCCAAACAAAGGCACGAATTCCATACAAATCACACTGCATTCTTTTTATCAAACGCCAACACTTACTTAACAATAATCGATAACTTAAATTAGTCACATTGACCATCTCGTATCACAATACTTAGTATTTATAGTCTTCAAAGCGAACGGAAACACAATGACACATTTCATATAAAGTTTACACTATTTTCGTAAACCACTTTGCAATCAACAACATTACTAACGAAACATATCTCCGAAAAAATATTAAAGTAATACCCAACGATTGGGAATAGTGGCGTGCTTGATTGAAAACAGAATCGTCGAAAGTGTATTGTTTTTAACGCTATTCACTAAATAAATGTTAGTTTTACCGAAATATTCGAACGCTATCAGTGTGGAGACGGGGCTGTGTCAATATCATTATCATACCATCGAATATATCGTTTTAAAACCAGGCTTCGTCAGCAGACGATGTAACATGTAGTTACAATACCAGAATGATATTTTTTAACGCAGTTAGTGCCGTATGGAAGTGTCCAATGCGTTGCATCGTCGATCGGCACCTGTCGTCCGTTTCCGGTCACAATAATAAATCCCACTCTAAACTTGCGTCTACCCTACCCTCTCGGAAAACAGCGCCCCTTCAAACCCGCCGCCCTCAACACAGTCAATCGAATTAGTCGAAATGCAGTCGGCCAATTTGAGCATTCATGTTATTGTCTCTCCTTGGTATTTACTACAGACAAATGGAATGCCGGCGGCAGTTGATTTTCTTTGTCTCTTAAGTTAATATGCAGCGATTGATTGTGGAGCGGTATCAGTATTAAAAACCTGATCAAGAAACAATAATTTTCTAAGGTTGACCAGTGCTGTGTAGTTGGGTAAAAAGACGTCTCCGAATTAAGTTTCTCAAATATTTCCGTTTAACTAACATAGGCAGTTTACCAAATATGATTTTATTAATCAGCTGATATCTTTATAATATTAAAAAAAATGTTCGCTTATCATTTTTTTCTCCGAGCAGTAGCACGATTTTGGAACCCAATTTTCACTGAATTCGAAATAAAACATGCGTCGCACACCAAATAGAAAAAAAAGCGAGTCATCAGAGACAAAGTGTGTCACCCTCTTAGACCCATCCCTCCCCGGTCCCCCTAGTCCCGCCCACCTCGCGTGACCAGCCGCCCTGCTCCATCTACTTACGTCACCTGCCCATAAATCCATTCTAATTTGACACTTTCGGGCCCGCCCATGGAGCTGGAAGTATTTATGTCAGTCAGCCGTTTGCTGACTTTTCAAAAGAACTTGTAGAAATAGGCGAAACTTTGTATTTCGAGTATTTGTCATGGACGGTTGCCATCAATTAACCGTCAGCCACTTTCCTGGATGTATGACATACATATTTCACTGTCCCTAGTTTTTGTCAACGTTGTTAGAATGTTTAATTTATTGTTTATTCCTACTTCCTACTGCGAGAAATTTCCACCTAATCAGATTATAATCTGTCCTTAATGTACCAAAGTTTTCTTCTCCTTCTCTTGAATAGTGAAAGGAACCGACTGTTTCATTGGCCTTTTCTGTGACAGTTGAAATATTTGTACTTTCATTCTGTCAATCTGAAAATGTTTCCTTACGAATAGCAAACAACCATTGCTCTCAATAAGCGACTACTGTATGCAATCAGTCACCGAGCGCTTCGAATTATTATATCGACTGTGGAAAGGAAAATGGACATAGCCCACAGTTTCTCAAAACAGGTTTTTTTTCGATAATCACAATATATCAAACTTGATACACGTTCTATCAAAAGGATGCAAGCTGCAAATGCCAAATTAGTATCTATATTTAGCCTTTAAGTTTGAAAAAGATGACGTTGTAAAAAATTAAAACCAAGAAAAAAGACTGAAATAAAGGTTTTTCTTAGACAACTTCTTTAATTAATATTAGATTATGTCAATTAAACACCAGTTTAGAAGTCTCCGCGCACTTCAAGGTTGTGTAGCATTCATGATTTCACAAAATCATCAAAACACGTTTTTAGCGCCTTCTGTAAAATTTTCTATGTGTGGGTTACGTCCTTTTTTCTTTTCACAGTCGATATGTAAGGTGGTTTATTTTCTATTAAATATTAAACATCGCTTATGTATAGTTTTTTTTATAATGGATTGTTTTTCAACATTAGGTCCACTTATAATCCATGTCCACTCTCTTTATCGTCTCAAACTACATTATGATAATAAAATTAATTACTATTCAAACTCGCTTTCCTGCATGTTCTTCTTATTTACACAAAGAAAAATTAAACGTACTTATCCAGTAAAAGATCTTCACAAAACGTCCACATATTGTGTTTCGCTCGGCCCACAATAATTACTCTGGTCTTCATCGTTTCCACCCACTCATACCGAATCTCCTGAGACGGAATATTAAAACGAGTTTATTTCTCGGAATCCTTTACTCCTTTATTTTGTGTTACACTAGTTTATTTCGCGTGACGTTTCGCAGCAAACACACCTACATAATGTTGTGCCGTCTCTCCTTTTCACATAAGTTTCTAACACAGCATACTGAGAAGTAAACGATCCCAATTTCTGTTTTGTTTATTTTTGACCCGCTAGAGACGAGTGCGGTTTCTTTATCTGTATAGGGCATCATCAAACGGCGGAAACGACCGTGAGCCTTAATGGGTTTTTCGTGTCGAATCAGTGGAACTTAAATTCTTTTTTTAGACACTGAATAGAGCCTATAAAGCATTACTTAGCTCGGAAAATGTTACCTATTCCACAATGTCAGAGGAAAATTTAGTGTATAGGAAAAGTTTCTCATAATATGTCTCCATTTTATTTATGGATTATTTGATCGAAAACTTTCGTTGTTGAATATACATATGTACGACAATAACATATTAAATTATATATTTTCAATCTGTACAACACTTTCGTTTGGATTAAATTATGATAATCCTTTTCAATGGTGTGATGTCGAAAAAGCTGTCGAATTCTACACAAATCTTTTTAAACCCAATATTTTAATTTTTACCCTATTTATTAATTCGTCGTGAGATAAAACCAGTTTAGTTTATATTTCGCGTCATATTAATGAAAATAAATTCGGTAGAAGTTTAATACAATTAATGTATTCTATTAAATTCTCTGGATTCATATGACTCTATATAATTGATGACTTTCAATCTCATTAGATTGAATGAATCTCGCAATGCAGCATTCCTAACCACAATTTTCTCTCGTTCTGTTTCAGGTAAGAACTTAATCAGTCTGCGGTCTCTGGCCACCCGTTGCCACTCTTCGAAGCCAGTTGTACGCGGGGTAAAGGCAAGTATTAGCCGTTCCCCTAAAACTGTGCGCTGTCCTGTGCAGTGACATGAGTTCAATTATATTCACGTAAAAAATTAGTAAATGCGTATTATATTCAATATTCACATACAAAATAGAGCATGTTCCTTTTCTTACCGTTCGCCAATATTTTTGGTTTGCAATTTTTTTTTAAATTTGTAATGTTTAACTCGGGGTGGAAAAAAGTATTGTCCTAAATTCTATATCATTTTCCAAATGTATTAAAAATCGATAAAACAGTCCAAATGATGTTACAAAAAATACGTTTTGACAACTAATATGGTAAAATAATGTACTTTTAATCTTTACTCGCTTACAAAAAATGGTAATGAGAAAAAAAAATATTTGTACATATTTTATGTAGTTTTTAAAACGTGTTTATTTCAGGTATTTTGATTACATGAAAGTATGATATTGTTTTTTTAAAGAAAAACATGACAATTTCGGCTGGCTCTTCTGCAATTACAGATCCCTGCTTCATTCTTGGCAGATATTATTCTTTAGTCATTTAATCAATTGTTTCTTTTTTTACCTGCTGCTTTTGGGCCGATTTTAAGTTTGATGCCGTTTTGACTTTAAGTGTAAAGATACATTCCGAATTCACAAAATTTTCTTGGTTCAAACTGAAATAACGATCCTCCACTTTCTATTAAGTAGCTTCGATATGCACTTTAGTGAAAGTTTTCGCTATAAATGCGAAAACATTCGCAACCGTATCGTTCTGGGGTATGTGTACACAAACAGGGTAGCCCTGGTGCCGCAGCGGACGGGCGCCGTAGGTATTGTTAGCATGGGCGCATTGAATATGCACCTTGCCGCCCACAATCCACATCCTGGGCCAATTCATTCGGCTGCAGAGGCTTCTGCGGTTGCAAGCTGTTACATTTCACCGCTTTTAACCGGCCATACTGGCGAGAGTTTATTCCCTGTATGATTGTACCTAATATAATATGACCGTTTCTCCTATCGTGCAATTTTTTTTAAAGCCGTTACGCTTAACATTGGACGATCGCTATCAGTTTTCGCGGTACGGCTGTTTAAAAATATTTATTTTGCATCTGCCATATTTTCAATATGTTTGATTTTTTGATTGGTGAACATATCGACTGTGGAAAGGAAAAAAATCGAAAAAAAGAGTTTTTTCAAAACAGATTTTTATATTCGTGAGAATATTCATCTCTTGTTCTAGTGTTTACGTACATAACCATAACTATATTTTTAATTCCGTCTCCGTTCCTACTAGGGATTCCAACTATTCGTCATTATCAACTATTCGAATATCGAATATTAAAACTGAAACTATCCGGATGTATTCGGATATCCGGATAGATTTAGTATGTACATACCTCATATGTTTATACTAAAATATTACATTAAATAGTACCTAGATTAAAAACGAGCTCATTTGTAATATAAGTCATTTATTGAAATTTCAAAAATGCATATTTTAAAAAAATAGAGCATTAAATGTTTCATATTTTAAATTTATTTTTAACTTAGTTTTTAAGTGTTCCTGGCGTTGAAAATACTCGTTTAGCAGCAGTTGAAGTTAGCTTTATTGTTAGTAGTGTTTTAAACAATACGTCTAACATTTCTCTTATTTTTTTTAATTGATCCAAATATATCATATACAAAATATTTTAATAAACAAGGAATAACCGGCTGTTTGTGCTAATATACAGTAGTCTCGATTTCTGAGTTTTTACTAAATAATCGTATAACTCGCACGCAAAAAGATATTGATAACACCCGAGATGGGTGAAGGTGAAAAAACCACTACCGGGGGAATTCATAATTATTCTTTTAATTGTGAAGAAATTGTGATATGATCTTTCGTAGATTTTGTAACATATTCCATTAAAAAATATTAGGAATACTATTCGGATATTTCCCCAAATATCCGAATATCGAATAGTTGCAAAAGGGCCGAATATATCCGGATATCGAATATCCGGATTGGCATCCCTAGTTCCTACCTAATGCAGCATTCAGTCACTGCATCTATTTTCAGTAACGTAAATAAATATAAATGTATTTGTATGAAGTAAGTGTATCGTTTTTTCTGCACATTGTTTTAACAAACTATGAACTATATAAGGATCAATATGTATGTCCACTGCGTTTCTGATATCTATTGCCGGGTATAGTATTTTTTTGTGTATAAATTAAAATTCTATTTCGTTTATTCGTGGTATTTAGGCGAGTGTTTTCTTCACTCTGTTTGCTATTGGTAAAAAGGCATGACTGTTCACTTTAATCAACTATTTGTCTAATGCATTGCGAAGTAATATTTGAATCTGAAATTATGGTTGATTCCACAGTTGAAGCGAACCTGAATCGCAAAACAGTTGTGGGTATATCATGTATCTTAAATGTGATCCATTAGCTGACTTAACACAAAGCTGTTATCACCTGCATTTGAGTAATATGTGTGCTATATCGTTTTCAAGCACATTATTAGTTTTTATTAAAACAAGAAAGAACTCTTACACACGTCGTGTACATACTCTTTCTCGTTTTAAAGCATACACGACTGCTTAATCGCAACTTCTGTGTGTACATCTCGCCATTTAGTGTTTTCATAAATAATAAGATGAAATAAATTTCACTTTAAAACATTTATCTGTGTAGTTCAATGAAACCATTATGTAAATTTTACTTTGACAGTTTATTCTCTTTCGAGTCGAAACGGACATAACTGAGCCATTCCGCTTTCTTTAGCATGTTGTACAAAGCGAGTTAGCGAGTTTCGGATAAGTTATGATTTATCTTTACAGCCAGCCGTCCTCCTTTCGTTTTTCTCCCGTTCCGAGCTGCCTTTTGTCCGCGGAAAATCGTAAATCTGAAGTTTATCACTTGAAAATATAAATAAGCTCGTGTAAGTCCGCTCGCTTCATTGCACTCGGCTGCACCGGCGAGAAGGAGACGGGGTGAGATTCGTGTGTCCTCGGCAGCGGTCATAAAATAAAAATCATCTTCCATTGTACTCACATATTGTTGTAAGCACGGACACCCGAGATACTAACTCTCAGGACGTTTGAAAACATTTTACTGTTTAATAATGTTGAGTAACGGTTTTACCGCTAGCAGTTAATTAACAAGTAAAATATACACTGATCTTCAGTTGTGTTTGTTATTATAAATAGGCACCTAAGAATAGTACACACCGATTTTATCATTTTTTTTTTTTTTTTTTATATATATTATAGACTTTACTATATACACTTCAATTCTAAAAATATTGTTTTACATTGTTTCTGTAATTCAAAAATGGATGTGTGATTTCGTTTAGTTCAAACAGCTCTTGATGCAATTGTTTTAGTGCAACATCTAATTTATGTTGTTTTGGCATATCTTACAATACTTAAATATGATCAAAATATAAAAATAATCTTTTTGTATTCATGAGTAATAACAACCTTTTAAATAATCGACAAAACTTAATCGCTATGCACCTAAGAGGTGGTAGTAGTGTAACACATCTGCAATAATTTCGTATCGAAATCCAAATCGCTAAAATGTCACGAAAGCTTTTCGGTTCAAAAGCTCGACTTGTTCGCGTAGCGTACCTATAACTCGGTAGGTATTCGAAGCGCATCGAGGTGGTTGCCTGTTGCCATGCAGGTCCCGCCTCGATAATGTTTGAACCATCGAAGATGCTAGCTGTTACTAAGGGTCCACTTTTTTGCGTGGTCGTGTCCTGGAATACAAGACATGTTTGCAACATTTTTAGCATTGAATTTTTTTTAATGCTTATTATAGCAAACTACAAATACACGGACCTCTCAGAATTGCTGTCACTCTAAAATATAAAGTTAAACTATGTTATCGATCCTACTCAGTGTTAGAAATATTTTGTCGTATACTTTATACTCGCACTGTATTACATATAATTTGTTTACTTAAACTAAAATAATCGTTCAATTATAATCCTTGATTTTTAATTTGCAGTTTATCTTTTTATAATACAGTATGAATGCTGTGGTAAATTTCATTTATTTTGTAGAGTTCACCACTTTTTTCTTGCTTCAGTGTGTCAAATCTCTTCTGCCATTCGTTAAAATGAACGGAAAAACCTTTTCTTGTGACGAAAAGCAACTACCAAATCTTCGTAAATTGTACTGACAGTTAGGAACTACAGTAAGAACCTGACATTTTTATTAAACCGCATGAAATGAAATGGCCCTAACAAAAACCGTCCCAAGGGAGTTGGCAATTCTTAAATAGATATACCATACATAGAAAAAATAGGTTACCTTTTAATTTCTATTTCGTATTCTGTATCGTTCATTTCTTAATAATGTTTACATTATTTAGACAATTTTTCCCTCAATGCGTTTTCTAATATATTTATATTTCGGCTAATTAGTTATATTTATTTATATCGTTGCAACTTTTTCGGACATCACTTTTTAGCAAGGTACGTTCGTACCTATTCTATAGATAAATAAATCGAATAATTTTTAACAAACATTTATCAATGTTTACGAGCTCCTCGTACTTTATATTTCAAAACTATTTCGAAGTAAAAGTAATAATGGCAGAGATAAATATATTTGGATAGGAAAACAAGTGGTATAATGATCTTTGTTAGAAGCCAGTGATGTGAGATGATCATCCTCAGAGAGTCAGCCGCGCGTGCTACCGCGCTCTTCGCTTCTTGTCGGGATTTCTTCTTCGGCTTGTCCCCGTATGCTCGAGTCAGTTGTGACAAAACCGCCATCCTTCCGCTTTACAATCAAAACTCAAACAATATTTAATTCGTTTTATATTCGTATTCGATTATATACCTACACTTAGTTCTTTATTTTACGGTTACATGTAACAACGATTAACTGAATGACATTGTATAGAGTGTATTGGAATCGTTACTAAACGGCTTAATTATAAATATACGGTTACAAAAAAAAAACCGCTTTTTAAAAGTTGCTTAATACATAAAATTATTGAAATAGATTAATAACTAAACATTTACAAATTGTCTGTTTCAAGTATTTTATAATTATGTACTAAAATTGTTGTAATCCTGGGAGATTTCTATTGCCTTGCTCGACTCCCTTGAGCAAATGTTATATTTAAAATGTAATGTTTTCCTTTTCATTGTATTTGAATCATAGTAATAGCCGGCCCGTCAGTTGTCGATAGCTGATGTATCCTCTACATGCCTCCTCTGAAAACCCTCACGTCCCTTTGTGCCCGACAACTCCTTTTGTTGCGTCAAACAAACCTCCGCGATATTATTTTATCAGGCTAACTGAGTATCACCCCTTCTCCATTACTTTCTTCCCTCCCCTTTCCTACCATAATAATAATTCCGCTGTACGTGTATATAATATGTCCCTCGGCCGGGTCCGACCGGACTGGTTGTATGGCAGGGTGTGCGTGCCTTGTTTTCTGTGTGTCGGTGTCGTACGTACTGCGTGGCTTTTTCTTTGCTCAAATCGAGTTTTCTTTTTTGGTGTCTTGTTTGTATGCGGTTATGGATGTGTGTATATATGGTTAACGTCGTTTTTGTGAGGTGCGAAAGTTTGCGGGCTAAATTTTGTTTGTTCGTTAAATTCACGGGGAAAAAAATCCGAAGTTCGACTTGCCATTTGTTTATTTTTTTTTCATCAAATAATCGAATTCTTACAGGATTTATTCATTATGAATTGATTAGAATGTGCGTAATATAACTTATACGTGATGATTTAGTCTCTCAAATACCATATTGACTTTAATCCACTTACCAACTGAATTGCCTTTAATAAGTTTTTGTAATATGTTTTATAAAATCATATTAATATTATATTTACCTCTAATGACCACAATTCTTAAATTTAAATTGTGTAAAAAACTTCTTTTTTTCTTACTTAAAGTTCAAAATTATGCCGGCAATATAATATTAACATTACATAAGTTTGGCGTGATTGTAATAAAGACCGATGACCTTATAGCCAAGTGGTCAATGAATTCCTTTGGAATTCCGCCTTAACTCACTAACAGCTTTCGTGTTTACACCCAGAAATGAAAGCCTTAATCGGAACCGATCGTGAGAATTGTAGAACTAAATACGTTGATATTTTTTACCTTATTATAATGGAGCTCTACCAAGTAAATGCCAATTCAATCAACAATATCAATTTGAATTTAAAAGTGTTTTAATTCGTACGAGCCGCAGCAACAACACCTAATCACATTCCATCAACACCTATTCTTTTTGTTAAAGAATATACTAAACCGTAATTTATTAGTATTAATTTATTATCAATTTTAGGTTTGCCTGCGTGGTGATGGGCGTATGGCTGTTTTCTTTTATTATTTTTTATAGTTTATGTACTATTTCACATCTTTTAGATGTTTTAGACAAAGTTTGAATAAGATTTTTTGAATTAAATGAATGCTTAATTTTTCCATTGTCTTATTGCTTTCTGCACTTTTGAAAGATGTCGCAGTTTTATCGTCAGTCAAAAGCGAGTCGCTTGAAATTTTGCAAAAGGAAAAAAGCGCCAGCCTGCTGCTATCAATCCAAAGAGAACAGCGGCGGGGATTCCTTTTGAAAGCGGCACGTAATAATTCCGCGTAAAATCCGTTTCATAACATTTATTAAAGTGCATTTTCTTTGTACAAAAAGTTTCCGTTCCAAAGAGGTGCACACCCGGTCGGCTTATCTTGCAGTGCTCTTTAACGTAACGCTATTGCATCGTATTTACGTCGAATATTTTAAAAACTTTTTGCTGACCCTCTGGAATTTATATTTTTATAATACTGGTTTGTAATAATTTTACCTGCTATGTCCCGATCGATCGTTTTATTTCCAGACGATTAAATATGGACAGTCTGGACTGTTAACTCACTTCTTCCTCTTGGTAACTACAGGCAACATCAGTGTCAATTGAAATATTAAATACCGAAATAAAATCTATATTATTAAATATCAAATTTTCCTTCATTATACACTTTATTATTAAGTTATCCAAGTTAGATTCTTTAACCAATTCAATACATAGTGATATTTGAAATAATTTAGTACAGTTGCTACGTCACAACTTAATGTAATTGATATTTAACGTTTGCTTGCAAACGTCCATAGTATGAGATAAATGTAATGAACTATCGAATGAAAGCTTTTTACAGTCAATTCATTCTTGTTTTGTATTTTACCCGACATTAACGTAGCTAAGCGCTGTTTTTCTCTTTCCTAGGCTCCCGGGTAGATAATAGGAGTAGCTTCCATCCAATAGACTATCCAACATTTCCCTTTGACGCCGGTTTATCTTCGCCTTTGAATGAGCGATCTTTCTGTCCTTTCCGCTTATATTGGCCAAATAAAGACGGGCATAATAAATACGTTCAGTTGAACTGCAGAATCGTTTTCTTTAACTTCATTCCGCGCCATCGAGATTCTAGCGAATCGTCGACTTCATATTAGCTTTTTTGTGTATCGTCTATTATATGTACATATTCGGTAAAAACATACCTACATGTTGTTTTCTTCTTTTGGAAATACCAAAAGTTCGACCGTTTAGCAAGATTAATTAATTACTCATACCACGACAAATCTATTCACAAAATATTTCTGAGAAAACAAAGTTTCTGTATTATATTATCATTACACGACGTAGTCGTGTTTCATACTTTTAGTTGGTTTTATTCTTTTCACTTCATGATTTATTCTCGACTTGACATATTTTCACTTCCATCGTAGAAAAAATAATAGTTTTATTTTAAATATTTCATGTATCAGGTATATACCATTCAAATGAATGAATCCGATAGTTTCCTACGACACCTCTTAGGAAATATCGCCAATTTAAAAGCGTTTATTTTATCAATCGGAAAATCTCAGTCGGAAATTTCCCGGGTCGAGGTTTCCTCGCCTTCCACGTGAGCATATGCAGATAGTTTGCGATGTTCCGTATCCGGAGTTTATGCGAGCACTCGTTCCCGCTCCGGTTAATTGTCCCCAATACGGCGCACGGGATTGCGCGCAATTACTTTGCAAACTTTATCTTCTCGCCGGGGGCGGCGGTATTCATTTCATTAGTGGGCGGGGGCGGCTCCGGCCTGGTCTGGGCGGCCCGTCTCCGACTTGCTCCGCTACGTTTCGCGATCTATCTTTTAATGTGATTTATTTTTATTATTATTACCTCGTCTACTTTTCTTCTCGGAGAGTCCGGCTCACAGTTATAATTGATTGGTTTTTTATACGGTCCCCAGCGGTATTTTCTTATATATGTGCATTATTCAGTTCATTCAATAAATCACAATGAATTTAGCACTACATGTATTATTCCAGTTACGTTTATGCTTTCTATATTTTACGAAAATGAAATTAGGCTTCGTAAAAATAATTTATTTTCACATTGTATTAACAATTTTTAGTTTCGTCAATTTTCTGTATACAATATTTTTCGGGTATCATTCGTTACCCAGCCTTATAATTGCTTCTTGCGACGTCGTTAAATCGCTCCTACAGTATTGTGAATCCGACCAAGAGCAAGCAGGTATGAGGAAAACTTACGTCTAAATATACAAAAGAAACCATGTCAACATTTGCAAGCAACTTACTGCAGTTCCAAGAATTGAATCGTTGAATATGTATAACGTCTAACAGGGCTTTTACAAATTCAGATTTTTTTTACTACGCTCTTTAGTTTTTATATCAACTGAAATATTGCTATGATTTCGAATGCAATGAAAAGTTTATATGATTTAATATATCGACTGTGGAAAGGAAACAGGACGTAACCTAACCTACAGTTTTTTCAAAACAGGTTTTTTTCGATAATCACAACGTATCAAACTTGATACACGTTCTATCAAAAGGATGCAAGCCGTAAATGCCGAATGTGTCTAAATTTAGCTTTTAAGTTTGAAAAAGATGACCTTGTAAAAAATTAAAACCAAGAAAAAAGTCTGAAATATAGATTTATCCTAGTTAATTTCTTTAATTAATATTAGATTATGTCAATTAAACACCAGTTTAGAAGTCTCCGTGCAGTTCGAGGTGGTGTCTAAATCATTTTCATATGGCCCAAAACACGTTTTTTGCGCCTCCTGTAAAATTCGATATTTGGGTTACGTCCTTTTTCTCTTCCACAGTCGATATGTATTATATTGCGGAAACTTTTCGAAATTTGTATTAATGCAATAATGTTTTAGGTGTGATATACGTGCTAATCTGTAAACACTGTTTCCCTAATGCCCATTGCCCTTGAGTAATATTAATTTTGTATATTATTTCCGATCTCATTTTCGCTGTGTGTGTGTGTGTGTGTGTAGCATACCTGCTCACTCAATTCAGGCCTCCGATCGCCTCTGGACCGCTCGGTCAGTTATGAATGTTATGATCTAGGAGGCCATTCCCCCTTCCCGTGCGATGGGCCTTCGCCCCGCAATTTCGGCATAATGGAGTGATAAAATTTTATGTGGCCCCCCGGGCTCCACCGTCTTGTAATCGCGTGTTCTTCTTGTACTTGCTGTTTATTTTTTTCCGTATTTTTATCGCTATCCAACGGATAGTGATGAGCCATCATAGGATTCGCAGTGAAGTAGAAATACTTTTTGTTAATGCCAATGTCCTGGATATCTCTACTAATTATTGGGCTTAAGTTGTATTAACCGTTTCGTCGTTAAAAATTATATGTACTTTGCATTTTTAATTATTTTGAAAATGCTCTTAATTAAGAGATTACGATATATGTATTATTGCCATAAGAAACGAGTAACTTGAAACATAAACATTTTACGAAAACTTTTTTTGATATACAGGTTAGTGATTTTTTTTTTGTCGTATATAAACTAAATTGATTCCTAGGCCATGAATTCAACGTTGTCGCCAATAAATACATATCATTTTGTTAGGGTAAAAATATCTAAGTATTTCAGTTCTACAGTTTTTTTATATATGTTAAACGTTGATGGCTATTTCGGCTTTCGCCATCGTCAGAACTATGGTGTAAACGTAAATTTGCTCAGCTATATATATTTATATATTACTATATATATTATCATTTTTTGTTGTCGAATACAACATTTTCTATGGTGTTCTAATAAACCTTATTAATCAATAGCAATGTGCAGTTGTTTAAAAGTAAAAATAGCTGTAAAAAGATTCGCATCATTTCAAATACATATTTTTTATTTTGTTGTATTGAATATGAATTTCTAACATCAATCATGTGTCGCTGAAAGCTGTTTGCATCTAAAAAAAACTCGAGTATCAAACAATAAAATTGTTGGCTTCTCCCATCCTGGAAAACAAAGCACAGCGCGCCTAGCTAAACTTACGCGTTTGGATTATCTTAAGCCTATTTGCGTGAAGCACCATCCAGCGGTGTTTATCGCAATCTGGGAAAACGTCTGCGATAATTTTAGGGGATGGGTGTTTTTAATACATATTGCTCACTGTATTGAAACACCTGCATTCGAAATGCATATAGCTCTTTTATATCTCATATAATAAATAGGCTTTGAGCATTAGTCCTTAATAGTATGTAGTCCGATTTAACCGGTTAAAATTTTCTCGTAAGACATGGATTGCTATTATATTTCAAGAAAACTCAATCATTATAAATGTGACACGTAACCGATACCCGCTGCATTCGGAGATAAAATAACCTTAGTATTTTCAAACAATTTAAGGGGTTAAGACTCGATGAATTTATTTATACATTTGAGTTATCAGTTTCTATTCCCACAATTTTATACTATGATCTGGAACATTGCATTCAAAATTATTCTTTTAAACTCCAACTTTTTTTTCAAAGCCATCGCTTTTTTTACAAGAACATTATATTACGTCTGCTGCATTGAAATATGCGATGTGTTTGATTTTTAAGACATTGCACAAAAAGTACTCAGTTGCTGTACTTATTTATAGCTGTTTTTTTTATTTTTACAAAAACTTTATCTTGAAATATTTCCCATATTATTGTGATACACATAAATCTTCTCATCGCTTTCATGTTGCCAATTCATTATTATTTGCGAAGTTTTCTTCTATCTGAATGCAGCCAGCTTTAATAAATTCATGGCATTTTCATTTCACGGAATAGTGAATAGTTCCCTCGTCGACACGGCTTTCTCGGGTTTATAACGATTTCCAATATGTGAGCGTCGCTGTGCGCTGAAAATCGAATGGTGTTTTCAGTCAATTTTATACCATAAATCTATACCATATTTATATTTGTGCATACATTTTTTAATAATCGCCTATTCTTTAGAGAACTTTTCTTAAACTACAATATTATTTCCGCGTACTTATACTTTAGCAGCGGTTCTTATTTCTTGAGTAATTAACTAGATTCCAAATTACTTCCCAGATACATCTTTGTGTATTTGTATTATATATAAATCCAAATACTTTATTTATTATCTCGTTATTCTACGCATTGAATATTCATTTAAAAATAAAATTTGCCTAATACGTGTCTCTTTTTTATTTGAGTAGTGCATATTTTTTTTTCATTTTATTTATCGCATGTGATATTGTTCATGTAAAGCAGTGATGCACAACCTCTACCTTCTAGCGGGCCGCATAAAACAAATTTATCGTGGGTGCGGGCCGCAAAGAAAAAAATGATTTAAAGTACGCTCAATCCTTTTTTATACAGAAAATATGTATGTTCCATGTAAAACAGCCTTAAAAACGTGTAAAAAAGATTAAGTGAATTTAGATAAATGAGTAATAGGTTCCATTTTATTATTTTGACCGTGTTATTTAGAAAATAAATAAGCCATGCAAAAAAAAGATCATGAGTACTTGCTTATTAAAAATCATTTCATTGTGAAATATTTATGTTTCATTTATATGCAATTCATAAGTTAATGCGTTCATGGTCTTTGTTAATTTTTAACTATTTTTTTTAATTTGACATAATATTTGTAAGCCTGTTTCTATGAACCGATTTATTCTCCTTCATTGAAGAAAAAGCTTGCTTAAATTTGTTTAATACATGTTTTACGTGAAAAAAGTATTTTTGAGAAAGAGATTTAAGGGCCGCCACAAAATTCAAAAAGGGCCGCATGCGGCCCTTTTATATGTATGTATATATGTATTATGTTATATGTATGCGGCAATTGATATGTATGTAGCTTTCCTTTCCCTCAATTCATCGGCTTAATTTAGATTAGTCATACCGTTATTTTTTTAAATTTTTGCTATCGATAAAAAATGTTTGAATTACTCTTCGCTAAAAAGTCATCCCTATCTCGAATTCTGAAACGTAAAGTGCGTGCCGTGTACCATGTGACGTCACGCGCCTTTTGTTAGGCCGACATTTTCCGCTAATCCTTTTACAAGCAGGGCTGTTACTAAACTGGAATCTATTTAATATACCAAATGAAATCAAGTTTGAAAAAAAAAAAACGAAACTGCAGTAGATTGGTGAAATTAGTAAACTGATTAGAAAATGGTGTTTATTTTTGAGTGTTGGCAACGTTGAAATCACTTAAAATTATTTCGGAAAAATCCTACCGTTTCGTTTTTCTGTGAAACATCAGTGATATTTTCTTTCGAGTGAAAAAAAACGTTCTATCGATTGATGGTTCTTATCGCATATTGTCAACCCTAATTCGACGGGTGAACGAATCGTGACTGCAACTTTCGTACACGTATTAACAGTATTGTGTGACGGGGATTATTTTCCACAGCTTGTACTTCAGCGTGCTGCCGGTGTGGCGCTGCAGAGTTCCGATTGGACAGGGCCGTGCGTGTCAAATGACCCGAAACTTGTATCCAGCTCGGCGGTAATAAATGTTGATACCATATTATGTTACCACTCGAAACTGTAATATACACTTAGCTAGAATGTATACCTTGTTACAAGAAAGTGTTTATTCACTATCGTCCGGCTTTATTTGATTTCGCCTCTTGTCCTTTTATTTGTTGCCGGTTTTTTTTACGTTTTAAGGAGTTTATTTACTGCAAATATCGCGATGAAATTACTAATGAGTCTTAATGAGAGAATTAAAAGAATTTGTACCATAAGCTAGCATTAAAAAATATATATACACAGTACATACATAGATCGAGAATATTGTTCCAGTAATTTTAGAATACGTTGTTTGTGTAGATATATGGCCGAATATAAGCAAATGAAGCGAATGTGGTGTTTTCTTTTGTTTGTATAGTCGTATGAAATATAGAAACGATCATCTTCAGGAAAATTAATTATATTTATTTTGCAAAACGTTTATTTACGTCGTGCCGATGTTGTCTTTGACCGCGTACCGCAAACAGTAACGCACTCCGACCGCGAGGAATGAACATGATATTCGCATTTCCCCGTCCGACTAGCTGCGATTATTGTTATCCGCCCATGTTAATTCGTCGAGGGGTGTGGGCGGCTTGGCGTGTCGCCCTTCTGGCGCCCGCCGGCCGTCCCCCGCCCCCGCGGAGACTGGCTTCCATGTTCAGCCCCCCGTCGCCGAAGCGATAGTTCGCGGTGAAAATTCTACGCATTTCTTCCGAACCCCCTTATTCAAGGTTCGATCTAATCACGGAAATGACTACGCTCGATAAGTGTGTTGCAATAAATAGTACTGCGTCAATGTAATTGAAATGAAATGCATCATGCAGAAAATTTAAAGATTTAGTCCAAAAAAAGTATATTATGTAGGTGGGATATTCTTGGTAAGACATTTTTATTTTCCCTCAACAAATTTTACGCTTCAAGAGAAAAATTGTATTCTTAAATACAATCATTTATGTAGTTTAGTGTTATTAATATATCATCTTCTTTCAAATCAATCATTTATGTCATATAAAACCCTTTGTTTTACGTCGTATGATATCACATTCAATATTTAGCAAAATCTCTTGATTTCAGGATTCACAATATAACATTTAAAAAAATCATTCAATTCATGCTATTCGTTCGATAACTTTTACCTAATAACAAAATTGGATTCGACCATTATCTAGAGATGTTGACAATTCTTTAATACAATATTTTTTTGCAATTCCATCAAAGTGTTTACCAGAGCGATACAATCGATCTGAATGATGTATTATTACAATAAATTACCCGTACAAGTTTTGATGAGTTTTTCCTGTTGCCTATATAGACCCTTTTCTCTCGATTGATAAATGCGCATATATTTTCCCTGTGTTTATGTATTGTACAAACGTTAGCCTTTGTCTTTGTATCGGTGATTTTATCATCATACGCATGTTTACTCGGGTAATGCACTTCATCAAAAATTATTGATACGATTATTTTAATTAAAATGCCGTAGTAATGTGTTGCTATTACTTCTTTGAGTTACGTTCATATTTTAATAATAATTGTCTATGGCTTAAAACTACGTTTAATATTATTAGGACATCCTCAGAAGTTGTATAAAATAAGGTTTTAAGTATTATCATTGATTTTCGCTGTTGTATCTTTTTTATTTACTATTGTTTTTCGCGATGAATTGTTGGAGATAAATCTTAGGCTGGGGTCATTAATTGTTGTTTAAAACTTATTCGGCGGAAAGCTTTCATATGTTGTGATAGTAGAAACAATATTTTTTTCAATATGCTCTCAAAAGTGCTACGGTGGATATTTTGTTTGTTTGTATAAAATATCTCGCGTGGCGCTTATCGCGTCTGAATAGTGTTCTCGCCGAGTTAATAAATAAATATACATATTTCGAAAGTTTGTGAATGTTTTGAGTGCTGGTGGGTTGTTTAACTCGAATAATTGACAATCTCTGCGCTTAACAAAAGGATAGGAAGGTTTCCCACTCGGCCCTGCCTGATGCGGGCGCTATGTTTTCCTTGTCTCGTATGTGAGAGTTAGAAGAAAATCGCTATGCGAACAAATCTTATTTGCCGAGCACATCGCTATTGTGAAAAATATTTGTTCTTATAGTGTCGCTATTCCAAAGGACGCGGCTATTCGTTTGTTTTGTGTCATTTGACTTCTATTCGAGTGTTTTGAAGCGAAAATTATACATATTCTTGTAAAACACAAACCCAGGTAGTTTATATGGCGTTAATATTAATATGCTACTCTAACGATACTATAATACTTACGTACTATTGGAAAAAATATATACAATTAACAATTGGGTCAATTTTTTTCGAGTTTATTTTAAGCGACGCCCACTCCATGAAATAAACAATTCTTCAAACAGTATGTTGAATTGAATCTTGATTATACTAATGTTGAACGGAACTTTCGTGTGTTTCTCGTTTAGTAATTCAAACTAACATTTTGTTTTTTTTTTTTATAATACAAGTATTATTTATGAAAGTTTAACACTCATTACTAGAGATTATTATTTTTAATAATAATAATCCATGTCACAAACGTGGCTCACGAGCCACTGCTGGTATACCAAAACCCGATGCATGTTTTATATTACAGAGAATTTTTGTTCAAACGTTGCCAGTGTTATGTATACACAACATCTACCTCTATGCTAAATTATCTATGACAACTTGTAACAATAAACCTTTCAACTAAACCGATATCCTTCTCTCCAAAAGTTCAAATCGAGAGTTGAAATCGAAAGGCCGACGGCTCAGTAGAAACTTCTCGATACTCACATCGTTATCATTTTGATCAATAAGATTAAGTGATTTATTTACAAAGTGTGTAAATAATGTATATGGAATAAAGTTGAAACAGCATTGAAATTAAATTAAGTGTTTTAGTAAAAATATATCCATAACATAAAAATTGGTGTCAGAAGTGGGATTTGTGCTATACATCCATAACATCAGAAACCCACCTATTACTAATCTGTATATATTTTTTAAATCTACCTATAATCGCTATGCCAACATATATTATATGACGTGATATTCATATATGCCTTAAACAAACTACACTTGCAGTAGCGAATGCCTTGCTTTATTTATTCGAATATGTAGAAACTTAAGTTTCAGCAAAATCTTAGTGTTTGGTTTTTTTCATCCTGAAACGTTTGCTGCCTAAAACTTGAATAGAAATTTCCCCTTCGCCCCGAGCGAAGATGCAATCTTCGAAACTCAAAGGAAATACAGTTTTAAAAATGACTTTTGGCATTTGCCTCGCTGTTTTTTTTTTCGCTAAGCGTGGGTACATTTAATATCGTATCTGTCAAGTTATACAAACTGTATCGTGTGTATTTTTTTTTATTCTACATCGTTAAAACTAATATTGGTTATCATTTTCAACGTGTGTCTATTCCAACATGTGCTTACACAAATTACACACAGGTAGCTCTAGAATCTATCGAACACTACGTACACTATTTGTACAGGGTATACGTATCTCTACAAATCATATATTACATACTTACCTTCCTTACTGTTTGTATGCTAGGAACTCTTTACGGATCAATAAAGAGTTGTAGTAAATAAAGGCACTATCCATCCAGCTACTTTACAATACCTTTACTTCCTTTGCCATATACAATTGCCGTGCCGTGGTTTGTTTCCGAATCCCACAGGAATCACGTGTGTTGTAATACACAGCACATGCGTATAATAATAATTCTGTCGTTCGTACAGGGGTGCAAAAGCTTTCAATGTTTAATGCTGCACGTATTTAACATTCAATACGTTCACTATGTAATATCATGGCATAAAGATCGCCGTGACGACGATGATTTGTTGAATTCTGGCTTCTTAGTTTCGGGATTTATTCGATTTGAATTTCGACTGAAGTATGAGCAGCACTGATATTTGTTGATTGAATTGGTATTAAGTTGGTACAACTCCATTTTAATACGGTAAAACATATTAAAGTATTTAGTTCTACATTTTTTTTTATAAAATTAGTTTATAGCTATTTCGGCGTGCGCCGTCATCATAACTATGTTTAAACCTACATTTACTCAGCTATATATACTGGCTTAGAAGAGATACATAATACAACTTGGTATTTAATCTAAAATCCTTATTTATATTATTACATTTATTAAACATGACTTTATTGTTTCTAAGAACGGTAACAAATATGGGATTATGTATTCAAGTATTGGTTTCAAACTGATATGTATTATTAGTTATATTAGAGGTTTTAGTAACGGTGATGGATTAATAACCATAGCTTATGATAGTATTAATAAGTCTACCAATATGGCATGCTAGGCAACTTATTTTTTTTTTAGTTATTTATGTAGTTTTTTTAAGCATGTATTTCAATTCTGATCAATTTCGTTATAAAGACAAGAAGTATACAGTTTGAAGTTCTGCCAACCTTAAACCTGGATAAATTTTGAAATTATTTCGCCGGATGAATATGATCGCCTGTGTGTACGTGTTTTTTTTGTCACAAAAAAACAATTTTATAAGATAAGAACCGCCGACCGGCATGTCCGACAGGCTAGTTTCTCTGATCCAGCCGAACCCTCAGCATGGAAGTGAAGAGACGTTCTCCAAGAAAAACCCACCTTACCTTAGAGGACCATTCTATCTTGAGAGAGGACTAAACCGCCACTTCTGCGGGAGACCTCTCCACATAGCCGACTCTCATTCCGTGTCTTTGCATTAATGTCTTTCCCCTAGCTTGAGATAAGAAAAGAGTTTGGCTTATCAAGTCATTTTTGTAGTCTATAAAAGGTTTCCAAATATACTGTCCATTTAGATTTAGTACGCCCATTGATATGCATATTTTCTACTTCCACCTAAATTGATTTACCTAATTACAATTTTCACATCAACACCATGATGGGTATGGTTTAATGATATAACGTGTTTTTAAATCGAATCATTTCTTTTTAATGTAATGTAATTAAATCATATATTTTTTAATCTCCATATTGTATTCGATCTGTGCTAAAATAATAGGCCCTTAAATTATGTGGGCTGATTTATTTTAAAACTAAGAATCTAAATATTTTTTTATTGAATTTTTTTTATTTTTTTTTTATTTTCGTATTTAAAAATACCTCTGAAAATGTATGTTTATATAAAGAAATAATTCCCGAGGGGCATTCAAGTCAATTTAATAAAATTTATTAAAGTAGCAATCGTAGGATGATCAACATTCAAATACACAATTAATAAATATTATGAGTGTAAACAGATCAACTATTTATAGCGTGTAAGTTAATTTTCATATTATTTGTTTAATTTATTTTTCGTAAATTTATACATAAATCGCAATATCAAAAGTTTGTTTTATTTTCTACTAAAAACCTCCGCCTCCATGAAAGGTTAACTATTTTTAAGATTTCAACTGCAGGTGCTTGATGATATTTAAATATCAATATTTAATCGTTCAATTGTATTAAATTGCGTTTTTTTCACAAATTACCTGGGTCTGGGTTCCGCCTTTCAGCATCATCGAGCATTCACGAATGGACTTCAACTGACGCTTTGCGTAAATATTTTTAGGATGTAAATGTATATCGATTTTGGCTAATTTGAGATATCGACATAGTATGTATATATAGTAATACAATAGTATCATAAATATGAAAATATTATCACTATACATTTTTATAAGTTATTGATGGCCATTCGGTTTTTTTTAACCATGTCCGCTTCCAGTGTGGAGCATGTGTACCCCTAATGAAGTTTATCTAAACATAAGAGTTTCTACGAAAACTGCTTGTTATTGAGTTGCTCAACCTCTCGTGGAGAGAATGATAGGGATATTTTTAATAACGTTTTGATATTAATGACTTTCAATCAACTGGTACTGGTCTATAGGGCTTTAAAATAATGTACATGTAACTATCAAAAAGTACTTTGAATGGTTTTATATAACATGGAAATGTCTACTGATTTTAAAAGTTTGTGTATTATCGAGCATATTTTTTTAAGAATTAGATTATTTCAATTGATGGAAAAAAATTACAACTATTCTATGATAGTAAATGATATTTACTTTCATGTTACAGCTAGTTAGTGTCATAATGTATGATAATGCACAAATTCCAACGATTTAAATTTGATTTGTACATTGTTGACAAATTTTAAATAATACGAAAAATACATTAAATTTAAACGTGAGACACTTTTCTGTAGAAACAATGTTACGTTTTCTGAAGAGAGTTATGTAACGTATTATTATTTTGAAAGAATTCTTTCGTTTCCGAGTATATTTAAGCTGTTATTTTTATCAAAGGCAAAAAGCTACAAAAGGGTACTCGAGAAGAAATCATTTCTGTCTCGTGTTTTTAATGTAAGCAACGATGTTTATTTTATGAATAAAGAGGAATGATCATAATGGCTTATTAAATGGATAATCTGTCTTCTTTTAATTGTTTCATTTTGTGGAATGAAATATATTTTTTTATTCAAATTGTATCCGTTTAATCGGACAATTATTGTACAGTTATCATTTTTTTTAAATGGAAATGTGACGTTTCCTTACTGGTATGTTACTTACCTATGCCAATTTAATAAAATAGAGCTATATCCATTGTGTTGTCGGTTATCGTGGCGATAGCCGCCAATTTCACTGAAAAGGGGTAATCTCTCGTGACATCTCGGATCGTGATTCGGCGACGTAAGATGGGCGTCCGCGCGCGGGAAAGCGGCCGTAGCGTCACGATCTGCAACGTTGTTGTTTGGTACTGGGAGCGGCGAGATATCATGTAACCGGCTCACTTTCGTTTCGTTGTGGAAATCGTTTTATCATATAAAATAAAACAGACGCGCCACACCGTGCTTAATGTTTTCAAATGTAAAAAAATAACGCTTTTTTAGGTTTATTATCTTTAAGTCCATATCCGCATCTGTTGCTGGGCCAATCGTCGTCAAAATATTGTGTAAATAATTAAAAACTCTCGGAAGTTTTTTTTATTTTAAATTTGTTTCATGAAATATTTTTTGAAATAAATTAACTTACTAATTTTACCATGTTATTTTTAAAAGGATTAATATTTATAGCGCGTTATTTTTGTAAGTAAAACTTTATACCACATTACTATTTTTACTCTTTTATACGACATGAAGCTTTTTTTTTTTAATTCTAATGAAAAAATGCATAGTTACAATGCCAGTGCTAGTCAATGCTGTCTTGGCAGAGAATAATGATTAACAAAAATATCTTGCACCTGCTGACTTGTTTCGTGCAACAATGTTAAATTGCACGGTACTATGATGTACAGATTCTAATGTCTTTCACGACATTCTCTAGATAGTTTACATATCAGTTCAAGTTGGAGTTATGAAACATTTTAAGAGTTATTACGACTTTGTGCGAGGATGTTGGGCGACACATGTGCCGCGCGGCGCCATTTTCGCCTAGTCTCGGTCAGCGATTCCGCCTGTGAGAGATATATTTCATTTGTTCGCGATGGTAATTTTACACCTAACCTAATCTCTCGAACCCGATGCAGAGCGGAACATCTTGCGTAATTTATCGCCGGTGCGATGTCGCTGGTATCTTTTGACTGTGGCGGCTGGCAATAAGACAGTGTCACCTTACCTTTATTTTCACTGTTTTACTTGACGAGTTTTGCAGTAAAAAAAAACTGTGTTTTTCTTTTATATTATTATCATTACACATGATGCTTTTTTTTTTACAGCGTTGGTACTAGTCAAGGCATCAAATCTCGTACTCCTTTTGTGATCTCTGGATTCACATTTTTTTCAATACCGGAATTGATCATTTTTCTAAATGCATATTAGTCCATTCAATAATTTCATTTTAACTTATGTGTACCATCGGATCATCTTTAGTCAGCCAAGCATGAAATTTCAACACTTTGGACTATTTTGTTTGAATACATACACATCATCAAATGTATTTCGAGCTGTTCGTTTTTCACGATTCCGATTCCAAAGCCCTAATTTTAATCATACAAAGTTACACGTTAGCAAATAAGTACGTTAATTGAAAAATCTATTTAAAACTATTCTAAATGATTACTATAAGAATAAACAAATCTATTTCAGCATCGTAAAATAAAAAGTAGCTAGTACGGAACTTTCATTGGAATCTTATCAAAAAAGCTTTCGGTGATAAAATCGCTTTTTGCGGAGCTTCGAGTCTAGCCGACGAACGTACTCCGCAATGTAGATATATTCGCTTTGAGATTCGCGTGCGGCGTGGGCGGCTGGCGCCTACCTGTCGCGAGCCCCGTCCGCCCCCGCCCTTCACGAACCCGCTTTATTTTCCGCCCTAACTGTCTCATTACAAGCATCATTAAATCGTATTAGATACACTGTAAGGACCGAAGACTCCCTTTACACTGTGCACAGGTTGGAAACTGGAATCTAAGCCAGTACTCCGTAATGTCGGTTATTTGCGACTCCGTTTATATTTCTTCGGGCCTGCTAGATTATCCCTTTGTGAGGTCAGCGTTACATACAAATATATTTATATATAACAACTCTGTACGTTTTCTTCCGAAGAAATATATTGGGATGGGGCCTGCTGGCAATTATATTATTTCACCACCCTTTTTTGCTTCAATTGGTTTTCTTTTTTTTTAATATGCCCACTCTCAATTAGGAGCATATTACGTCTTAATGGAAGTATCACAGCCCAAGTTTTTCAACTGTTTACTATGCAATTGCTAAACCTCTATTTTTTCGAAGACAGTATCAGCGTTAGAAGGATATTGCTAGGATAGAACAAGTGGTAAACTAATAGCTTTCGTTACGCCCTAGGCTTAGTGGGTTATATTGACTGATAACAAATAGTGATTTTTGGTGAACAATTTTGGTTACAGATATTTTATGTTTTTTAATGTTTGAAGAAATACAAAGTCAACAGATATCATTTAGTCACCGAAGCCAGTATTTTTAATATATTATCTTTCTTTTGAATTAATACATATCATTCAGTAACTGAATTTTGAAAAAAAACAACATACCATTTTGTTGTCTTATTGGTGCATTACTAAAAAAAAGTTTTCTTGCATACGAGATAATACGAGGACAATTAGAATCGATATTGAGTTTACCGACATTTTCTTGCATATATATACAAAACGCGAAGGCAATTTAACTTTCGAAATATCCTATTCACACTGGCTCTACGCTTCGTAGCAATTTTCCAGCGGTTACGCTACGACCCCGAAATTTTCCGACCGTCTTTAATATCGCGCCACGACCCATCGAAAGCTTCCCATGGCGTCGCGTAGAAAGAGACTTTTCTTCTAGCGCAACCAGACTTCAACTTTCCTTTATTGCCGTTTAAGCGCACGTGTCGATCCGATTACCGTTTTCTTATTACGTAATTTTTTCCCCTTCAGAGGAGTCTAAATAAATGGCCGTTTGTGTCGGGTTCACGTTATCGGCTTAACTTTTAAAGCAACTGAGAGAGGTGGCAGTTTGCCATATTGCGGACTAATTTGAAACCGGTTTTTTTTATTATTAAAAAGCTTAAACGGAGAAGGCTTTGTTGCTCATTAAAACCTAAAATGTTCCTCGTCCATTTTTTTAAATAAATATTTTATATGTGTATTTTTAAATAATATTAAACTCCACGTATAAAGAATTAGCGATATTTTTAATGATTATTTGAATTATTTTAGTTCTTAAATCATCTTCAGTTAAAAGTCACACTTTTTTGGCAGGTTTTATTTAAATGTATCCGTCGCTCTTCCAGCTTGCAATCATATTTCATTGCGATGAATTTGTATGCAGTTTAAATACCAAAGCCCATTTAAGACTTGCACAGCGCAATATCTCCGATCAAATTGTTTACGTGAATACTAATAAAGGATGCTACGTTACCTTCCTTCCCATTAGAGATGGCAGTTGGCAACTCCTGACCTCGCCGACTGCTTTCTCCGGCACGGCACCCCTGTATCCGATTGAAAGCAAATATTTTCGTATCAGCCGGTGCCCTTTTACTGCTAATGGCGTGTTTTCTCTGCATCCTGCAATTAGCTTAGTAACCTATGAATCGGTACTTATGAACGCTGTAATTAGAGATCCGTTTATTTATTCTTACGTATTATCGCTGTGACTTTATTTTTCACTTTGCAAACTTAAGCATGTCATTCTGAAATATAACTACCTCTACTTTAAGCTCTCGCTTTTAGTGATCTTAACTCCTATTTATATTATGTACAAACTATGCTTTTTTCTATTACGCCGAGACTTCCCGCGTGAATATATTTAGTGGTCCTTACAGGAGCGGCGTGTGAAGAATGTGCTGCGCGCACAAGCGCCCCACTTAGATTTTAGTACTATCCACTCTTTCAGATATATTTCATCTAGTTCTAGTAAAGCTGTCTCTGATCTTTATGAAATGATGTACATACGTCTATATTAAAAATGTTTCCTCCAAATCTTACAGCTGTTAATTTTATTATTGTACCTCATTAAAAAATATATATTTGCAAAATATCTTGAGTAATTATATTTACTGAAACTTGGGATCATTACGTTAACAGAATCTTTGCGAAAATAATGTATGCAGGTTATACCGAGTCGTTTGTTGTGCTTAAAGAGATCTCTCGCGGAAAATATATCCTGACCCAGTGGTATCGGCGCCGGCTGGTCTCGACGTTGGCGGCGCCGAGACGCCTCCCCCAACCCATGCGGTGCTAACACGACGCTTTATGGGGCCTCGATTTAAGGCTTTCGCCGACCCGGCTGCTCGGAGACTATCAGGCGCTCGTCTTCCACTGCGGCAATGGGATTGCGATAGGTTATGCTGTAGTTGTGACTGCGTATACCAGTAATTTTATTTCTAAAAAAAAAATACTTCTATTTGAGTTTACAAACTGATTCTCAGACAGATTCGAATTTATTATACTTCTTGGTATATTGTATTCTTTGTCTGAAGATTGTTTTGTTATGGAAATAACTTAATTAATATCGTCATTTTCTTTTTTCAAGTTTTTCGTTTGTAACGTTTCGATTGTGATATATTTCTGCGTAACTGAATATATTATTTTAACTAGCTCCAAGTAAGTATGCGATAATGTTTTTCGTGCTACGTATTACTCTTTTTTTCTTGGTTTTAAAATATAATTGAAGTTTAGAATATTATAACTATAACACATCTATAGAAGATACCACTGATGGTTTTTTATTGGCCAAATGCTGTAAACGCTCCATGGGTAGTCTTTATTTCGCAAATCTCTTCCAACTGAATGTTGTAAATCAAATCATGTTGTCATTGTATATTGTGCAGCAACAATGTATGACATTATATTATTAATCAATTCGGATTCATTTTATTATATAAACTAACTGAACGCTTTATTCACTAGATTGAATTATTCAACAGCTTCCCTTTTTTCCTAAAGTTTTTATACATTTCCATTATTGTCAACAATGAATAACATGAATAACATGATAAAAATAAAACTTTCTCGAGCAATACACTTCGCATGTTATGATTATAAGTAGATAAAGCAATTCATTATTTTTTTTACTTGAAATTTACATATAAAATCTATCTTAAATGTTGTGGAATTATTTATCTTCAACAATAAGACGCAAACGTAGACAAAAATAGTAATTATATAAATAAATCTATGTTGGAATACCACCCTATAACGTGCACACTTTTTTCTTTCATTTAGTGTCTCCGCATAAGACATTTTATTATTCAGTCTGATCATAAAGCTTTATTACTTTCTAGACTCAAATTATACCATTATTTTATCAGAGCGTCCATAATAATTCCTTAGTACTATCAGCCCGGAAAGCTCATGAGACTACGAAACAAATAGACCCCATGACACATCTGTGAAATTATTGTATTGATCTGACGCCTGTAATAAATAACGCGTGATTGAACAATGCTTGAGAGTGAATTGAAGCCTGACTACAATAAGCTTTAAACTATTTTGCAGATAGCGATGTCAATGCATGGAAAATAATATTTTTATACTGTATATGTGTAAGTTTATTTGCCGTCAATGTTCTTTTAAATTAAATTGTTATACAAATCATTCCAAGTAGTTAAACATCGTTTTAAATGTTTTCACATACATTGTTGCCGTTCGACTATTAGTAGCAAATAAATACCGACATGACTCTCGGGCAGTGGTTTTTCTTGCAGGTTTATTTTTTTTACTGTGGTGATACTCGAACTAACAGTGGTCTTACGCTAGGACTGGTACTTCCTGCCGATCCCATGCGCCCAGCGTTGATGTTGTTGTACGGAACAGAATCGCGTGCAACGCAGAAAAGGGGTAGGCGGTGGTCGATGGGCAGGTCCGGCGCCGCTTTATCAGCTGCCATCGGAGGTGCGTGTTGATAATTTTGCAGCGCAGAGAAGTTGACACGTCAAATTGTAACACACTACTATGTTGAAACTCTTGGACATAATGTCAAGTATTGCTTTATTTATTTTTAATTCTCTGTTCGATTTATACAATTGCCGTTGTGTAAATATAAGTATTTGCTTTCAATTTTACGGTAACTAATAAAATTCAATTGAAAATAAATTTGACATACTTTATTTATTCCACTGATTAACTTAATTTGAAGAAAAAGTAAGTTGTTCAGTATTTTTATTTAAAACTTTATTATTCACCGAGATGTCATTGAATAAGATAGCTACAAAAATACAGTATTTAATAATATATGCAGTTAAAAAAACTTTTTTATTCTCAACTAGTAATCAAATTTTTAAAATATGTATGTATTAAATTCAGTTGCTTGTAGGATTATTCATCTAACCACGTTGCTAAATGTCACTTTTATAATAATATATTTAAAATTAGCTGTATTTGTTATATCTTCATTTGGCAATTTATTTGCTGTCGTGCTTTGAAGTTAAAATCGTCTCATACTCTAACTGTTAAGCCTAAACACCTAAGACATATTTTTCTTCTGAGGAGTGGGGCGTACTCGGCGGTGGCGGCGTCGCGGCGCCCGAACCGGCGGCGTCTCATAAAGAGGCGCTCGTAAAAATTACAAGGCATAACTTCCGCCTTGTTTTCAATGTAATGCGCAATAAAACGGCTGGGCGGGGAGGCTCGGCTGACGCCAAAGACTTCGCCGGTAGACATCACCCCGCAATATGGAATTCGCGACAATTGGAAATTGTCATCGTTCTAGCTAAATAGTTTATTGCAGTTTCATGAATATCGTTTAATGTTGTGCTTTTATCTATATTAAAAGATAATCATCGTTAATGTAATGTAATTCACATCGAATTGCCTCAATAACTCTGTTTTTAGATTTCAATATGATTGTAATGATGAAATGTTATTTATTTGTAGTAAATGTCTGTATTTTAACGAAGTATACCAAAGCCATTCAATAGAATTTTTAAAAAAATAATTAAATTGGACACGTTAATTTTATTTTAAAAGTGAGACATTTCAACAACGTAATAGTCGTACGATGGTGTCCTAGTATATTTGCAATTTATTAAAAGAATACGTTTTGTAATTAAATGACTATTAATTATTGATCACGACGATTTTACTAAGTAAGTATTTTTGTAAGTAAGTATTTTTTTTACTATTACAGTATTTATAAGGAATACAATTAATATCGTCTGGTCGCTCTTCATTGTCATAGAAAGATCACACGTTCTCCATGTAACTTAAATTTATTGAAATTCACATAAATATAATTAACTGGATAATTAAATAAACTAATAAGTAGTATTTATTTTTTATTCCATGTCCGCTCCCAATATGGAGCATATGGACTCCTAATGGAGTTTATCTCAACAGAATTTTTTCTACGAGAACTGCTTGTTACTCAGTTGCTCAACCTCTCTTTTTCCAAAGAGAGTAGGAATAGAAGGAAAGGGCAAGGACAGGACTAGTGGTTAGCTAATCGCTCTCTATACGCCCCGTTCATAGGATAGGATGGGTAGGAGGGGGGAATTCAAGACATCACATACATCCATGCCTTTGAACAGAAATTCATAAATTAATTGAAAAATCAATTTATAAAACTGCCCATACCGGGATTCGAACCCGTGCCCTCCGTAGCGGTAGCCAACGATGTTGACCACTCGACCACACAGGCGGCTATTAGTATTCCAGTGTATCAAAATTTGACAAGCACACTCGATCAGGCGGCACGTTATTATGTCATCCAACGCCCGTTTTATTGCGAGAATATGGTTTTGGTAAATAGCTCGTTTTAAAGCTACTTCGCGCACAAACAAACATTGACGTAGTCGTATAATCGACTATAAATAACACTTTAATAGCCGATAATGGCGAATATCAATTTTACTGACGTGTGTATTTGAAAATTGAATGTTGAGCTGCAAAGTGAAAGGCAGGTTCATCTATGTTGCGTTTATTTATACAACTTTTCATGTACGTATACAATATATCTATCTTCTTTTTAACCTCCGGGCACTAGTAAAAAAATGTTGAACGAATTAAATATCTGAATGTATAAGAAAATTGAAATGGCTACCTTTTTATGTATGCGTGTGTATTTCCGCTTGTATTTTAAAATATATATTTATAAGAAAGTTCTTCTTTGCTTTAATTTTTTAAAAAATTGAATCGATTTTAAACACACGTTTTTGTTGATTTTATTCATTTTTGTAACAAGTTTACTATGGTTTCACAGTTCAAAAGTTTTCAATGTCTTATTTAGCATTTTCACTGCCGTCGGCATTTACCCCTATGCATTCTGTACGGAATCTAAAATACAGTGTGTAACGAAACGGAACATCATCTGAATGGAAGTGCTCAGTGATCTGCCGCAAACTCCCGTCATTGGTTTCGTATTGAACGCTGAGCGAACAGATAGAATTTCCTGTTTCCGGTTCTGTAAAGCGCCATGAACGAGCGTCATCGACGTCGACACCTTCACAATCGCGCTTTGCCCTTTTCTGCTCAACATAAAAAGTAAGAGTCGCACTCTTTTCGCGCGATATCATCTCTATGGCTTTTTTTCCCTTTGCCACATTGCTCTGACACCTTTGGAATACCCCTGTAAAATTGCTGTGAATCACACAATATCTATTCAACAGTTGATTACTTTTGTCATCACGACGGTAATATTCGAAAGTCTGATTTTATTAATATATTTTAAAAATGTATAATTGGATACGCAAAACATTCTGGTTTTGTTTATCAGTCCTTCCATATCTTAAAATAAAAACAGCTGCGGAAAATATTCATGTTGATTAAAATCGATCAAAAATCTTTTAAATAGTATATTTTATTTTCTTCATCATATATTTCGTTTTCTTCTCGTTTAAATTATTTAGGTATTCCTATATTTGTCAAACAGTTAGGTTTGTTAAAAAATATTATATTCACACTTTTTTTACTCATACGTGCAGTGTTTTTTTTTGGAACTAGCAACTTGTTTGTATGGATTATAAATACATTAACCTCTCAATATTTATTTTTTTTGGTTTGGTTTACTTTGGCCATGTTATTAATAATTCACGTATGTATATTTAGTTGTCTTTTTTATACATATAATATATGAAAGCTTGCCCAAGATTCGATGTGTTTAAGGGGCTATATCCGCCAAGAGGGGTTGCGATTGCACCCTATTTCCCGCTCGCTGCAGTGAGATGTCGCTTTTATTTGTTGCGGTGTCACTTTTTTCACCGGTTTAATACATCAGATACATTATGCATGTAGGCCCAACGACACGGCGGGGAGTGCTTGGTTTCGCCGCTCTTCGTCACTCCGAGAGCATTTTCAAAACTACTCTGTGCCAAATCAACATACAAATGCACATCTCATGGCATTTTTTTTGTTTTTTCATCACTTTGCTATCTCTTGTTTGACATTGGCGAAAGCGATAATCTTGTAATTTGTAGTGTATGTAGAAATAACTAAAAAATATTACAGATCCACATAGTCCAATATACAGTGGAACCCCCAATTACACTACCCGAATTACGCGCTGGCTTGAAATATTCGCCGCAAATCCCCCAATTGAACGGTCGCATTCCATTGTCGTTACTACGAGACGGCCGTCTGTGCGGTGACTGTGCATTTTATCACTTGGTAACTTGGTATTTTTTTGCAAAACTAAGGGAAATCTTAGTTTTGCATTTTTTGCGGAAAAAACCACATCCCTAATTTTGTATGAGATTTACACCCCCAATTACACTACCCGAATAACACTACTCGAATTACATAGTGTAAATGGGGGTTTTACTGCATATATTTTTTACGTACGTTTGTAAACGTATTATATCTCACTGCCCGCAAAAATTTCAAAGCTGCTTTACAATCGTATGTAATCGTATGTAATCAGATGTAAAAAAATGTGCATTCTTTTACATTTTTTAATAAACTTAAAGTTTTGCATATGGGATCTTTCAATTGTTTTTTTTTTTTTTACTAAATATTCATTTACTTTTACCGTCCACTTACATATTAATCGTTTATGATTCCATATGTTCAACAGAGTTATTATTGAAATGTGCATAAATAAATGTGTACATATTTTCCATCTTATAATCTTTTCATTTGTATGTTAGCTATTTCTGTTAAGATAGTAGGTAACATAACTACTTAATCTAAATCTCTAGGGGAAAAAATGCATATAGCGTTACGTTCTGACGCACCTTCCGCATACGCCTTTATAGCGTTACGGTATGGTGTTCAAAAGATATCGCCGTTTGCGCAGCGCCGTATCTAATCCGGATACATTTGCGAAGAGAAAATTCACACTGCTCCTCCTCTCTGCACCACGACGACTCGGGCCATAACCTCGCTCCTTATAAATAAGTTTGGCTGCGGGACCACGCGGGAATACTTCGTTACCGACGAGCAATATAATTGAACACTAGTTCTTACCAAAATGTTTTCCAAGTCGAAGATCCTGAGATTCATTCGTGAGATACTTGCATTATTGATACGACAACCGCGTTTGTGTACAGTTTCCCTTTTGTTACATAAAAAAAACTTATGAAGTCATGATAGTGAACTAATGAATGTAACCAAGTTTTCATATCTTTTCTATATTTTCATACAATTACTCAAATAATATATGTAGATATAACATAATACCAAGGCTATTGCAGATTATCTCTTGTATCGCTCGGAAAAGTTGAATATTAATATTTTTCTTAAATTAAACCGCCCTGATTTCTTAAAATATTTTTTATGATTTATGAATAGCGTGAGAATACTGTAGATCGCATTTTTTCGAGTCGATCGCGTATAGCTGTTCCACTATTTTTCATAGCTTTTCGCTCTTGTACAGATATCCCACCTTTGTATTTAAGCGCTCAATGGCAACACATCCAATACCATAGCAACGCAAAATTATCCCATCAAAAGTATGCAAATGACCACCCCTTGAATCCCAATTACTTAACTCTCTTTTAACACAGGCCTGATTCATTCCCCGCGGACAACCAGTAAATCTAATCATCTAAAACCAATCGGTGTTGTTCGGCTCGAATCGGCACCGATCGCTGCAGCTATACGTACCGAAATCCCGATAAGCAGGTTAAGTGATTATCCCAGGGGTGTTGCTGTGGGGGGTCGCGGGTCGTGGGGCGGGGCTTTCGCAATTAGCGCCGTCCGCGACTTGCATCTTGATCAGCCCTCCGGCGAGACCCCTAACAAGTTATTTGATTTTATTTACTTCTCTCTGTGCTTTATTTTACTTTTTCCTCGGCGAACTTTGGGTATTTGATGAAAATAATTATCTTCAAACGTTGTAATTGGAATTGAATAGGATAACAATTCCTTAACCTTTTTTCATTTAAAATCGTCCATTGTTAAAATTTCTAATTACGTCTCTGAAAAGAAATGTAATAATTCAAAACGAACCGACATACCTCAATGGCTGATTTATATTTTTTTAGTTGCATATGACACTTGTAGTTTTTTTTGTATTATTTATAACACTATAACACAAATAATTATCAATTGTAAAAAAAGGATAAAGTATTAATGTTTTTAATTATTATTCATTTTATTGATTGAGCAGATCTTACCATTGATACGTATATTAATATAATGTTGAGCAGAGCTTGAAAAATTGCATTTAAATTACAATATGAAGAAGATTTTATAGATGTTC
Organism: Himalopsyche anomala; assembly: GCA_031772345.1. Classification (NCBI taxonomy): domain Eukaryota; kingdom Metazoa; phylum Arthropoda; class Insecta; order Trichoptera; family Rhyacophilidae; genus Himalopsyche; species Himalopsyche anomala. The sequence goes on from CM062824.1 coordinate 30,058,689, forward strand.
ATTGTGTTATGGATGCTTGTTATGAAATCAAATGTTTAAGGGTTATGTCAGGGAATCGTCGTGTACAGAAATGCTCTTGATATTTAAAAGAATCATATTTTTTACTATACTACGTTTTCAATAAATTCTCCATGTGTAGTATAAAATATAACACATATTTCTGAAGCATTCGCATAATCGCTTCGCAAAGAGTATTTGCGGATATTATTACATTCGTGAATATTGTTTTCATTCATATCTGACAGCTGCGTTGATAAGGATCGCCGTAAACAAATACATTTCTATGTACCTATAAATCTATTTCTCAGGCAATTTGGATGAATATTTAAGTCGACTGACACATCTATTGCCCGCTTCAACTACAAAGTTATACTTACATAGCTTTAAAACATATGTTTTTAAAGCACAACGCACGGTTCAATAAAAAAAATGGTATAGAATTCATCATAATAATATACTTAGTTCATTTGAAATTTTATCTTTTGTTTCTTAAAATTACCGCGGTACAAAGTGCGGCTTGTTATCAACTAATTTTCGTTAACCCCTCCTGTCTCATAATAGTATTATTTATGGATTACATTCGACAATACTTTTTAGCAAATAAAAACACTCTAAATAACGACTTTCTGCATTTCATTTCTATAACAGTTACTTTCTAAATATTTGTGTTTACAATAATAAATACAATCATAATATTAATTAATTACTTCTAAAAAATATCCGAGATAATCCACTGCCAATTTTCCCCGCTGATTCTGCTTTGTACATAAATCATGCAATATATAATAAAATATTGCCATCATTTTTAACTCCTCGCTTTCAGTCTATCCAATTTTCTCTCATCGGCCTGACATTTTCATCACAATCGCTATGCGTACGGCGGGCATCGATATTTAATATACCGTATCGATGATTTGTATGGGACCGTTTCAATCAAATTTTCACCTGTTTCAATTTCAATGTACGTGTTTTTTTCATATACCTACACCTGATACGATCAAAAATATTGCGACAGGTCACCACAGAAATGCGGCGCTGTATTGTTTTTCATAACGTTGGAAAAATTGGATACAGTTTTGTACTCATCTATGTAAATATTTTTTGAATGCCCTGCTAATTATTTGTTTTCTCTTTTTTTCAGGTAAGAAGCATTTCGACACAAATAATCAGGTTTCCAGTACGTAATGGACAATACTTGGTGAATATAAAACCGGTATGCATTTTTCTGATTATTAATATATACCTATATGATGAAAATGAAAGTGTTCACTTATAAAAAGATGAATATTGTCTTAGTCTCCTTAAAATGACTTATTTTTCATAATTATGATAATAATTTTGAGAAAAAAATGCCGGTACTGTTTGTACAATCTACGATTTAATTTTACAAAAACAACAATTTATTTAATATTATTTCTTAATTCTTTGATAGACAACATAATTTGAACTGACAATAAATAACACTGATTTAAAAAAATTCTTTTGTGTATACGAATCATAGTTTGGGCAGTGTAAAGAGTTTTCCCATTTCAGTTAATGTCTCTATTCGGCTTTTGTTTCGGTTCGGTAAAAAAATATATCTGGTAGGTTGGTCACGTGACGGGGCTCCTTAATCATGCCCTTCCAAAAACTATTTGTGCTTTTTCTCCTCCCTGTCCCTGTTGATTAGCGAAAAGTAACCTCTCGCTCCGACCTGGTCGCAGCGCCATATCTTGCCGAAGTTTTAATTATCGTCTTCGTCTGCCCGGCCTAATGATGTCGCCCCTCTCCGACCGCTCCTCGTGGACGCGACTTCTTGCCTACGCGGGGGTGAACGATCCTGTGGAACGTGACTTGACTACTCGAATAACCTTTTTCTCTCCCATTGTCAGTTTTCTGCCCCTTGCTTCTTCGTTTGGCTGTAGGTGTTTTGCCCGATCACACGAAACAGACTTCTTATAATTACTATTATCTACTCGGGTCTTAGGTCTTTCCTCTATTACCTACCAATTTAATATCGTTATTTCCTTTAACGTGGAGCTTTCTGAAATGTACAATCCCTACAAAAGTTATCTTGAAATATGTGTTGTAAGTTGAACGTGCTATTCAATATTTTTGCAAATTTTAGTGACGTTTATTTAAAAAATAATACGTTTTTTTTTAAATGAAATACATATACATATTAATGTATTAAAACAATACAAATTTATTAATAAATTTAGCGCGAAAGTAAGTGCTTGGTAATGTAATCAATTTGTCATTGTATTTATTTCATTCAATATTTTAAAAATCCAACACTGTATGTCGTTTACTGTTGATAATGCAATGGAAACTCGATGGTATAAATTACTGCGTTAAACAGTCGTTTGACCTGAACGTAATATTTCTCACCGGCTCGAAAAAATCATGTTTTATATCAAGAGAGTCTACAGCTTTTATGATGTTCTAAGTTTTCCCGCATGCTTCGTTTACAAAAATATAAATATATTCGGTTACACATTTTATCTCAATTTGTCCTTTTTCGCACGACTCAAATCCAGGTGTACTGGAACGACGTCCACCTACTCGAACTTTTAAATTGCATGTTGATTTCATTAGTTTGTTTTCTAGTTTGTTTTGTGAACATTCGAATGAGCTTTTTCTTGAAACTTGGTCTATCTTTCGAATAGCCTGATTTCAACTTGCGATAAAGTTTAAATCCGATATCTCCGAGTTGAACAAGCGAATAAATATAATTAGTTGCCTGCTTGGTTACCTGTTTGCATTTTTATTTACCTCGATTTGCAACTTGTAAAGTTCCGCAAGCTAGGTACACGCAGACATTGAAACGGTTCGTATTATTACTTTCCAATATTGACGTATATTTTTTTAACCATGTCCATAGGGCGATATGGCTGTCGGCTTATCGCTATCGCTAGGATCAGATGGGTGTGAGGGTATTTCGGATATCATAGACATCCATGCCTTCGAACAATAATCGATTTAAAAATCAATTTATGAAACTATCTGTATTAGGTTTTGAATATAATTTATTTCCATATTAAATGTCTTTACAATTTCGTTGTTTATTAATGGTTTATATGCATTGAACCGTCCTTCAAATTATTGTAAAATAATAAAAATTATTCGTTTCACTCATTTTAAACACGAATATTCATATAACTTTCTTTCAATGCAATGTTATTTACATATTTATTCATTAGATTACTGTACAGATTTTTATCTTTATGGCAGGTAATCATAATAATCATAATCATAAATTTTCTCTTTACATAATTTTCCAGTATTTGATTTACGTTACTAAATAAACGCCGCCTGTGTGGTCTAGCGGTCAACGTTGTTGGCTTCGGCTACGGAGGGCATGAGTTCAAATCCCGGTACGGACAGTTTTATAAATTGATTTTTCAATCGATTTATGAATTTCTGTTCAAAGGCATGGGTGTATGTGATGGCTTGAATCCCCCCCCCCTCTCACCCATCCTATCCTGTGAACGGGGCGTATCGAGAGCGATTAGCTTACCACTAGTCCTGTCCTAGCCCTATCCTTCTATCCCTACTCTCTTTGGAAAAAGAGAGGTTGAGCAACTGAGTAACAAGCAGTTCTCGTACAAACACTTCTGTTGAGATAAACTCCATTAGGAATCCACATGCTCATGCTCCACATTGGGAGCGGATATGGTTTAAAAAAAAAATGCCTTGACAATAATCCTCTAGAATCGTTCATTTCAAGTGACATGTGTCAATCCTAGCGCGTTACAATCTATCGTATCGAGAGTGTAAATATGATAAGTTTCATTGAACGTATGCAATAACAATATACCTAGATAGAGTGGTTTATTATTGAAACATAAATTTAATTTCATACTTAACTCAGCCTTAGTATTCGCGGAGGTATGTTTTCTAAGCGACGCATTTTCACAGAGATTCACTGAATGTTACTTTATTTTTTCTGTTCCACACGGACAAATATTTTTATATTAATATTAATGAATTAAATATTAGAAATCTGTGTTTTTATTTTCTTATTTCATCAATTTAATATTAATACAAATTTCGTCTTACTGCACAATATATACTTTACGCTTTTGTATTATATATTATTATGTCCAGTAATTTTCTTCGTATTATCATTTTTAGACCCGCATAATATCCACGGAATGCTTTGTCTATTATCTATGACTGGGGAACATTCTTCCGGAGGAGATTACTATCGTACCATTGAGGTTTTGCTCTCGGCTACCCTGTCCTTTCTTCTTCTTCTTCGTAAATTCCCATGTTGAATAGACGCGTGCAATATCTCATAACTAACATTTAACTATTCTAATCTTTAATCATTTACGTATAGGACAACACTGTATTTTCAAGTTTAAATGTATTCATCTTAACTACTGTTAGGCTACTATTATTGATTAAACCACGAATATACTACATCTTGACATATACTGCACAACGTTATTCAAACGATCGCCATCATGATTAGTGTGAATCATTAATTTACTCTTAAGAAAATCTTTTTATCAAACTTGAATAATCTTTTCAAAAACATTTTTTTATTATGTGGAGTCTAAATATATTTTTTTTATCCGATTCTATTGAAATTGATTATAAATATCGATAATTTACGTCCTGAGTACCCTGTGACCAAATTTAACAGTATCGAGTTAATTATGAAAAGTGTTTCCAGGACACATAACATACAACTATCACTTCCAAAGAGCAACCGAGACGTTATCATGCTGCATTAGATTTAAGTGTCTAATAACGTCTTGGTTGCTCTTTGTAAGTGATAAATTTATGGATCCTGAAAAACTTTTCATACTTCATACTGCCAAATTCAGACATATTGCTCTCTGGAACTAGGGTATCGATATATATAAATATATATTCAATTTTGAAGAGCATTGGCACGTGTTGTACACTTAACCACATACCGAATATTGTGTTTTATTATATCTACTTTTTTATTTTAAGTCATAGTTTCAAGGAGTCCCAGTTTTAAATACGTCTGTTGTACCTTGCCCACGGTAAGACAACATTTAGCTTCATAAAACTTTTCGGCGTACCCGAATACGTTGTGTTCAACATTAAGATTTTTTTAAATTTGCATCTGGGTACATAACGGGTTATTTTACTTTAAAATAACCTATTACAACGGTCCCTTAGATGTGGGTTACAAGCTATCGCTAGCGGGCGGCCGATTCTCACTCGGCGTTCTCATCTCGCATTCTTCCCGTTTATTTTGCTGCTAGGGTGTCCCGTGGGAGCAGTGCGGAGCATTGAGTCCCGCTTGACCCTTCCGCCACCCCTCGCCCGGCCGCATCCCGCAAAACCGCCGGGTTTGTTTTCTTGCGGTATCCCATTAAACTCTAAATACAAATCGCCGACGGAAAATCCGACCGTCCTGCGTCTCGAATAGAGCTTAGAGTTCGATTTCGATCGATCGGAGAAAATATGGATTATTCGACCACAGAATGAAGCATCAATGTCATATTGGGGTTGCCACGTTCAAATTTCTAAATCTTTTAGATATACAATGTTTTTATAGGAAAATTATCTAGTTATTCTCGTAATTGAAATTCGTTGAGAAAGTCCCCATCAACCCGCATCCCCCACCCCTTGATATCAGTCACTTATAGAAAATTAAACTTTTTTGACAATTTTTGTTGTAATTCATTTTTACTTATATTACAACTTTTTGTACAACAAAAAAACCTTACCTTTGCATAAGTTTTTTTTTTAATTCACTTAAAATAACGGGAACCTCGGTAAATTTTATCCACTTTTGTGAAACGAAATCCGTGTTGATTCAACCCTATATTTTCATTGAACTTGATCTAATAACTTGGTACTTAGATCCGTACTTGAGCTTTTTAGAAAGTTTTTTCTCCACTTCCTGCCGCCTCCGAGAGGCTTTAGATATAGAACATCATGGTCGCGAGGTCGTCAGTCGAATTTGCGCTCCTGGAGCCTTTAAAACGTCCCCGGCGGTTTTGCGGTGAAACTTTTTCATTCCGTTTCTATAATGCGCAAAAGAATCCGTACATTATTTATATTCGCCGGAATTTTCTCTTATCAAAATTCAACGGATAAACTGAGCGGGAAATAGCAACGTTTTTAGCCGTTCAATTAATTATACGACTTGGAGTAACAGCTTTCGTTTCTGATTTGAGATAACTGATAATATAGAATGAATATGAATAGTTTTAACTCGAATCAAAAATATTTTACTATGTGTATACCATTTAAATTGCGTCGATTAATATTACACATAATCCATTTTGCTTGTATTACATATATCGAAGATTCTGCTGTTTTGATAAAATATTACTTCTGAATGTCAAAGCAAAACCGATAACTCACATTTTATATTGTTGACAATATTTTGGCTTCAAATCAAAATAAAATTGCAGCAAACATTTTGTTTACTCTATTTATGGAAGTCTGTAAACTAAAGGCCGTCTTATAAATCCTTTTCAGTATCGGTGAATTTATTGAATTCGTATCATGATGCCCATATACATACTACCGGTTTGCAATACATATTACGATTTTCAGAAATCATTACGTAATAGATCACTATCACGCACCTGAATTCGAACGGCTGAAGTATTTTCGTCTCACGGTTACCGGTCGCACACCTCACCCATTCGCCAAATCTTGAAACCTATCTAGGGATGTTTTCAGCACATTTTTTTCGAACGGGTAGTACCGTTAGATATCGATGTCATATCATGTTGAACTAAATTTCCTTTATTGTTTGAAATGTTTGGTTGTTACGCTTAAAGCCTCTTATGAGAATGTCTGTTATATAAGGCACGTTGGCTAATTCAACTATTTGTTAAATTGCTAAAAAATCTACCCACTTTGTCTCACCTGGAACAGCGATGTCAAATACATGTCACGAATGCCCAACTTGGTACGCAGAAAAAATAAATCTTTTATTTACAATATTTAAACGAACTCGACTGAAAACTTTGTAAATATGCAAAATAATAAATGAGATAATTAATTAATTAATATTAGTTTTAAAAATATATAAATGAATGCCCGATGCTTTTTTAAATATATATTTTAGATTGTCAATCTCGCTGTCGATCGTTTTGTCTGTTTTGTATTTTTTTCTTTTTTATATGATGTCCATTCAAAAACTAGACACAGGTTGATAAAGGAAGATTCAACAGCATGTATTAATCGCTGTATTAAGTATTGCAATCGATATATATGATATAAATATTCTAAATAACGTAAAATGATGATATATAATGAAAAATATTCTTATTGCACATTTTTTTTCATGTTGTATGATGGGTACCTAAAAAGGAATGGCGCGCGCCACGGAACATATTGACTTGTTTTGGCACACCAATCTAAGCCAATTTGCCATCGCTGGCCCAGAATATAAATTCTTGATATGTATTCGTCAGCACTAGGGACATACTTTTGGTTGAAATTTGGTTTTTAGAAAGCATTTAGTTATTTTTAACTACATCGTGATAGTGGTGTTTGAGTATGTGAGCTTTTCTTCGATGGGGCGCATCACTAATCCGAATAGCCGCGTGCCATTGCACCATTAGTGAAATGAAATTGGGCGCCAAATAATAATGCGGGGTTGGCGTTTGCAAAGGCGCGGGCGTGTCCTTGTATCTGGCGGCCCGCGGGACCCGGGACCAGATACGGCGCCTTGACACGCCATCGACGCCGCGACGCCTTGCTTGCCAGCACGGCGAGAGCTTTGAGCTGCGATGAATTAGGAGATAAATATGTTGCTGAACTCTTTGGTCGAAGGCTATATATATATAATAAATGGTATAAGGTGCTTAAATCACTACATTCTTACACATGATAACCGTAAACGGACTCTTATATATTTAACTGACTGTATAAAGATAGTCGATACATTTAAGGTGTTATTAGAAATGTTGATATATTTTTTGTTATGCATTGTAATATTCAACCGTCTTATCAACCGTCCTTATTTACTAAATATAATAGGTACATTTTATAAGAAAACCTATCTTATCACACAAGCAATGTTGTTTAAAAAAATGATCTGACTTGTTATACATTCCATTGTTTTCATGCAATCCTGTTTGATGTTATTCAAATTATGTTGGTGCTCCTTGCTTTATAAATACTCGAAACACTACGTCACTAACCGAAAGCTTTTATTTCCAATGACATTGCACTAATATTTTAATGTTCTATACTGTTATGCTCACAGTTTTTTTTATTCCAAAGCTTTTGACAGTTTGTTTTTGATTGAGTAATTGCTATCAAAACAGCGCTGCACTGTTAAGTTTTCTTTTGATAATATGTAACTAATGTCACGATTAAAACATAGTTTATTTTGTGAGATGTAAACGTTATATATTACATATATTTGAAAGCCATATTACTTTCTCTCAAAAGAAATAATTCTAGAAAAGCAGTTATAATAAAACTTAGTCACTATCCATTTGGATATAATCTTTTCAAGAAAACTACTCAAATTATGACTAAAACTACGGTGTTATTAAAAAAGCCATAGTAACAGACAAAGGCTTATGATTACTCCATCTAATATTTTCAACATAATCATACCTTCTTCCACGAAAGAAACCTGGTTTTCTGTTTATTAATTCGAGTCATACTCACTTACATTTTTCTCCCAAGGAAAGCCATTACTTATTCGCCAAGTCTGAAATATTCTTGGGAAGTTATACCCGCGCATAAAACACCGTATCTCTCTCGACATTATCCTCGAATTTCTCCAACTCGGCAATTGATACAGCCTGATTCAACTGTATTCAACGATGACTATTAAAGCCGCAAACGTGAAACGTAACGTCTATCATAAATTTTAACAAATAAATTATCTTGGAAAGTGATTGCAACGCCATATTGAGTAAATGGAATTTTTATGAATAGGCTACATTAAAAATTAAACACTTCTTCCATAATAGTTAGTCAATAATGTTCGTGATGAGCCAAACAGATTTTGATCTTAATATGTAATGTGGAGTTAATGCTTTTCTATCATGTATCAATTGACAGTGAACACTTTTTAACCGATGAATAAATTCTGCCAAAATAGACAAAACATTTTAATTAGTGGTGGATACTTACTTACATTGTCCATTTAAACTAGTTATAGTAAACACCAGAGAATCAATGTGTATACTTTAACATAAGCTTTCTTTTCCGCACTCTTACCTTTTCATTTATTGAATTGATTTTTTAGTTCAGTGTTTATATATAAGCATATTGGAGATTCTAGAACTTGTTTGGATTATTTCAGTAATATCTATATGAGACACCTGATTATCTTATCAATTACGTTAAAAGTACAAATAAGTTAATAAATAAGGATTCTACTTGTACCATTTCTTAAAATCTTTCTAGCACTTCTTTTTATTTTTCCTTTATGCATTTTAAAAACACTATTTCATATTATTTTTTTTGATTATTTGTCAAATTGTTGACAATAAGTTGATATTATAACTATGTTTGATACATTTTTTCATAGCCGTGTTTTAGCGTTGTAGCAGTAATCAATTCCTAGTAGTTTTCTTAGACACCTTCATTCTCAAAAAGTGTATGCAACAAAAGTCCAGAAAGTATTATTGGACATGTTGCTGTCACTTATCTGCCTTATGAAGAAAAGCAAGGCTGTGGAGTCGCATGAAAAAAAGTCGACTCCGACTCCAATTTTGAAATAATTAACGACTTCGACTCCGAGGAAATTTTTCAATAATTTCATTTTAACTTATAGATATTTATACCATCAGATCATCTTTAGTCAGCCAAGCATGCAATGTCAAACACTATGGACTATTGTGGTTTGAATACACATCATTAAATTATTATTTTTTAAATGTTTTGATCATTTTTCACGACTCCGACTCCGGCCAAAATAACGCGACTCCGCAATTCCGACTCCACATCCCTTAAAAAAAGACAATTTTCTTGGCACTATATTTTACAATTGCTATCAATTCACGAAGGGTTTTCCCATCTCGTTGATCCAGCGGATATTATAATTACTGCGGTATAGGGTGGGTGCATTGGCTCACTTTCAGCGATCGTCCTACAATCCCATATCGCAAAATTCCTTTCCATAAATACGTTGGCGGTGCCGCGGTATCGCAAACGTCGACGAGGCGCCCAAGCCGCGGCATTTCCACCGCGAAAAACGAAAAGCTATGATTATTATCCCGTCGCTACTCGTGCACGCCTCCGCTCATCCTCCGTCATAGATGAATATTTTTGCAACGACTATTTTGATTTCATACCTACGGAAATATAACGATGACAACCTGCAAATTATTTTCACTGTATGAATGTCTATTATCGGAAATAATTCAACATTTCGAAATCAAAACAGTATTTTAATGAATTTCATACAAAAAAAAAGATTTTTTAAATTGTTTTGTAATGTATCTTGATGTTAAAACAATATGCAATTATTTATAGTATACGCAATAAATCCAGATAATCGATAATCCTTAGAGTACATATATTGATTGAAACGTGTTTTTACAATTGTCATGTGCCGCCTGCTGTGGCCATCACGCAGGTCTGGGTTCGATTCCCGGTAAGATCACAGTGAATTTGAGAACTATTTAATTCAAAGCTGTGATCAAAGACTGGGTGTTTGTGATGTTAATTCACATTATTTCCACTCCTCCCATCCTTCTGATCCTTTAATAGTTAACTGGGTGTAGCAAAAGCGATTAGTTAACCGCTAGTCCTGTTCTAGACATATATTTCTTTCCCTACTGCTCATTTTGAAAGAAGTGAGGTTGAGCGACTGAATAACAAACAGTTCTCGTAGAAAAAACTTTTGTTGAGATACCTAAATTAGGAAACCATGAAAGCGGACATGGATAAAAAAGAAAACGTAATAAATCCAGATAATCGATAATCCTTAAAGTAACGTGTTTTTACAATTGATTCTTCCGCTTTGTAAGTACATTTTTAAGTAGACACACAATCCTTTTGTGGAAGGTACTGAAAACGGTTCGTTACTCCGTAGTTTATTTATGATTTTAATATTATGCGAAGTTTCGCAGAGTCGGTACGCTTAAATCGCTCTAATTGCCACGCCGAGCCGCGAACCCGAGCCCGCCTCGGAAGGCTTTTCGCTCCGCCACCCCACCGGAGTCCTCACCTGTCTCTCGGTCGGGGTAAAGTTCCAAACACCCTCATGCCAACTTTCCTAATTATTATCGCAGTATTAAGTAGTGATTTAACGACATGAAAACTTTCGACGTGGAGCTTTTGTTCTTAGACTGACTGGATGTTTTACAAATTCACGTTTTCGTTGCGCCAGGATGTTATTTTTGATTCATTTTACGATATTTAGTGACGTTCCCTAATTTTTCATTGTATTAGTATCAATTGTGACTATGATTAGTTATCTTATTGAGTAAATACTCGAGTAATAAATATTAAACGCTGCTACATTGTACTTTGCATGCAAATTCATTTTAAAAAATCCAAATACGTCTTAGTGTGACTAATTTCATGTATTGGAAATGAATAGTACATTAATTTTTCTCGCTTAGATAAAATCACATCGTGGAAAAAGTTTTATATGTACTTGTTTTATTATTAATTTTGTATATTTTACACCGTTTTCAGCCTTCCCATGATTTCGATATTAAAAATGGCATACATTAAGAATTCCATTAGTGTCATTATTAATTAAACTTAAACCAGATATCGCCATATTTTCAATGCAACGTGCAAGAATTTTTCATTGCTCCAAAGCTTCAAGTTAATATAATAATTTATCTTTGTATTATAGGTTGTTTTCGATGAATATTAAGCTTTCGCTGCGATAAGCTAATTATGTCGATGATTCAGTTCATTATTCAGAAAACTTCGAAAAATTGAAACATGAGCTAAATTTGAAGTTATTATGAATTTTATTTGCACTATATCGGGTCCAGTAATCATGTAATTAAACAGTGACACCAGAAAATGATGGTCCCGATACACTTCTAAATAACTATACAAACTTTAAAAATTCTTTATATCCCACTACTAATCTCGACCTACATAATCTGACAACACATGTGTAAAAATAAATCTCGAACACTGGTGAATAATACTTTATTTATGGTAACAATTTAAATATCGCTTGTCCCATTATCTCTGAACATGTTATTTGGAGATGTCCAATTGATGAACCGGACAATTGATGTGTAATTTCAAATTAAAATTCGCTTAATTGGGTGATTCGATCATTTCAACAAAGTTTATTGCACTGTTACCTTTTTATTGAGTTTTACCTCTATAGAAATATAAAATCCTGTTCACATACCAACTATTGTTCTGTATCTAATATTCCGGCATACGATACATTTTATTATGTACTAGAAATATATTTGCTTGATCAATATAAACCTATATTTTTATGTGTATTTATTGCATTATATTTCTTTTCCTATTTATATTTAGTTAAAGAATGCCAAACGGGAACTTTCATGTTTCAAATAAAATAAAAAATGTATTTCCGTAGCAGCGAATTCGAAGTTGTAAAAAAATATGTTACTTTTTATGGCACACCAAAACTCGCAAAGTTGAAACAACATTTCGCAAACACCCTTTCCTCGTTTGCCAATCGAGATAAAATAATGTTGATAAAATACTACACAAATATACAAAAACAAAGTACGCCAGAACAATAAATTAGATTCGCAGCAACTTTCTCGCGCGGGTAGATGTAAAATTTGCCGGCTCGCGAATGGAAACCCTGCACGTTTAATATCGAATATCTTATTCCTCGGGTCCGGGGCGGCGCCCACCTGCGGGGCGAGGGCGGCGCACTTTACGGCCTAGACTGTTCCCCGGGGGGCGCCGAGGCTTCTTTATGTTATCGCTGTTGTTCTGGGGCGCTCTTACTTCTTGAAAACCTTCGCATCTCGCCAGGTAACGAGACCCGCCGTTGCGTAACACTATGCCACGTCACATGAGTTTTTGACTTTCTTCCTCAGCTAGCGCCGGAAAACGGTGTGAAAATAACCAAAGCGGAGTACTCTGCGGTGATGGTTCTCACTAACTAGCGCCAGGTTGTAAACAAACAGTGTTTATTACTCTTATGTATATATTATAACCTTTTTACAATGGCTCTTTCGTGTTGTATTCCAATATATCTTGCAGATACAATATGTTTACACTTGTCTCATTCATTTGGCTAAACTTTTTTTTATGTATACAATGGTTCAAATTATTGTGAATATAACTTGTATTTATATTTTTTTTTTTTGCTTGGTAGTTATTAAGTGGCAATCTCGTTAGTGAGTATGTTTATGAGGTATTTAAATAACGCTATAATGTACCGTTAACTGAAACCCAAACTTTATATTATACTCTGTCGACTAACCATTAAATTCTAAAGTAGCTGATATTAATCAAGATAATATATTATTACCCGCTAATTTTAATAACGGCAATATTTTTTACATCACTAATGATCGCTGGCAAAGTTTCAACGCAACTGCTACAATGTATGCATACTTGTGTTCTATTAAATCAAGTCGGCATTCTTTTTTGTTTCAGCGCATTAAATTCGATGCCCTCGTTTGTTTGTAGGCATAGGAGATATAATAAAAATAGAGTACTCTCCTCCGGTAGCTAGGCTACATTATGCATTATATACCCGCTGTTTGCTGTATTTTATACACTTAACCTACAGACATGTATTATAATACAAATGCTTCTTATGTAGATTAAGTATATAACCCTAATATAGTAGGACTGTGGCCTGTAAACAAACAACCACACGTTAGACCGAGATTAACTTCTCAGCTAGAAACCCACTTTCTCCATAATCATAAAACACGCTCGGAACTCAGTAGCGGCGCGGCGCTCCGGAGAAATTTGAAGCGCCGTCCTCGGGCGGGTCGGTAACGTCTTTGCGAGAGCGTCGGCTTTACGATAAACACTGCCCTATCAATAACGACGCCTTTCGGGCATACGCATGTTTTATGACCGGCTTCAATGACGGGCTTTCGGGGGAGGCTCAAGAATATATTAGCGTTTGTGTTACTTAGTGTTTACTTGTAAGACATACTTGTGAAAAGTAAATTAATCTTCCTTGACGGATTGCAACAAATGTTTTGCTACCACGTCAGAACTTAACAGGTTTCTATCTCACAATGGAAATGGGTTTTTCTGTGTAATTTATCACAAGGTTTTTATTTCATCAAATTAATGCAATAAATTGAAACCGGCTATATAAACATTGATACGTTACTGACAAATATTTTGAGACTAAGTAGCTTTTGTGAATTTACTTCCCTTAAAAATGGTCTGGTTTCCTCGAGTTTACGTTATCATTTTGATCGATTACTTTGCTCTGAAAATATGTTTAGCGTTGCCGAAAATCAGTATAATAAGATTTAAAATATAAGTTATTAAGGATTCTTTTATCCATCAGCCAAAGAGAGTTCATTATAATCGCGAGAGACTTTTCCCGCGTAGATTACAGAATATATTTACTCACCTCCTTTATATTGCGATGCGCAAAATGAAGAAGGGGCCACATCATCACACCGGCTCAAGAATGTAAAGAAAAACTCGGTCGATAATGATTAATGGATGAATAAAATGCTCTCATTTATTTGGCGAATTCGTCAAACTTCCCGGCCTGGAAGTGAATACGCAAAGACAGGCGTCTCTTGCACTGGCAATTTTTCAGTCGATATTTTCAGAATAATAAGTGTTCTTTTTTTATTTGCGCATATTTGCGTATATTTTGGTCAAATTATAATTATATCATTGGAGCAGTTCTTCGAAATAATCTGCAAGCGCTTTTATCAAGGTTTTCATTTATTTTATATTATATTGTCATATGTATATAAAACATTAACTGCAAACACGTGTCACATTTGTAACACATACGTGATAATCAAGTTATTTTATTTTATTAAATGAACTTCCACAAGTTACGCCTAATCCATCGCAACTTTGCGTATAATTCAGTTAAATTTTGAATAAAAAAATCGTTTATTTATTACAAATTCCCATTTATTGAGTCCGAGTTTCCATTTCAAATGCCGGTTTACCAATTGATTTCTTTTCTAGTGTTTTACTAAACAATTTAAAAGTGTGTGTTTTGCTTTTTTTATTGCAATATAAAAATATTTTCTATGGATTTCGTAGTAGCTAAAATTTAAATTGATACTTCAATCAACCCGTGAAATATACAAATACCAAACAACAATTTTAAAAGAAATTTTATTGTAATTTTCGTCTGAATTGAGCTTGAAATAAAACAGTTTCGTAATTTTCAGTTAATTGAAAATTATTTGACGGTAATAAATTCAAATGTAGGCATATGATTTATCATCATTTATCTGCGGTGTTTTATATCGGAATGTATGTAAGTCAAATACACGGTTCTAATTCGTTTTCTTGCCGAGTAACATTAGTCGGATTGTGTCGCTAGGCGCGCAGGTGCCGCAGAGATTTATTATATTCGTCGGGTCTCGGGGTACGTGCCAAATAATATTTGCATCGCGATAAGTGTAGTGCGGGGTGAGGAGCGCCCTCTCATCCATCATAAAACGAGCGGCAATTACTGACATCAAAGAACTCGCGCACTCGAGAATTCAGATAACCCGCCAGCTCGTCGAACGGCTACTCTCTATTTGACTGAGCTTTCACCCGCCCCTAAAGGAAATGTCAAGGATGTGCTTCGCTAATTTTTTAAATTCCGATCCCGAGACGCGAATATAAAACGATTATGTATTTAATTGATCTATCGTGTTCCGTTCATATTATTATCTGATATGAAATAAAACTTCTGTACTGAAAGTATCAGGACATGTTCCGCACATCACTGTCAATTTCAACTGATTAAAATAACTTGAGAATAAGTACAAAAGAGTGTTTTTAATTTTTAATATGATGCATTCATTCCCATTTACATTGATTGATTGACTATGAACAACTTAAGAATGATTATTTCTATTAAGTTCTTGTCTAAGTATTTGTCGCTCCCTACATTACCAACGTATTGGAGAATGAATAAGTTTTTTTTCTTTATTAGCCATGTATGTTTTACATGTTGTATTAATCAATGTAATTTTAACAACTCTTTCCACTTAATTTATCTTTTTTTTTATTTATTGTCAGTCTCCTTTTCCTTGTTGTGTTTCTAGTGCATTTTATTCACGCTCGAATATTCAGGACTGGTGGGTCTTTCATTTTCTTGCTCTATATGTACAAATCGTCAAATTACCGATACCGAATGAACTTTATGTCAGTTGCTAGAGATACAAGGCTTCAACTTAGTTATATGAAAATGCGTGGGATGGTTTTTTTTTTTTAATCTTTTTTAACGTTTACTCCTCTGAAAATTATTGTACATCACACATATATGCTTCTGAAGCGCGTTATATCTTTTATCAATATGACAAGTAATTTTCATTTATTTTTAGGATAGGTATTTACAAAAATTAGTTTTTTTTGATGGAGGCTAAAGACGCTTAAACCTTTATTCTTATTTACTACTTACGATCCCTCTACTAATATATATTTGCAAAGTCTCTTAAATAAAATTTAAGGCTTTGCCCGGGAAAGTAGTAAAAAAATCCGAAATTGGTAGCCTCTTTTCAATTTACCTTTATAGTAAAACTTCTATCGCATTTTCAGAACTATCTTTTTTTATTATTTTTCGTAAACAGTATTGAGCACCGGCAATTTAAACGAAACACCTTCTCATATTTTGTTTGGCATCCTGCCGTAATAGAGGCCAATTTCGGCTCGGTCGATTTTCCTTCTCAGTGTTTAAGCCTCGGAGGAGCGTATCGTTTTTTTTTTTTGCTCTGAAAATACCTTAATATACATTTCGTCTTATCTTTGGCTAGTAAATACATATTTCAACATTTACTATTGTATTTTTTTTAACTGCTTATCGAGCTTTTCTTTATTTGTTCAACTTCTCAAACTAAGTGGAACTAGAGGAAAACATTCAGTCAATAGTCGAATTTGTGAGAGATGCTTTCCGTTTTCTAGCACTTCGGTTTTGTTTGAAAAGTTCTTGTTGCTAAAAGAAGAATTCAATTTCAAGAAAGAAACATTTTTTTTTTATTATTTGCAACTAATTTCTGCGACGAATGAAACGGACTTGCTCTGTGTACTTTTAATTTGACTAGGTAAATATTTCATTAACCCTCATACTGATTTTCTACTCACATGGCTTGCCTACCAAATGTACTATTCAGTGTTTGATGATCGATAATAATTGTTTTCGATTACGCAGATATCTTTTTATATGTTTATAATATTCATTTTAAGAATGCGGAAAATATATATATTTTTCAATGGACATTGTAGGGTTCCATATCTCTGATTTGACGCTCGAAGAATTGACGCTCAAACTATCACTTTCATGAGAAAAATAAATACCTTTTCCAGTAGTGTTCAACATAATCTTTTATATTCATCAGTAGTTGAATAAGCGATTTAGGTAAGATATTATTTAAATTACTCTTTTTAGACATTTGCAGCATGTGTCTTAAAAATTGCAGAAATATTATTTTTAACAAATTATAAACTACATTACTATATTATTCAAGCGAAACTTAAATAACCGTCTTAAGATTAGAAGTAGGTTTTGTTACAGTAGTTTCATGCGTTGGTTAAGCTCTCATTCACATTTTTTTCAATTGAATTTAATTTAATAAAAAGAACGAGATTAATTCATTAAAGATGTGTATGCAAAACATGTGAATGTGTAGCGTGGTGCATACACCGCATTGTGCAGTGCAATTTAGACACAAATTATCCGACGAAGCTGTTTGTCAGGCACTTAAATCGGTTTGTTGAACTAGATAAACAATACTCGAGCCAAGTTACCGAAGCCATTTCCACACCTGCACAATCGATAAATTCGCAGATAACGTATTAAATAATTCAATGTTTTGCCCCCGGGAGTCTGGAGTTGCATTATCGCCGCACACATACGAGAGGGCAGCATGCAGCATGTGTACCGCACCGCAGATCGGCGAAACACTGCTCTCAGATTAAGCTCTCGCCTTCAGTTCTCGCTATAGTGTTCAATTTTGCCATTAATCTTTTGGCGTCAGCTGCCTCAGAGACTTCTACCGAACGATCTTTATTTTATATCTGATGCTGTTCTTCGCTTCACTTCGTTTTTGAGAGATTGATTCACTCCGTTGCTGGTTATTCCACTGCATCACATTTTATAACGAGCGCAAGTTTTCATGAGGTATCTACCGCCTAACATTTAAACTTTTTAAAACTGACTGCGCATAAAATTATTTCAACATAATATTTTTTGCACACTACGTTTTCAATAATATCCGTCGGAGAAAATTAAATAAATATACTATTCAATATTACACTAAAATTTAAGTTTAACTTCAAAGTCGCATCTGTATATGTTCAGTTCCATTCATCTTTTATTAATTATGTGAACCAACTAAAATTCCGATGCAATTTAATAATACACGTATGTATAAAACTACCGTTTCATTGCCATTGAGTTTGATTTCAATGAATCAATTTTTAATTCGATCGATTGGTTTTTATTGCCATCTCACAATTTAGCTGGTGCTGGAATAGCTACTTAAGCTGATTGAAGTTCTATGTAGGTCACTTTATTTTATAGTCAAATGTAACATAACCCGATAGTGTATCAACTTAATATTGTTTCATTTATGCTACACGAAATGGCATACATTGTATGTTAATTATTATGCGTGTCAGTAGTGAGCTAATAAATTGTATAAGCCGAATTCACTTGACGTCTTAATCTGGTATTAATCACAACTGTTACTCAGTGAAAATAATTCACCTCAACAGTACTGCATTAATTGTGCAAGCGATGATTCCGCACTCCTAAGATTAGGATCATTGATGCAAATTGTTCGAGACACAGTTTCACATTTGATGGACGGAGCGTTCAAAAATATGACAGCCGGAATTGGCCTTTCGAAATGATCAAAATATATTTGCAAACGTTGCATAATGCGTAACAGTAATTTTGTCATCTTGCAACGAATCTAGGGATGCGTTTAAGAATGTACGCTCAAATATTACTATTATGCTAAATACGAAATTGTTCCTATAAAATAACTTTCGTAGAATACGGAAGGGGAAAAAAGAATGATGATAATACATTTATAAACAATTAAAATAAAACTATTTATGTGTTCGAAATAACAGTCTTTTAAATATTTTCCAAAGCAATGCGTATACAATATGCTTATATTCTAGTACGTTCAATAATTAAGGAAATCAATGTCTGCCATATCGATATTTCATGACACACTCACTCGTTATTTATCGGTGATCTAGTTGGTTAAAGCTTGCTCTACCAACCGGGTGGGTACGAATCTCGGTAAGTTCAATGTCGAATTGAAAATTTTCAATTTGAATTGTAGACCCAAGACGTGGGTGGGTGTGTGTAATGTCAATTTACATCGAGTTTATCTCGTGTGATCTTTTTACTTTAAAATATTTGACACATTGGCATCAGCTGTAATGCCAATTTTTATTAATAATTATCATGCTTTTTTATTGTTCATTTACCGTTTTCTGATTTTATTGTTTGATTGTTTTGTTGTCCAAATAATTGTGAAGTATTTTCATATTTTTTTTATCTTATTATGTATATCTAGCATCCCTAACTGCACCTGTCCATTTTAGTCATCCAGATCCTAAGCAGCACCGCCCGCCCACGGCCACATCGTCTGCTCGTTGCGCCTTTACTGGCATCGCATCACACCGTGGGTATCGTAAACCGCCGTCGTTTACATCTATTATGGACCGGCACATAAACCGTCTACTCGATTAACTATGTTACGTTATGAGCCAACCGTACACGGGTGAATTCTTAGTAAGGTCGGCTAGACTGGGCCTATGTAAATTCATGATTTCCTTTGGCCCCCTCTTGGCCCGAAATTAAATTTTCCCTATCTTCATTAACCTTTTTTTGGAACACATTTATGACATATTTGCGTATCTATGCGACGGGCACGAGAAAAGCATTAAACTTCTCGGCCATCATTGTGCCTTTCAATACGTATCGATAAATTTAGTCTCATAGCCGCGAAATCTAGACCGCGCAATGGAATAGGAAGCTTATTTCAAAACATTAATATGTGCATACACAATTTTACAAGTAAGCTTGTATGAAAATGAATTTACGGACGCCATAATGAAAAATCAACTGTGCTGATTTGATAGGTCAAAAATTGATTAGGGGAACTTGTGTTGTTGGAGGTGATTTGTTTTTATCTGTATTAGCGCACCGTTCAATTCTATTGTCGCGTGAAATAATTATTCTCCTTGTGTCGGTCATTCTGCAAACGGCGAACGTTAGCCTGTTCTGGTATGGAGAGTGAGCAGCAGCCTCGCACGCTTGACAGGATTGCATCTGGCCTCTGTCGCCCAACCTCACGGCGCCCGTTGTAATTAATCTTTCATCGTTGGTGCGCTTGATATTTGTCGCACTGCCACACTATCAATATCAATTACGATACGCTCGTACACAGCTGATCGATCCTTGCTTGAACAAAACATGCTTACACCGTATATACATACATACACATTCACTTAGGGCTTGTAATCGGTGGATTCAAAAATATATTTATTTATAAACACATGTTGAGATATGCTCCACATTGGGAGCGAACATGGTTCAAAAAATATTTATTATGTAATTCCTTTCTACCAAGAAAAGGTGATTAGAGATGGATTCCATTTCCTTCGACTACTTGACGACAATGGACATATTTTTTTTTATGTACAAATTCAAACAATCAAAACTTTATTTACGGTGATACAAAAGACAATTATCAACAATTCGTTCTTTAAGTGGATTGGTGTACATGTTTTTTTTATAGACTATAAATACTTATTATATATTATACACCATTTTGATTATTAACGTCATCTGAGGTATTTATTTATAAATATTATACTATCAAAAGTATTTCTTTAATAATATCAATATTTCCTGGACACAATATCGTTTGTTTGCGAATCCATGTTTATCTTCAATTAACATCTTCGGATTAAATTGAGTGAAGTTTACAACCAATTATGAAACGCTTTCATACAATATTTCGCGCGTTATAACCTACAAGATAACTTTATTGACAACATTAAGTTTTGATACTTGAAGGGAAACTTAATGCATAGATAAACTAAGTAGGCGTCACAAAACTTTGCTGTGAAAGTTTTACTCCCTTGTAAGAGCATTTTTGAGTCTTTATAAATATGTAGAGACACCACCAATATTTTTTTTATCAAATGCCATTTTTCTTTTCAAATTAAGCGTGTTCTTTACAATTAATACTTTTAATTTGTATGATTTTGTGCCTTTTTTTATAAAAATACTTGATTATAATATTATGATATGTAAAATGATTGAGATTTTTAACTATCTATATTAATTATTTTACTATTTATTGTGTATTTTTACATGATGTATGCATATTAAATAACGTTCAATTGGTTTTATAATTATGGTATATAATTTTATACGAGTAATATAAAAATCCACCCCTTACACTTGCACATAGCGAATAGCCGAGATTAAGAGAGCCCCTTGTTAACGTACTGGTAGCACATCGTTGTTTATATAATATTTAATTAATTGTTTTGTTATTTTTGACCAATTTTTAAATTTCATTTCTACAAATTAAATTAAAAGCATTATAAAAACACCTGATTTCGGTGCAGTCTCGGAATTAAATCATAAAATCTAATCTCATAATTTTGACTCGTAATTGGATTCCCTAGTAACATAAAAACATGTCACATTCTATACAAATTATCAATTGTCCTTGGCTATTTTTAATTTTTCGTTGAAATGATATGTTTACCTTCCAATTATTCTTAACCTTAACGTTTAACCTTATTGCTCTATTGCTGATCGTGTGATATCAATGGCTGCATGGGCTTTGTTATATTTTTTAGGAAGGTAATATGCATATTTGTTTTTATCATGTATCTTGATTAATTAATTACTTTGGAACATACATCTCTTTTCGATTCGCCTGAATGTTGGACCTTGGTCGCCCGTAGATCGCGTTCACCTCCCCTTCTCCCGTCTTATCGCTTTTCTTGTTGACAAACTTTTCCGAGCAAGTCGCGGCGATAAATTTTAAAGCAACGTATTTGAGAACGGATAGCGGGCGGCACCAGGCGGGGATGTCATCCCGTTTTGTCCACCTCGTGCCTGCATCTAAGAATCACACTTTGTAAATATCACTTTTCAGTTTTCTCTTGATCCATTGACGCTAAGATGGGAGTTACGATCGTTGTTTGTTTTCGCAGCGCCTTAATGTTATGCAATTTCACTTCGGTCAAATATTTTTTACAAAAAATGTTTAAAATAGTTATCGTAGTTAAAAGTTTTGACTATTGCGGCTGCTAATATTATTCTGCAGCCTCGCTTAGTTAAAACAGTTCTTTTTTGCTTGTGAATCTTAATATTACCATATAACATGTAAACGATAAACATGAATTAATCTGTAAAAAGATAGTTGGAAGAATTTTAATTTCTAATTTAATAGTACGCTTACGGTTGTGCAGACTTTAGAATCACTCAATAATAAAATGAAATATTCGTATGTAATGATGCAACTTATTAAATATAGAATTCAAATAATGCATGTCAAATATTCAACTCGTAAATTGAACTGTACACTTTTCACAATATAATATAAAATTAAAATTTTGTATCGGTTGTTCGTAATATTTTGTATAAAAATTACCTAGTAACATCTGGGACATGTTTCAATATAATAATAAACGTCTTCCGGTGTGTGCCACCACGTCAGAGAACTTTGAATCGAAGATTTATATCGTTTCATTAAATCATAAACAAAACAATTTTGACATCGCAATAAACCATCTTAGCGAATTGGTTCCCTCGCGTGTAGGGGTTCTGAAGTCTCGGCTTTTTTCATGGCCCGGGACACGACACATAATATTTTCATATCGGGAAACTTTCGCAACCTACGACCGTTGTACTGAGTATTAAAAAAATCGAATATTTATGTGCCTAAAGTACAGTAGCATTCATTATAGAAAAATAATAAAAACTGTTTTAAAATTACGTTGAGATTATTATATAATCACATAATTATACATTTAATATAAATACTTTCGGATTATATATTTTCTGATTTTTTTGCTCCAAAATTTGGTTTGATTTATTTTTATTATAACGCTTATAGGCAACCGTCATAAATAAGTAACGTAGTCAAATTAATATAAAAAAAATACTTCAGATACATATCTTTTTATAATTTTTTTTCGTAGGCTATGCGGGTCCAAATTGCACAGTTCATAACATAAATAACTTACTAATACTAAGAAAGTCATCAATATTGTATCATTAATAGATAGTTTAACTCACGTCGTTTGATTTTTCCGAAGAAACCGTTTCATTTGAAAAATAATACTTTGGGTCAGTAATTGTATGCTTTAATTGCGATAATTTATTTTAATAAACAACAGGAAGATTTTTAAAGTTTCTTATCTTTTTTTATTACTTACTTCACGATTCATAAATGTTTTTTTCTAAATCAATGGTTCTCAAAGTATAAAAAATCTGAAACTTTATTTGTTTTGAATGAATATTTTTTTTAGAAATTTAGCAAGTCTCGGGTTGTTTTATTTAAATATCCCGGGAAACGAGACTTGCAAAAATGTCGATTTCCCGGGAATTTATTTTCGGGTTGTCTCGACACATAATCCCTTCTTGTGTGGCATTACTAAAAACTGAACTAAGTAATGATTTTGTAACCATTTATTATTATTATGAATTTTGGATTTTTTTTAAAAAAAAATGAAATGTTATCGGTAGCTTTACTTAATGTTTCCATGTATCATGTTACGTTTGTGGGGGTTGAAGGCGTATCTTTAAGATACAATTGTATCCGATAGTTTTCAAATCATTCTTTCCCTAATTGTCTATGTAACAAATATTTTTTTATTGTGTGACTTAAGCGGATTACACGTAGACCTAGGTGCACTTTGACATTTCCTGTCGGCGGAATTAGATTTGGGCGCCATTTAAGCAAGGGGATGGTTTCTAATGGAAAGTTATGGAATTCGTTAAGGCGCCACCTGCGCGGGAATTTCCCGGGATTCAGCGCCCGAGATGCGACGTGGCCGAGCGGCGAAGCTGAGGCAAAAGTGCAGATCTTTTTGTGCGTCTTATTGAATTATAATTATCATGAATTTAATACTTGACTTGGAACATTATTTTAAATAATGTTTCTTGGGGCGAACCATAATCGGCAATTTTGAATCTTCTCTCTATTGTAGTTTTATCATCCTCTACTTCTTAACGTGACATTTTAGGATGTAGAGTGTAGATGCTTGAACGGTGACGGATTAAGCACATGGGAGGCCCCAGGCACAATAAAATTTGGAGAACCTGTTTTTCGGATCACATTAAAACGTCATAAAAATCCATGGAAAATAATAATAATCTGAACAAAAAGTTTTAAGCTATATAGCTTATATTATATGAATTATATAATATAAGCTATTTTGAGGCTCCAAGCGCGCGCCTCGTTCGCTTATGGGGTAACCCGCCACTGTGCTTCAATAGTAGGTTGATTACGAGAACTTGTTATATGCGACTAATTTCAATATTACATGGATTTTATTTGAATGGGATCCACGGCTTTCAACTTCTTCTTGTTTTCATACTTCTAAGATGCAATATATGATGCGTATATGTAAGTATAAGTGAAAATTATTTTTAAAAAATCGAGTAAACCAATCTATTTTTTTTTAATTCCCTAGGGTACTCGACGTGGTACCCATCACCACCCGCTACGGCTTCACACTCTTCATATAGGGTGTATTCCGTAGCGTAACAACGTTAGTCGTGTTCAAAATTTTGCCAGAAATGTCCCGAGAAGAAATTCCTCAATACTAGGTTGCATGCACTACAGTGTGCAGAAATTAAAAGTTAATAAGTAATTAAATGCAGTTGAAAATATTAGATTTTTATCTATTTAACTCAACTCTTTTTCCAAAAGACGCGGAGAATTCTTTAAATGCCTTATAATTTGCCTTAGATGCAACCAAGTCGGCATGACCGACGGGGCCGTCAGATAGTCGTATCGTCTTGAGAATTTTTTCCCGTTCATAATCATAAACCAATCTATTCCTAATTAAAGTCTGCGAGGCAAGAGAATATGAAAATTTTGATAGTATTGAGCTCATTCGCCTTAATTAATAAATCAATGAGCTCTCCACATCCAATGTCTCGAGCAACATGACTGACAATGTTGAGGGAAACTTAGACGGCAATCTATCCAAAATGTTTCAGTTCTGTACGTCCATACTTCTGTATTCGGTCATTTAATTCGCGGCACTTGTGTAAGCATCAAGTAATACGATCCAAATGAATACTGTCAATTGGAGTTTTTAGTCATTTATCATAATTATACTATTAATTATTTATAGTCGGCCAGTACTAGATGTATTATATACGATATGAATCTACGATCAATCAAACTTTTGACAGTTAACACTGTGAACATGACAGAACTTATTGATTATTGCGATGCCCAGGAAATAGATACACCGGTTCTCATTTACTGTTATATTTTTAATTATTAGTTTGCGTTAATATGACCGTATCTTTTGATAAGTTTAGTTTGTTGATAGTCTTTACATTATGTCGAGGGTTGCTTTTTGTAATATAACAATAATAGTATCCATTGTTTACCCACGTCATTTTTTACAACAATTTTGATAGTATTAGAAAAAACACAATATTCCTTTGTACTTCATTCCACTTTATTTAATATGTCAGGACCGGTTTCGCTCATTACGAGCATCGTCAACTGTTAGTTGATCGTTCAAAAGATCTGAATCAGGTAAAAATTTGAATCTATTGATTTCTAGGATTTCCTGTTTGTCTAGTTTGACAGACTTTTTATTTAAATGTAGAACTTTAAAATTTCTACTAATATCGAAAGTGTGATAATTTTGTTTGGACTAGCAATGGGAAGTCCGCTGTCTCCCATTTTAGCTGATTTTTTCATGGATTTTTTAGAATCTAAAATAGCATTGTTAAATTATATTTCTTATCAGTTGACGATGCTCGTAATGAGCGAAACCGGTCCTGACATATTAAATAAAGTGGAATGAAGTACAAAGGAATATTGTGTTTTTTCTAATATAATGCCTTTCCACCAAGTATTGACAGTGAACACCCTAAAAGTGATGAATTTTGATAGTATGCTCAAATCCAACGTTTGTATCGCTACGCAATTTATATAACGAATCATCATTAGAAACCATGATCTATTCTACATATTATTATACTAATCCATACAAAATATGAATGTGCAGTTTCCTTGTGTATAATAAACACATGCGTTTCTCTTTGATGTGGCTCGTTTCGTATTCCACTCAGGCGAACGAGCGCACTTTTCCGTATGCAAGTACATATTATATCCCGCACCTCGAGAGACACCACCATCTCTGGCGCCGCTGCTCCAAAACTTTACCCCTGGCTGGCAACAATTTTATCATTTCGTTCGGGAACAGATTTTGCTGGCGAAATTTGTTTATTTAAATAAGTAATGTATCTTCTGCCGCCACTTTATATTAAATTACGGCCGAAATCCTCGCGCAGCCTTGCTTCTCGCGGATTTTCATTTTCTACGCTGGCTAAAGAATGGGTGTGTACCCTTGTCTGAAATTTGTCACCGCCCGAGAAGGCCTCTTTGCAAATTGCGACAAATTAATAGAGACTTGAAATTTTTCCGCCCGGAAAAGATTCCTGATGCCTCATTTGGTATTTTAATCCCGGACTTAAGTGTGATTGAACCGTAATCGACGATGAATATAAAAAAATATCGACGGTGTAGATTGCAGGTAAAAACTTCATCATATAAATATACTTAGGTCTATGTAATATCAAGCGTATCGAAACCGTATTATATTTTTAAAAATATAAGCATCCTGTTTGTTTTTCAGGTACATATTTAATATTTTTTGGTAACCGCTTATTCTTTAAATGTTTTCTTATATTATACTGAAAATTCGGGATGTCAAAAATGGATCCTTTATTTAATGCCGATAACTGAAAGCCTCGGCGTTTTTTTTTTATTAAAAGGATGTTAGCATTTCGCACGGTGGGTTCTACATACAATTTAACTAATAATGTCGTGGAAAAGTATTGAGTTTTATGTGGCGTACATATAGTAACATCTTTTAGTTTAGTATAACAATGGTCGTTGAAATAGGCTCAATCAATGAAATTCGCATTTGATTATTTAGTTTTGAATGCTGCTAGTCTTAAGATGTATCTTTTCGACTCAATTAAATTTTATTCTGTCGGAACAACATTCTTTTACTGATATTGACGTCTTAGCGTAACATTTTACAAAAACCAATCGTGTTGATTGAACCGGACTCTTTATAGTTTGTACTGCGCGAGAGCTTTTCGATAAAGCTTGCGTTGATATGGTCTTGTTTACAGAAAGCTGGGCGTCGTTTATGCTTACCCAGACAGCTTGCGGTCTCCGTCCCCTGGAATCGCGTCTTTTTGTTCGGTGGCATCCTACCGTCGTAGTGCGTTGTTCTTTTGTTGTCACTATGTTGTACAACACGTTATCCTTTGTTGGGATTATTTGGTTTGGGGCCGTTGTACCACAGCGCCTCTTCGGGCACCAGCTGCTGGAAAAATAAGCTTCTTTTCTATGGCTGAGTGAAAATTTTAACAGATTAAGAGTAAAGTGCTCCTAAATATAAAATTTCTATATTGATACCATCTCATAATTTTGAAAACATCTAGTGTATTACATAATAATATACGCAATATTTTTTAGAAATAAACCCTTTTACAAATACTATTGTTATAAATGTAATTTTATTCCAAAAACGTAAAGTAAATTGCAAGTATTTAGTTATTATATGTACATATGTTTAGTTAGTGAATTTATTCAAAAACAGGACCTCCGAAGGTTTCTAACTGATATCAAACAATGACACTCAAAATAAAACATATTATGTTATGGACATGTTGAAAAATATAAAAATGAATATATTTCATGTCGTCGGTATCCTAATTCAGTGATTAAAGAACATTAATACCGCAACTAATGCACATTAAAAAAATATAGTTGAGTGTATTAATGATGTGACGTTCAGTATTTTCTGGCAAAAATGGTTATAATCTGCATACATATTTAAAAGGAATAGTACGGGAAAATGCTCCCCCTGCGGTCTCTTTGCCAGGCTGCAATAAATGCATTTCGCGTGCATCTTGTAAAACGTAAACGGTCAAAAGCTCTACTTGGTTATTTATAAAAGCCGTCCGACGCTCGGTGGTCATTTTTTTATGATTATGTTCGTAGTGAGTTTATTATAGCGCTGCTTCTCTCTGAGGGAAGACTACAAAAAATATTTCATAGCTTATTGTATGTAATTTGCAATGCTGTTCACAAAATGTGAGGCCGGTTTCCGCATTTACTATAAATCCTACCGCATTAATTTCACATGTATGATTATAACTAATAGTATATTTTTCTTTTGTTTCAGGTATGTATGCATTTTAAAACCAGTTTCATTATTTAAAAACATTTGAGACGGACATCCGCATATCGAAGTACGACACGGTATGTATGATTTTGCGATATGCAATTATTTCGTTCCAATGACGTTATCTATCATTTTGCAATAGCTGTAATAAATTATTATAATAAAGATTCTTGGGAAATCTATTTGGCTTTTCAATGCAGATTTTAAAATACGAAAATAATCGTGATGTCAGTATCAACATCTTACCCGTGTGCTTTTTGTGCATGAGATGAAATCCATCATTCTGTTGTAATACAATATTGATAGCGGGCACTCATAGACTCGCAGTGGCATATTGTTCGGACAATGTCTCTCTTTCGTCAGGCTCATCTATCATAGCGGAGGAAAAGTCTGCGAGGAAAATGACTCCGGCGCCCCTCCCCTTGGCAACATGTTGGCGCGATGTTATTGAACGTCGGATCTCTATCCGTTATTGCTAAAAAAAACTTTCCCTATCATTGACACATGTCTGATTGTTTACTGAGCAGTGGCATCATAATAATATTTTAAGGCAATCTATACTTACATTCATTACATTCAATTAGTAAAAAAAAATGAAGGTAGCGGTCTTTAATGTTTGCAACGGTGTATATTTTTCGTTGTTTATCTGACAACCAGTTTCAATATATTAGATTATTTAGCGTCAATCTGTTTAATAAATTTATTAAAATGAAATACTTCCATATTAAGCTTTCACTGCTGTGATGTAGATTATGAAACCGTTATTCTTAAATGTATGTGAATGGACCAAAAATTCTGTGAAGTGTATTTGCGACACCAAATATCGATACAAAATTTATTTATTTATGTTGTGATTGTGCTGTATTCACAATTATTTATTTTCGCGTAAAACTTATTCTCATATAAGGCGGCGCAATTAAAAGACTTTCGGTCCACTTTGAAAAATTCTTGTCGAGCTGGTGAAAAACCACCGCCACCAGTAAGTGGTCTCGCCACTTACTGGTCGACGGTGCGGAATCGATGGCACCTAATTTTTCGTCCACTCACTGAGGGCGGGGGAGAAGAAGGAGCGCGCGCGCTCTCGGTAATGGGCCTGCCCATCAATCATCCGTCGCCTATCATTGCCGATTTGAATATCGCTTTTTGGCATCCGTCCTGATTCCGCCCAATACTTTTTCTTTCGCGTCCGATTGACGAACGGAGCGTGATGCGGCCGGCTTGCGCCGCTCAGGATGCCATTCATTACCCGCCGACTTTGTGACCATTGATCGATCATTCGCCAGTCCGAAGACTAAGCTTTTTTGTCAAGGGCACTATGTCATTATTTCGGACTCCTCGTTTTATTCCGAAATTACTATGACTGCATCCCTTTCAGTTATACCCCAATAAACTTTGTGTAAAACGTTTTATCTACTTCTTTTCATCCAAATATTGTTCTTAGAAATATTTTAATTTAAAAAATATGCACGTTTGTAATATTAAGCACCAATTAAAAAAGTTTAGAAACTAAACAGATATTATGTATCTCAGTTGATAATGCTCGTTTTTACTAGGTTTTTAACGACGTTAAAAATTAAATTCTGTTCTTTTGAGTCAGTACTCCAATATTATAGCGATATCTCATTTTCGCTTAAAACTATTATAGATATCAGCGAGGTTGATCCCAACTACTCAAATAATCTATCTATAGCCAGTAATGGCGAACCTCTTTGGGTCCGCGTGCCAACAATTTTCAAACATTTTTTCTCGATTGTGTGGCGTGCCCAAACAGTAAAAAAAATAACAAAATAGAAAAAATAAAGTCATTTTTTAAACGATTGTCGTGTATCTTGGAAACATTTGAAAATTAATAATTCACGGATTATTTAATCAAAATTTAAATTTTTGAAACTTAAAAATAAAAAAAAATGAACTTAGAAATCTTTCGCGTGCCATCCAAATTCTCAAACGTGTCACCTCGAGCACGAGTGTCATGGGTTCGCCATCCTTGATCTATAGCATACCTGCTACTATCTAATAGCTGTAAACTTTTTTGTAATTTAAAATGTTTCGTAAAACTTATTTATTAAAGCAATTTATACAATTCATATTTCGTATAGTTAATACTTATTTTGCACAAAACTAGAAATACTTAGCTAACTTTTTCCGTGTTTTTTTTTGTTTATTTCGACATTCTGAAGTTCGGCTAATCCTTCAGATCGCTAACAAAATAACCGAAAGCGGATTGAAACATACTTCACCGTCAGGACGATAATAATGTCGACCCGTTGGTCCCGCCCCATCGAAACATGCTCCCCGGGAGTCCCCGACCGACCGTCCTCTCGCCGTCAAACATATTGCCCACCCGCGAGATTAATTGCCTCCCTGCCGGGCGCCTGCCCCGCGTCAGGTGAGGCTGTCATTCTTCAGCCAGGACATGATACTGCACGGCAACCAAGACATTCCTGAACTTTCGTTCCTGTCCCTATGTGCGCATTGCGCGAGCGATTAACGTCGCAACGAAGCTTTACGTACAGTTCTAAATATAATCATTCGATTGTGTATCTATGTCACACAGCTTTATATAATAGTTGGCCTGTATAATGTTTTGAAACTTAAAGTATCTAATAAACTACAAGAACATACCGCCACCTCAATAATGCAACTAGTTAACTTGGTTTTCAATAATTTTGAAAGAGAAAATTTTGATCATACATCCTTGAACAAAATTTAATTGAATAATTTTTATTTGTACCCAATTATACAAAGGACCCTTTTTCACTTTTATTATAAATAATTATTTTTGCTTGAATGTATGTTAATCAAATAAAACATTGTCTTAGCAATGCTTGAATGTAGTATTGAGTTATCAATATGAAAAGTTAATTACCTTACCTGTATTCAGAAAAATTGAAAAAAAGAGTGCTTTATGCATAAATTATACCTCTATTGTTTGCGCCACGCATTTTTTAAACTTTATTACGAATTGACTTGTATCACACGCATTATGTCATGATTTTTATCTGCCAGTACAACAAAAAAATATATGCGTTTTAAATCCTACACAGTATTGTAAAACAAAATGCGACAACCCCGTCGGCTAATCGGTTAGAATAATATAGCATGGAAATCGCGACCATCGTTTTCCTTTAGGTACGTTGTTTGCGCATATGCCCGAGGGCGTGGCGTTTATCGGCGACTATTTCGCCATAAATATTGTCCAACTAACCCATATTTGTGTCTGAGAGGAATACTGATGTAACTGCCCAATTTAATTATTTTCTACATTTCCGAATATCGTATAATAAAATTTTGTCAACGATTATAACAGTTGGACCTGCTATTTTCTACGCGCTTTTATTCTAATCTAATCCTAATAAAAGCCGAAATCTTTTCAACCAGTTCATACATAATAATTACTGCCATAATGATAATTTATAACCCACATCTGTAGGCCAGCATTAATAAAAAAATTAATCGCCAACAAGTAAATCCCACTCTAGGTAAATAGTTGTACATTATGCATCTTTTAATTTTGTCATTTGAACGTAATGTTCTTGTTAGTTACGTGAAAACTATATCTAAACGTGTCAGATTTTTGATATACTTCATTATTTAATTAAATTAAAATTAATTTTATTCAGTTACGACTGTTTTCCGTGCGGTGTGGCGTAATAATATTTTCCGACGGGTCGTATGATTATTGCCATGCGACCCTGTTTATCAGATTTGCGGTTTTGATGTTGCGGGAAAATAATATCTGAACGATTGTTATTTGTTATAGATTAGCTAATATTGGCACATTATCGTTTGGCGGTGGACTAAACGAGTGTTTGAATATTTCTCTGTTTACTTATTTGCACACTGGCAAGTTGCACGTAGCCAACAAACCAAACCGTTTTGTGATTATATTTGTCGAGAAATATTTGAGGACGCTGCAATCATTGCTGGGTTTTAATCATCAAGTAAATGGAAAAAAATATATATAATAACAAGTTGCACTTCCGTATGATGTCTAAATGGTAAAATGTTAATAAGTAGTAAAGATTTTTTTAATGGTTTCACTTTTAAACGTTTTAATCCGAAAAATAAATGATTACGCCATAAGAACCTTTTTAACGTGATGATTTCAAAATAAATTAAATACCAGAAAAACTCGGATGTTTTCTTTTGTGTACATATTATTTATTTTTTTAAACAATAACGTGTTTATAAAATACGACACGGATAGTAGCTAGCTGCTTTTTAATATCCGGATTTAATATTAGTGGCAGAAAACACAATTCACTCGGAAACTTACAAACAGTGCCTCGACATAAAGCAGGCAGCACATTCGCCTGTCTAAAAATGGAGTGTAAATTTGGGGTTAGGTGGTTAGAGGTTGCCAGGGGTCGGTCGCCTTCTGACCGCAAACGTCCCGCGATGGGCAAGATTAGTTGTTCTGGAGTCGGGGAGGCCGTACGTCAAGGCGGGCTGGGGACAGCGAGGCATTCTGCCCCACTAGATCCCGTGCGTAAGTTCACCTTCTGCCATTGAATAAACCTAAGAGTTAGCTTTATGTAAATCTTCAAATAATTATTCGCCTCTATGTTCACATTATTTTAAGGACTTCATTCGTTCTTCTTATTTTAATTAAAATTGATATAATAATCATTATATTCAGTATTTTCTTTTATACTGGCCGGAATTGAGTATCTTTAAGATCAACAAACATGCAATTTATTCATTATTTGAAGTTATTATTATGAATAACTTAAAAGCTTACCAATTTCTCAAATTGGTCATTGTAATCTATGCATTTATCATCATGTATATATTTAAATGGAAAAAGGAATTAAGTAGATACTCGTATCAGATTCATGCAATGCATTTAGAGCCCAGCGAAAAAGGGGCCTAAAATTCTACATATTCAATATAACATATTAGACGAGGGGCCTTGCATGCCATTTGCATGAGGGCTCAAAATTTCTAGCTACGCTACTGCTGGCAAAATTATTTTTATTTTAATGTTTTACAGAAATTTAATAATAATTGCGATTCTTCTGTAAATGTATCGTAATCAATATTTCTTCATAGAGGAATATTCTATGATTTTTTCTATTTGTGTACATTGTTTATCTTATATCGGGCAATTAAATATCTCTTGTCGCTTTATCACATACGTTTTATCAGTTACTATCACTTGTTTACTCTTAAATCCGATTAACATACTTCTTGCTATCAGAAAGCGGGCTTTTTGCCCCGATCCCAGACCGTTCACCGGACGCCCCCTAAAATGATAAAGCATCCAGATTATTAATGTATGCCAGTATCCCTATCCTCACGAAATGTGGCCGCAGATGTGCGGGTAAGTGAGATCGCGCGGGAATTTCAAGGAGCAAATTAATTTCTCGGGGCATCCCTTCCGTTTACTTACTTACCCGCCGCGCATCCCAGCCGTTTCACCCCTCGGCTCGTATTTATGACTTAGTAGCGATTGCTCTCGTGTTTAATGTCAAGCAATTATGAATAGTAGACACCATTAGTTTGTAAAACCGTTAATAAAATGAATCGTTTGCTAAATGTAAATTAAATCATGTTTTGATAGTTTATAATTTTAAAACTAACAATATTATTATTGTATTTATTTTTTATTATTTTTTTCTTATCTATCATCCGGTGTGTTGTGAAGTTGAAGCTGTATACTAGTTTGCTTCGTTGCGTTAGCGGTGCATCAAATAAAAACCTAAAAGCGATATAGAGCTTTTTGGCAGCAATTTGTTGGTACATTTCTTTTTTTTTGTTACTCAAGTTTTGCATTTATTGCCTTAAAAATACACATTGAACTTACTGAACAAGACACATACTTTGTTTAAATGATCCTTAAGGGATCCACATTGAGAGAGGGTACGCAATAAAAATACAATATATTAATTACTTGCAAACACGGCTTTATACAATATGATTAAAAAATGAAACTTGAATTTCATTTTAAAAAACAATTTACATTTTAAAAGTATTTTTAGTCTTACATTACTTTGTAATGATATTTTGAATGTTGTCAAGCCATGCTCGAGACTGATGTCTAAAAATACTTTCAAAATATTATTTTTATCTACTAAATTACATTCGTGGTTCATGTTTCAAAAAATTTGGAATGAGCCGGGTTTGCAAGTTATACCCTTATAATATTTTTTTTTGTTCACTCATTTTTTTATAACTAACGTGCTTTTATTATTTTATGGACAACTGAAGTATTCAACATTTGAAGTGAAAAATCTACTTTGGCGCTCACCGCCAAAATATGTAATTTTTATCATCAAATAGGTTTTATTCATCATTTCCGCTCTTTTCCAATACAAAGTGATCCATTTTCGGCCATTGTCTCATCTTTCATTAAAGCGACACGTTAAATCACTTACCGGCGACCAGCCGGACGGTATCCGTAAAACTTTCTACGGCTCAAATGAAAAAAAAAACGCTTCGTGCAAATACACGTTTAAAAAGCTTCCCGTTGACCCTCCCTCGACTCCGGTAACTGGTAGCCTTCTCGCCTACCCCGAAAGAGCACCTGGCACCGTGGGAACGTTCTCAACCCTTTCACGGCTTTTGTACGGACACGCTGGGTTTGCACTGTATGCCAGCGTGTATTCAAAAAATGAGACCTCTTAAATTAACTAAGCAGACTTAAATTCGGCGACCATTTTAATACCAAAAGAGAAGTAATTAATTGAAAATCCAATTCATGAAACCTAAGGTTTTTTTTTATTACTTTTATAGAAATTTTGGCATTGCTACAATTTGCTTCTTGAATTGTTTATAACTTAAAGTTTAGATTATCTTTGGGACATATTTTTATTTATATAGAAATATCTACGCAACCGAGTGTTGACTCAGTTGCGTAGTCAAGAATTTGAACTCTCGTACGGTTACATTAATTTTTAGTTTTGTTTAAATTAATATATAATATTATGTAATGGCAATGAATGTGCTTTGTAGTGATAGCAACCTGCAAGCTTAATCCTTTCGAACCTTTAAATGGCGATTAGAGATAGCGAGAAACAAACTATTATTTATTAATCATTTTCTATACCGAAAATATAGACTCAACGACCGATGGCAGTCGCCAGGTCTAATTCAACAATTTGTAAAACTTAGTAGTTGAAACTACTACTAGTACTCAATAGTAGTAATACGTTGAGGGCAGACTTGTTTTTTATTTAAATGATTAGCAATTTTACATTTTTATTGTCAATCGCTCAGTTTTAGTGAAGTAACCTAGGCTGTCGTAACAAAGGGCGCGAATAAAAACCGCGCAAAATTAACGTTTTTTTTTAATTTACTTTTTTGTTCTGATTTCGTTTTGGATTTCGCCTCTTCCGCTCGCCAGCCCCCTTAGCATTCGTTACGGTAGTGTAAATTCGCTTTACCCGCCAATATTGGATGTATGTATTTACTATCGTTGTAAATGCATTCACACTTTTTAATTAAATGCCTGTTTGTAATAGAAGTACACATATACATAAAAGTTTCGACAATTTTTAGATAATAAATATTCTGTTGTTACAAAAAATCCTTATTATTTAGGATATTTTTCATGTGTTCTATAGAACATGTCAAGAATGCTAAATCTGTTAAGCGTTTAAGTGGCTATTTAAAATGAATCGAAAGAACTCCTCTGTTTTTTTGCTATATTTACGCAATCGAACTTACATCCAGATCTTTATATTTTTCTTCTAAATTGTTGTGAATGCGTGCGGGGATACGCCAGACAAAAACAGCACTCCAAGATAATCATGTTTTATTTAAGCTCGCTTTTATTTATGCCTCCCAGCAGGCAACTTAATTCCACCGCCTTTCTTACAACTCTCGCTGCGTACATTCTTTATTCCAATACGACAATTTATTTACATTCTCATTGTGTTAAATTGCGACATAAATATACAAGCAATAGAATCTCGTGTTTAAACATTTTTTGCGTAACTGCCTTTTATTCATTATTTAATAATTATGTCATGAATATTATAGCGGTCCTGTCTCACAGGCGTGGATTGTAATATTCACTTATTTTTTATGTATACCGAATAAAATTCAAAAGTAACTTTCTAGGTGGTTTTTGAGTGAAAATCTACCCCCTCCTCTCCCGATATAATTCACTTCTAATATACAAAATAACTTAACGCAAAATTTTAAAAATCTTAAGTGTCAAGTTAATAGTTTATTAAAAAAAAAACCCGTATTTTTTTGAAAAACTCATTTCTCGGTCCAGTCACAGAAATTTACGTCATGTTTTTACCGGTGTATTAATATTTGATACATACTGTGTACTGTTTTTATTATTACTTTATAATATGCTTTTTAACTTCACTTACATTCTTTAAAATATATTGTTTTCATATTTTACTGTTAGGCTTTATATCTTACATTTGAATATTTTTTTATGCCATCATTCAACCGTTCACTCTATCTTAACTATTATAAATAAGACGGTATAAAAATATTCGGTCGTCTATCTTCCACTGATAACGCAGCGAGACAGCGACAGTGCAAAATTTCCACTCCGAAAGTTCCATGAATCAGCGAAACAAGTTGGCGAAGATTATGGAAATGAGCTCCCAGTATTAATATAATATCATAGTGCAGCGAAATTAGCGGTGCAGGTTAACTGAGAGCTGCATGTGGGCGGGAGATGTACTCCCGCCCACCACCACACCGCTACTGCGACTTGGATCATTGCCTAATGTCTCTCATTGATGGGTCCGAGTGCCCATATCGTCGGCCAAACACAGCAACTCGTAACATATTTTCGTTTTATGATTTTATTTTTACACTGCATGTTTTCAGATGTAAATTCATATGACTTTACAACTTCACTTGTAGTAACCATCATTCCCGTGAAATTGATAGTTCAGTCGTTGTTTGCTACTGTTTTTCTTTTTCGAACATGGCATTTATTTGTTCGGATTCCTCGGACCTAAACTGTCCTGATGGAAGCAATTCAATAAAAAAATATTTCGACCTTGATGGTCGGTAAATTCAGGCGAAATTTTCAAACCATCAAATGATTTCCATCAAATGATTTTAATGTCATTGTCATAATATATTGCAATGTAATATTCAGATCTTTTCTTACTGTGACCGATTTCGTTACAGTTCCAGAAGTTGCCGAATATATATATTGTATACGATCAGTCATTTCGATTCTTGTTAACTTGGTTTTACTGACAAATTCTTTGAAATCAAGTTATTTTCCTTTTCCTCCGAACAGATCATATAATTCTCTTACGTGACGTCAACAAATATTTAATGTGACATATCACAAGACACATGATCGTAATTAATGTCTTCTCGCATTTACTGATCATCTTTTAATATTTTTTACTGCGGACGTGCAAGAGGACGCGTCGTTCTGCCTCCACTAATTCCCAACATCTCCTACGCTAAGTATTTATTCATTTTCTCATTATTTATGCAATGCCATTTAGTAATATAGTGTCTTACGTAAAATTTTATCGCTTGGCCCCGAACTGGATCATAAAGACTGTTATCGTAATATGTGTTTTTCGCACATCGCTTACATGTGATATTTAAAAACGAACAATAAATATTGTATATATACCGGAGAATCTTTGAATGTAATTACAGTTTCAAATATGTTGTGTTTTTTTTTTATTTCCCTGGCTAAATACCTTATATTTGTTGACATTCATAGCGCTCATGCAGATTGACTAAAGTAGGTGTCGGCATACCGCGATTCGCAAGCGCCATGCGACTATACAGACATCAACTCTTGAACTTATCACATTTTTTTTACCCTAAAATCAATATATTTACTTTTTACATATTTATGGCTCTCTGATACCTTTGCTATCCTGTTTCCATAACAACTTGGCTTTTCTCACATGAAAGTTTGCCAACCCCTGAAAACTAAGGTATATTTGATAAATAACTGGTTAAATATTTTGGTTTTAAGATATATTTATTGTGCAAGACCCCCTTCATTCATACACAATATGATATCATAAATGTGTGTCGTTGAGCACTGATCTTAAGACTTATGCAGGGAAAGTCGGACCCTGCAAATCTACAAAAATGTTTTATTGTTTTTTTTTAAATAAATCATATTAAGCAGTATTTTTAAAATTCAAATGATTATATTATAAACTAAGAAATGATTGACTGCTTTATATCGGGGAAAAGTTTGGCATAGAAAGATGCGCTTGTAATAAATTGTATACATAATTGATTATTAAAATTTTTGTTTCACCATTATATATTACTTCCAATCGGATTCGGCCGTAAATTTTGCCCGAGTTTTTCGTTTCGCGTTTACACTTGCCAATATCCACGTGCAAAGGAATAAAACGGCCACCGAGATATGGGATATGGATAGATACCTGTTGAATTTTTACTGCGGTGTAGGAATCATTAAATTACCTGCGCGCGTCCCCTCGCACTCCAACCCCGCGAGATATCAGCCAGGATCCGCCGCCCGACTTGCCCCCCGTATCGGGCTGAGTAATCAGGATCGACGTTGTGCCTTTTGATGTTATCCATTCCTTTTCATTTTTTTTTCTGCACCCGTCAAAGTCAGCGATTTTATATAATATTTTTTCTACTCAAATATGATTGGGAATCATTCTCCATTTCAGTTTATTACATATCATAACGTAGTAGTAGTTATTGTAAAGATAACCTTTTATCCAACCATTATTTTGCTAGTTGAAAATTAGAATGGTACTTTTCGTCGAAATCATACATGATGTATCATTTAAAGATTTTTTGTTTATGTTTGACGTTCATATACGTTATAACCGACTTGTATTATTGTCGTTTTGTCGATTTTAAAAATTTGTTAACCTGTTAACGATGTATTTCTTTTTCGGAATCACGTTTATCACAATATAAAATAAGTATATTCAAAATACTTTTTTGAACTCTTTAGAAAATACCATACTGTAAATAAAATATTTTTTTCAAAATTTACGTATCACCTAAATTTCATTTGCCGTTTTTAACGTTACGCCAAAATACATTAATCTAAAAAAAAAAACCTTTCTACCCCAATCGTCAATAAGCTGACCGCATGCCACCTCTTCCCGATTGTACATATCGAACGCCACGAGGCCGTAAACATATTTACGCTGAGTTAAATGGGTTAATGTTCTACGCTGTCCAAACAACAATGTCATTCAATAATGTCTCGATAGGCGGGGTTCCGCCCTCGCCTCGCCTGGCCCCCGCCGGAGTCCACTGCCGCGGGAAGATAAATATATTGCGTGCGGAAATGTAACTCGAGGAAAATTAATTAAGGCGAATTGAACGCGGTCCGAATTGGGTCGTTCTGACCTTTCGCTGACCCTTTTTCTAGCGTGTGTGTGTGTGTGTGCTCTGAAACTTTCTCCAGAGTCTTTAAGAGATCCTGATAGTATAAACCTGTAGCGCTTTCAAAAGCTGCCGGCTTTGTTTATTATAATTATTGCTATATATTATACATCAAAACTTGATTAATAAAGTATGCATATGCTTCAAACCAGTATTTTATTTAGGGTTCGATTTGCCTGGTTATTGTCTTCTCTATTTTTGAAGCTATGTTCGCTGCATATTTGGAGAATTTGGACTCTTAATAAAGCTTATCTCAACATAAGTTGCTCTACTAGAACTGCTAGTTACTCAGTAGCTCAAATTTTATGTTTTAAAGACAGTAAATATAAAGTAACAGGACTAGGAAAGGAATAGTCTTCAGTGGAGTGGTTGGAAGACAAAACTCATAATTAATACATCCATGTTGTCAAACAAAAATTGAGAGTGTTCGTATAAGTATTCGAAACCGACTCTAGCTATACATTACCGCTCGGCGATGGGCCAGATTTTTTTCTTTTAATTTCCGTGCACTTTGCTTGATTTTTGACCCGGTATTTAATGTGGATATACATTCATAAAAATGCTCTAAAGCAAGAATTTGTATTTTTGTCCGCTATTCATTTCGCAAATGAGATGAAAGAGTAACATTTTTTTACTCACCTGCTTAACTTCTTAGGTGCTCGTTTATACATACATATATTTCTATATATTAACGAGAGTGCGGTGTCTTGTTACGCAGATCGTCGAATGTGAAACCTCCCGCAGGCCACTAGAGACTCCGTCTGACAGTCTTAACTTATCGTTGCATTTGGGTTTTTCGTATTTTACGATACCCAGGGCTGCGCTGCTTAGTTTTATAATTTCTATTATGATCCACTCTTCTGAAAATGTTAAGCATTAATTTGCTTTAACTGGTAGAATTCATATTAAACTGTTCTTTAGATTTGCTATGTATTACGGTCATCAATATTGAACGTGTCGTCTTGCAAAGATAACTCTTAGAAAATAATAATAGAGACATGTAATGATCTTTGTTATTGTAAGAATTTCATAACAGTTGATCAAATCTATCATTTCCATCTACAGTTTAACTTTTTCGGGCTAAGCTCAAGAAATGCGACTACAATACCCACATTTTCTTAAATATCTATTTTAATATGGGTGATACAATGTTTATAAATAAGGTTTTCTTTATAGTTTTTTGGATCTTTTTTAGTTTATATAAATACGTGATAACGCGATAAGCGATCGTTCGTAAGATAGCTGGGCTAAACACGTCAGTTGCAATTTCATATGTGTGCTGGGATGACGTCTTTTTTACGCACAACTTAAAATATAATAATTTATTAAAAAAACACGGATTTTTATTTTAAAAATGTATGAGGAATGATGAGACTATTTTTTTTTTGAAATTCATAAGAATAAGGCCAATAATGAGAAAACCACTGGGGTCCCTAAACGACCCCCATCGGATGAGAAGTATTTTTCTAGTCTCCGAGCCGCGAGAGTTAATATCGATTCGACAAACATGTGCCAGTCAAGAATAGATGATC
Source organism: Himalopsyche anomala (assembly GCA_031772345.1). Classification (NCBI taxonomy): domain Eukaryota; kingdom Metazoa; phylum Arthropoda; class Insecta; order Trichoptera; family Rhyacophilidae; genus Himalopsyche; species Himalopsyche anomala. The sequence continues at coordinate 30,100,091 of CM062824.1, forward strand.
CAATAAAAGTATTTTTAGTCATTTGACTTGGGTGCTCTTATTTGAATTACTGTTGTTTAGATTCATTAGTTTTCTATCGCTACTTACGTGCTACGTATGTTAGCAATATCTCTATGATTTTGCATGTATCGACAATACAGGATAATCCGTATGGTCTTAAAAAATGGGTTTTATGTGCGTATTTTTATTCGCAAATAATGCGACGGGTAACCCTTCGGCGCAATTCCGCCCGACGCCGACTTAACTGCTCCCCGGGGTGCCTTATTAAAAGTCTTCTCCGTATCGGAAATATAACCGATGGCTCGGAATATAATTGAAAAGTCCATTAGGCGATATTTATTGGCCCGTCTGCCGCTGGGCGGGCTGGCTCACTTTTCGAAACTTTCATCATAATGAATTGCCGAAATGAATGCGCGAATTCGAACTGAAGCGCCGACTGTATACACCCGGGAAGACGCTCTGCCTAACTTGGCCACGTTTTTATATGGCCCGGTTTCCTATAAGTAGCTATATATTCATAGGCATCGTTCCCTTTTCCTTTGTGTTTAAGTCAATGGCGCCAATCGTAATTGCGATATTTTTTCTATTGGGATTTGAATGTTGAAAATGAGTATTCTCGTGCTTTGATAGAAATGGCTTTGGCTTAAAATATTTTGACATATCCGGTCTCAATTTGTTGTATGTTATTAACTTCGAATAGGATATTTAATTGTATGGTGACAGTGTGGGACTCTCATAGTTTGCTTGTTGAGCTAAGATCAGTGCTGCTCAAATTAAGACCATTCCTCATCTAGACTGAATTACACCCAGTGTTAAGATTCCATATTCTTACATTATATAATATGGATAAAAATATATGTTGGCTTGTTCGAATTTGTTATTATTAAGAGTTTAAAAAAATGTTTCATATTATTAATATTTAAATGTGTAAACTAATATTATTTTTTCCTTTTTTTCAGGTATGCAATTCATAGAGCTTCCCGCTCGTTCACCTGAATTGGTTGGCAGGCGGTATCGAGTACGGTTTGTATGCATCCAATATGGTATGCACTATTCAGTTAGCAAATTATTTCCTGTCATGTCACACTGCGAATCACCATTGCGGCGTGTGAAGTCGCTCTCCGCCCTGGAGAGCAGCCCCGCCGCCTCCGCCCAGCAATAAATCTCTCAGCCGGGCGGGCGGATGTGTCGCCAAACCGAATTCCGAGCTTTCCTAATGGCGTCCGCGAGCGCGCCTAGCGAATTCCTGGACTAGTACTTTGAGTTATTGCCGTTGCAGTCCTCCTGTCTTTTAATGTTAACATAAGCTATTTTGTGGCAGTGTGACCTAATTAATGTGTCCGAAAGATATAAGCGATTCCCCAGCTTTCGTTGCGACGCCGTCTAATCTTATTTAGTAGTCCTCTACCTGGAATTTCTTGATTTTATCCGAAAACTTAACCCGTCATACATATTATGAAGTAAACCACTAACATTACAATTAGCGAGTGCATGGCGGTTTCTTGTTCCGTCAGTATCAATTAAAATACACATGGCAGGGGACTTAAGTAATTACGAATTTATACACTATTGAATAATTATTAGACGTATCATATTCTTTTATTTCCAAACCGAATACTTCTTGCGGCGATTGATTAGAAACTTCCTCGGATGTTTGTTATATTCCCACGGCTTCTTTTAACCCTTTCAATAAATTGGCGCCATTTTTCTCGCGCCTCTTGGTGGAGGTGTCTTGGTCTTGAACCGGCCCGCCCGCGGATGAGGACCCGAGCCCGTCGAGTGGGCGTCGCGCGCCAGGAATGTTATTATAATTGAAGCAATTAGTGGCAAAGCGAGGTGAGGGCACTCGTCCGCTTCATTATTTCGCGCGCACTTTACATTCGACACGTTAATTGCGAGAGAGTGCACTCGGGGTGTTGTTTTTTTCCACCCGGTCGCCAGTCGGGACCACTCACTTTGGCAACAACTCGAACAGACTATAACGAGAGAACAGATGTGATGACTACTTTTGAAAGTCCAATTCGTCGGACCACGTGATTCTCTCGGTTGTACCTGGAACGTGACGTTTTCGTGATTTTTTAAGCTTACAGCTAAGAACGGTAGTGCATGTGCTTTTACGTGGTTTACGTTATCCTTTTCGACATGCTCTATAATGTAATTTATACATACGTCTGCCTGGCATACATTTCGTTGTTATCTGGAAACCCAATTGATATAAATAATACACTTGGGACATTAAATAAACAGCTTATTTGCACTGTGCAATTTAGATTCAATTATTACCCAAATGTAATTAAATTCATAGTGTACATTAATCCATTGCAATGATTGTTAAATCAATAAAAATGTACTCGTTTTTACAAATTGTTTTTATGTAGCTATAGTATGTTTTCTGGTTTATAAACATGGCAGTCAAAATAAATTATTTTATTTAGCCGTATAACCTTTTTTTTCCACCAAAGAATGAATGCATCTTCTTTTTCATTTAATAACTTCATTATATGACCCCTGAAAAACTGGCGCGTGCCTATACATAGACAAACTCGCTTTAAATAAGCCCTATAACATAATATGGATTTAAAACACCCCATTTATTTTAAATTTTACGCCATCAAATGATTGTCGTATTTTTATTTATATTTGTATTCACCAATGACTTTTTGAATTGGATAGCCACAGTTGAGACTGCAGGTCAGAAAGCTGACCGAAGACTTAAACTATTTGTCGAGTTGTGTGACCCTAAGGTCCCGACCCCCTTACCCCCCGGGCGACTATTCGTCCTTTTGGGGCGACCGCCGACCGCAGCTTCGGCAAGGTAGTATTGCCTCTACGCGGCGCGTGTCTTGCGTCTACGCCGGAAGGTCCTACGGTATCTTTAACATGTGGCAGTGATTTTCGGCTACATTCCTATTTTTTGTTTCTCCCTTTTGTGCTTTGTGGAATATTTGTTTCCATTACTTTCATTTTAAGGAATTGAAACGTATATTTTAAATACTCGTTGAATTGTTACACATTGTTTTATAATATTAAAAACAAAAATAACAATCGTTGAGCAGTATAAAATGTAGATATTTCTACAGTGCATTTATTCCGTCTTACGGCCGCAAGCTTTCGCTTTGACAAACCACTCTATACATATGTAGTGTCTACTTTATGCGGAACATAAATGAACCCTTAGAGGTCGACACGCCCCTTGCGCGATCTTTATTATTCACTATATTTACGATTAGTGGTTTTCGTAACGAGGGTTTTAGTTGTCTGTTTTATCGCCCTTTTATTGGATTTGTTTTAAAAACATTTTGTTACAAACCCACAGATGTCACAGGTTACCGAAGCGGCATTTAAAAACCGCATTTATTGTTATAACATAACCCTAAGTATAGTAAAGTAAACCTGTTTGTAATTATTTTATAAATGGGTGTCATTTTCCAACATATCTTATCTTGTACGCAAAATACACAAGTATTCTAATAATAGTCTTGCCTAGTTTTTGTGACGTTGATGGCTTTCAAAACATTTTTTTTAAAATCACGAACCACAGTAATTTCAGGAAGCTTTTTTCAACTGTATAAATCTCGTTCTAAATAATATTTTTCCTATGGAAACCTATGCTAAAGACTGTGCTAAACCCATGTCAGCATGCTTGCCATGAAAGGCCAATAGCGCCAAACCAGAGCGACGAAATCCATACTTTGAAATAAGAAACACGGTGAATTCATTCAAACAAAACAACTTATACATTATGTTTTGAATTGTTTCTTATCTTTGACAGTATTTGATCAAAAAAAAATAACCTTATATGTCACCGTTTGATTTATTTTACTATAAGCCGTAAAAAATAAAAGCCGTAAATATTTTAACCATATTGTGATAAAATATCCCACTAACTTTGTTATGCGAGCGTATTAGCCAACATTGTTTGACTTTGACACTCCCACACATTTTATTTTCGGTATTATTCTTTTATGGCGGACTAGTGTTTTTTTCCGGTTGTATTATTGATCCGAAACATGTCAATGGCTAAAATTAGCCTGTTTCATTACTAATTTACGATAGATATTGACTCCGCTGGCAAGTAACGTCCACACTTCTAAATGTCAATTGATTCCCACTATTTTTATTCAATTATTTGCTAAATCATGTGACCAGTAAAATATATCAATATTTCCTGATGTCTACGTTTTCATATATGCATGCCCGTCAATATATATTATACATATGTATATTTTTTTAATGGCATCTGAATTTTTTCTCTGACTTAAAATACATAATAACCTTTTTTATTCCTTTGAATTATTTTTCTCGAATGTTATAATGAACAGATAACAATCTCGTTTACGTCGAAATCCCCAAAGACAAATATGACTTTTCAAGAAATATATGTGTGTTAAATCTCCTGGAATAAAATCATACATTTGTCATGTTTTTACAATGATTTAATGAATGTAAATTTAATGTGTACGATACTAAAATAATATATTACACACTACAGCTGATGCAGATGCGCCAAATATTCTGTAAATGAAAAATAATACAAGTGTTTCGATGCGTTTTTTTTTTTTCAAAAGTCACTCGAAATCAACTCGGAAGAGAAGAGAAGACATCACAAACAACCGTGTGCAAGTTATTAATTTTAACTCTTACTGTGAGTCGAACTCAGAACGAGACGATCGATAGGACAAAGTTTTACAAACTAGACCACCGAAGGAGACGATTAAAGCTTGAAGAGGAAAGTGATCCGTTAGCACAGTTCCTGGCGGGTAGGCGTCGCTCCTCGACCAGTGACCAGGCTGCCGCCCAAAGGTGCCTTGTTATTTTTTATCGCCGGTCAACCCCGACATTTGTTTTTATTGTTCACCCTTAATCCAAACCAGTATTTCCGCGCTCGTCACGTTGAATTGTAACGACGTTTTTGTGAGAGAAAAATCAATTGCAAAAGGTTTATATCGCTGATATCAACGAAAATCTTTGAAAGTCATCTTCCAAACATATTTTTCATGTTTTAAAATCCTCTTCTGTTTCCGTTCATGAATAACGACTGCATTCGTATATGTATTCCACACTGTGTCCTTCTAGAAAGCTAAATACAACTACATGTTTTAAGTCCTTAACTTTTGATTGCACATAAGGATTTGCGGTTGGTTTATCTCTCTTAAGTTTGTATTTAAAAAATATCGAAAGCACCACACAGTTTTAGCACGAAAAGGAAAAACATTATTCAGCATATTGGAAAAGGCTTTTACCCATGCCCGCTCCCAATCTGAAGCATATAGACTAATATTGGAGTTTATCTCAACGGAAGAGTTTTTACAAAAAACAGCTAGTTACTCAACCCCTTTTTTCTTTCAATGAGAGTAGGGATAGGGCTAGGGCAGGACTAGTGCTTTACTAATCGCTCTCGCTACGCGCGTTTTTTATGATAGGATGGGTGGAAGGTCGGAATTCAAGACATCACATAAATCCATTCCTTCCGACAGAAATCTATTGAAAAATCAATGTTTTAAATCTGTCCGTACTAGGATTCGAACCCGTAAACCTGTTCACAGCCAACGACGTTGACCACTCGGCTACTCATAATTTAAATAGTATTCAATTATTATATTAACACCGCCACTGATGCCAATTGCTATTCAAGTCCGATATTTTAAAAAGCTTTATAAATTAAATCGTAAACGAATGCTTATGCTATTTAATTTTATAAAAAAAATGAATATTTACTCGAGCAATAAATATGTTTATGCACAATCTGTGAGTTGTAATTTTTTTGGTTTTGAATCGCTTGACAAAGATTTGCTGAAAAATACGTTAATCTTTGTTCAAACATTTAAATAATAATAAGCAATGTGAGATTTTAGCCTTTTACCTACAGAGCCGCACTCTGTAATAACAGACGCCGCGAGTTCCAATAAAGCGACTTAAATAAAGCGTATCATTTCCTTCGGCCGCACTCCCAAATCGCTTATGTGCCAATATTCCTCTTGATTTTATTAAAGGGCTTTCGGAGGGTGTGGGGAGTTGCCGTGAGGGGGGCGGAGAACTGTCAAAGTGTCGCAGGGGGTGTCAAACGCGTGCGGACCGTTCTGTAATAAATTGCTTTTTACTCAGTGTCCGTCTGATTGTTTATTCAAATCATTTTTTGCTTGATTTATACCGATTTATGGTCATAATGAATGTGAACATATACAATCGGATATTTGATCAATTACCAATGTAAGTAATTAGCTAATAAATCGCTTGATTGATGTGTATCAACCTCGTGCGATAATTACTGTTGTGTGAATTATTTTCTCGTTGGTTTGTTTTCATACTTAAGTCAATATTTTTTTCACAGCACGCTCGTAAATTTATAACATGCTGTTTTTTTTGAAACCTATCGAGGATACAAAAAAAAAGCACTTTTTTAATTTCGTTTTTTTCCACTGCGGTTATTACGATACAATATAATAACTTTATGGCTATCAAACTTTACGGCACAGTGTCAGCTTTTTTGAATAAATATAAAAAAATAAACATCTTATTCATATTACTCGAATTCAAAAAAATATATATTATACAACCCAACGCATAAAACTTTCATTGGACTAAGGAGCGTTTTCCATAAATAATAAATAACGTTTCAGCGATAATGGTCTTTTACATTTTCGCCGTAACGTTACTCGAAGACTCAGGAACACGGGCCCCGATCTCAGCACGCCTGCTCCACTTGGGTGACTGATTTTTACGTTCATTTCCCGTGGCTTATCTCAAATCAGTTTCATTCCTCCCATTTGGCTGTTCCAATATTTCCTTACCACAGATCGCTCTCTCAATTTACAGTTCAAACAGCGGCCCCGCACCCCACCCTACTCGAACGTCCAAATCTGTGGCTCGCACCTCACAAAAGGTGAACTTTTTCGTCATGCAATTAGACAAAAAAAAACGCATTCGATCCTTGATTTCTTTATGAGTATTTAATTCCAATTCGCTTAATTTCGTGTTGGCTTTTTACATAAAGAATATTTAAATATAATATTTATGAAAGTAGAAGAACGGTGTAAATATATCAATTCATAATTATTTTATAGATTAGTTACAGGTGCCTGTAATAATTATTATAAAGGCCTCCGAAATTCATTCGAATATTTTGTAACTCGTACGTCGTATTTTTTTTCTTTTAGAATGCTACCTATCGTAAACAGTCGAAATAATTTACACTTATTTGTATGCACCTAATAGTCAATATAAATTTAATATTTCCAAATAAATCTGACGATAATATTTTCACAGCGTGTGGAAAATGACATTTTTTTCGAAAAGCTCACTCGAAGGCCATCTGCGAAATTGTGAATGTATTTTTATTAATGTATTCTATATAAAGTTAAAATCCTTTGTGTATGATAAAATATGCTCTTGATTTGTTTTATGTGCGGAAAAGTCGAAAAAATTTCCATACGTTTGATGTTTGTGGAACACCTCCCCCCCCGCCCTTACACACACATCGGCCACCCCGACTGGGCGGCTGTCGAGTCTAAATGAACCCAACGACGTGTTGTGTGCTCGGCCTATGAATGTTTATCGATATGTGGTTACGTATAGATTGACAATTTTCAGGACAAACAGTCATTTATGAGGTTTATATTATTTACGTTTGTATCGTACTTTCTGCTTCGGCCCCACGTAGGAGTTGGTTATGAATGTAATAATATGTAACTCAGTTTCGCTGTAGTTATTTGGATCAATTTTAACATGATTGGTTTGTATCGAAAGACCGTTGACATTTCAGTGTAATATATAATATAATACTTTCTATTATATTTTCCCAACGGTGTACCAGTTCAATTACGTACATATTCCTCGACATTCCCGACTTATCGGAATAAATATTTTTTAATGGCCAGGTGTTTTCGAGCCCATATTTGAAATTCTGATTAATGTAATGTTATAGCAATACAAACTCATAAAATATAATTATCAATACATCATTTTTTAATTTTATTTTTATTCAAGTTATCTACAGTTTTTTATGCAAAGTATTTTCCATCAATTGCACAGTTTCTATCTACACTATGCCTTACCTATTTCATATTAATTTGGACACGTGTACATCTCCAATAAACACTTAGTACTTCGTACGTTGTTAATAAGAACGTATTTTTATCACCCTTTTCGTCCAACTTTTATAGTATTCGCAGACGAAAACATTTACACAGATAATCCGATTAATGTAACAACACCGCCATAATACCTCTCCTTTCGCCCCGGAACTGGCATTTAATTTTTATTGACAAGAAAGCTGTTGAAGGGTGTCGTGAAACAGCCTACAAACGAGTTATTCCTCCATCCCTTCCTCCGCGCAGAGGCATACGTTCTGTTTCCGCCGACGCTTGAAATCTCAAGAGCGCCGTTTTCCGGTTGCGGTTTCAACTTCGGACATTAGCGAAGCGATAACTTATCCGATATATGAAATCGGATAAGTCTAACATCGCGACACGTACTCGCACAAGCACGATAATGTGTACTCACACTGAGGCAATTTCATTTTACTGCTTTATGGGTTAGGTCGCCTGGTAAGTTTCTTTAAGACTTGAGGGATGTGGTATTATTTTATAATACATATTACTAACTAGTAACATTTTTGATAACTATATAACGCTTTGATCGTTATATCTTTTTTACGTTTGTATTAGATTAAATGCTTAACAAAAATACATTTGCCACTGAACTTGAATAAAATTCTGAACTAAATATAAATTAAATAATTGATTATTTCGTTACCGATTGTTTTGATATTTTACACTGATCGTAGTTTCCCGCCTCGTGGTGTATTCTGATGATGCAAAGTATGTGAGGATCACATAGCTTAAGGATGGGATTTTTCAGCACCATCACCATATGAAATATTCATCACAAAGCCAAGCACTGTCTCACTTTAACAGTATTTTAAGTGGGCCGATGTCGAGGGGTGGAGGTAGGCAGCGTCGGTGGCGCCAGACTATCTGGCTGCAGCCGAACACCCGCCCATCCGTCTGTCGTATATCGCCCCACTAGACAATTTCTAAAAATTGATTACGAACTTTTCCGGATTGATTAAATATTAATAGGTGGAGAAACAGCGCAGATTGAGTGGTTAATGTAAGCTCTTAAAAATATTGTTCATTTATATGTGGGAAACTGCACCTATTAACACTATCCATGAATTAGCAATAAACCATTTATTTATGCTTTTTTAAACTTATAAAACATATTGTTTTTATGACCATAACTTTAAACCAAAATCCATTTCGCCCGATGCTTTCATTACAAATAAAATGTTAATGAAATGCTGTGTTTTTCATTTGTAACTTAAACATATATATTTTTTTGCATATAATGTTAATCATTTCATATCTTGATTTTTTTTTTAATTTCCGCTCTCAATGTGGAGCATATGGACTCCGTACATAGTTTATCTCAACATAGGTGCTTATACGATAACTGCTTGTTACGCAACCTCTTTTTTAGGAATATGAATAAAAAGATAGGACTTGGACAGGACTAGTGGTATGCTAATCGCTACGCTCCACGCCCCGTTGTTAGGATGGGTGGTAGGGAATTTGAGACAAAACAAACATTCATACATTCGAACATAAATCGATTGAAAAAAAATACGTAACTGTCCATACAAGGATCGTGGAATCCGTTGCCGAAGCCAAACGACGAAGACCGCTCGTTGATTATACTATTGTATCTAATAATTTTCATTTAATTGGGTATTAAATCTTTTTTTAAGTTTATCTAATGGCTTAACGAAGTCTTACCTCACAATAGGAGAGGTCGAAAGACATACTACAATTTCTCGTTAAATACCAACCATTAAAACACTATATTGCTCTTAAAATCATCTTAGATATGAAAATACGATCTTGGTTTACGTGAATGATGGCATATGCCAGGATAACGATAAGGCACTAAACGAAGAACAATTTTAAGTTTGAAATGTACTTAACGGCAGTGGTGTAGTGGGGCCAGGTCGGCGACCTGGCACCTGAAAATGAGGAAGGCGCCCTGCCACCTTTTTGACTTGTAACTTAATTTTCAAGTACATACATATATTCAAAATCTTTTTTTTTTTTTTTTTTACTTCGGACAGATATTTAAAAAAAAGGGAAAAAATCAATGACCGACCTGGTACCTATTTATTTACCACTTCACCACTGCTTAACGGTATTCCTGCACTCTTTTCTTCATCAGTGTTTTTTTTTTTTTATCACGATTTACATATTGTTGGTATATTTATCGTTTTATCTTATATGGAATAGAACTTTTTACCTTTCTCGTATTGTCATATAATATGCTAATATGAGTCGCAAGAAAATCACGACACACAAAATATGATAGGTGTGTAAGTTGATATCTGTGATGTAACAAATGCCGCTCCCCGTGGAGAGAATTTTGCTGTCGTATCCATTCTCCGTGTCTCGTTTTATTCCCGGTTACCTCATCCTAACCTCTCGCGACATCTCGATCCTCTCAAATCCGACTCAATCTGACGAATTCACATTTGGGGCTTTGCAAATCGGAATATAAAGTAAGACCATTTTACCCGCGCGGCAGCTTTATTGGGGGCGCTGCGTGCTGCTAGGCAAATGGAGTCAAATATAAATACATTTTGACAAAAAAAAAGTATTATTTATACGTAGTACGAAATGGTCGTGTAACCACGAATTTTGTAATAATCTGTTGTGAGTTTTTTCATATTTTTTGATACTCAATGAAAACTTCATTCACCGAAACCATCCAGTCATGATGCTCGACAATATCGATTGTCCGGTTCATTACTCGGACAACTCAGATAAATAAAAAATGGTGTTAAATATGTATACAACTGCGCTCTAATTTGGGTTCAGTAGTTAGATAAAAAATGCTAAATGCCAAAACACTTCTAAAGAATTTAACAAAATGTTTGTATTATCTGGGTTATTTATCGAATATCTCTTACTTTCTACTTAAGTACTAAATCTATAATTACATATTAATATAATGTACATAAATGCTCAGCCCCAGATGAATAATACTTAATTTATGTTTACGATTTGAATATTTTTTTTCCATTACCTCAAAACGAATTTTTTTTAGCTATAAATGGATGTCCTGGACAATCGATATATGTACATATCTTAAAATGTAGTAAAAATTACAAAAAAAGGTGAATATAATTTATTTACCAACACGTCCATTGGTATCAGTATAAGATGCTGTTTGACATTCTTGTAAGTATTTTAACACTTCAGTAGCTTTGCGTTTCGCACTTAAAATATCGATGGAAAAATATATTTCATTTTTATTTTTTTTTGCTGTTTCTGTTAATCTATTTTTTTATTAATCCAACATACTCTTTGAAAATTGGGACGATTGAGAATGGCTTACGTGAAACACTAGTACTAGACCAATGTGAATGTTGACTGCGGCCATATTCTCTTTGGATATTGAATGACCAAAGATGATAAAGCCCTTTATTGGTCTTTGGAATTCATTACCTAAATACTTCGTCTCGTACCTATTCCTCACATTTGACCGGCTCTCTGTCATGAAATTAATGAAAAGTGAAGAATGTAATCGTCGGTTGGAATTTTCGCTTCCGTTTGACCGCTGGGCGGGTGGCGTCGGACTCGTGGAAATGTCAACCGTCAAGTTGGTACTCTTCGCGAGTCGAGTATGTCCGTCACGGTCCTACGTCACATTTTCCCGGCGGGAATACCCCGCCGAACTGCAATATTGAAAATACCATTAATCCAGATGTCAAAACGTGGACGCAGTTGTGTTTGTACTAACCTACATTATTGTACATTCTCAATTGGAAAATATTCGTTCATTTAAACACGTATATCGAATTGCCATCGCTTATATAATATGCTAAATTGTTATTTGTATTCTCCAATTTAAATATCAGATTAATTATGGTATATTAGAATGTTTGTTACTATGTATTTTATCCCTGCAGTCTTGTTTGCCAGCAGTTTGAAATATTATTTTATTTCATCTTTTTTTTTGAATATGTATAGCGATTGCCGCAATCTTATCGTTCGTATTTGTTATGGTTCATTGTTATTCCTATTGTCGGGAGTAAAAATGGTAATTTTACTTATTTTCACTACTAGCTGAATACACTTACATTTGCACTGAGAGGAAAATGACATCGTGGCGACGTACGCTACGAGAGGCCGACCACTCGACTAGTCTGGGCGGGCCGCAACAATTTTCGAATACGAACGCCTGAAACGTGACCGCTTTCGATCCGCAACGAAAATTCGCTTAGTCTTCAGCTTTTGTCTTTTGAAATGGCCTCACAGGGGTGCTTACGACGCCGGATATTTTTATATCTATTCTGCGACGATTTATTTTACAGAAATAACTTTGTATTTTTTTTAATTACTTCCTACTAGAAGATAAATTGAAATTATTTTCGCCGACAAGTTGTTTAAGATTATTTTTTAGTTTATTCAGGAATTTGGACTCGCTTATACATAATTTTCTTGTATTATATACATTGAAAAAATATTATATTTACTAATCGTTAAACCTTGGAATGTTGAACATAACCTACAGTACAGAAAGATTAATACTCTATTAATTTTTAATTTATTGTATTCTCTGGTCTCGAACCCTTGCATTGATAAAACTTCACCACACCTCCGTTGGAAGGGCGATCGTTCTGCCAGCTTCTTATACCTGTGATACCTGACTCGTTTCGAAATTCCAACTTGCTATTTCGGCCCATTCGCTTGCAAACGCTCTTTTTGTTTCTTCCTTCCTCGGGAATCTTTTATTCAAATTTGCCTTTTAGGAAATGCTCCGCTGAAGATTGTTCTTCTAAATTACTTTTATACGTGTATAGAGAGCGAGTGGAATCTTTCCTACGTTATACCCCATACGTACGTTTACATTCTACGTACCTATATATCGTCTTTGAATTCGCAAGTGTAATCAGTGCGCTTACCTTGGGATATATTTTTGGATTAGAGTAAGTATATTTGAAACTAAATTCAAAAGCTATCTTGAAAATCAAATTTTATTTCGTACGGAGGCTTATTACAATACTACAGGCGTACTTACTATTGAATCTGGTAGTATCCGTTAATTCAATTTATTTTCTGAATTAAAATATGTAGTTTTACTATGTTTAACATTTCACACACGTGGATCTTTCTAAGTTTTTATTGTATTGATAGTTTATTATGATGAAGTTAACGGACATGCCATTCATTTACAAATGGGCCATAAGAACGAGCGCATCGCCAGTGAGAATGCCACCGCTGGCAATTACATCTGTACACTTTAATTAAAAAATAAAAGGCGCGGCCGAATACCATTACGGATTTCATCGTATTATACAAATTTTCATTAAGATTAGCATCGTGCACGGGATGCCCTGTGGGATGGACGCGCCCGCCGGCAACGAGGAAGGGCGCTCTAAACTAGGACTTTACTATTCAACTCGCAGTAACACGAACGGTATAGAAGTCTATTTCGGAATAAATAATTTCTGGTCTGCCCTATTTTTTTGGCACATCGTTGCGATAACTTTACTGACATCGTTTATTGTGAAGCCTATTTCAAAAATAACTCATAAATATTACGATTTTATTGGAATTTCACTTTCATATTAGTTACTTTAAATTGACTGGTGAAAATAATCGTGAGAATATTTGAGTTTTTGTTTTGTCTATTCAATGTAATTGTATATATTTTGGTTAGTAGGTATGTATTGATGATTCTTACTAAACTGTCATACGTATTCATGCATCGTTTTTATTTTGCATCAAAATTTTATTATATCGTATATTTTTTTGATTCCACCAAAACAGTATTCTTATTATTAGTGTTGCGACAATATTAATCGAGCTTAGCGACAGAATCCTTTTTTTCTGAATGTCGGCAAATAATATGATTCAACGGTTTCGACGTGTTAAACATAAAATGAGTAAAGAAAATTTCCTTGTCCGGCCACGTACGGCACATTATCTCAAATAAAAGCCTCAATAAAATTGTATTGCTGCAGTGTATTGTGATTTGGAGCGGACTCGGGACTTTTCCCGAAAACCATTTATTGTCTCGCTAATGTCACTTTATATGTAAAACTTTGTTTGGGCATTTGTAAAGTTCCGAAGGGGCCAAGTATGCTTTGACCGTTCTCCGTCACCCATTAGCGAAGCACATTACACCTTTATTACTCTTTAGAAATGTTTCTTTCTTGCGAAAGTACATTACATAAGTAAAGTACAGCACAGAGTTATTTCCTTCTTTTCCTTACAAATCTAAGTGGCTCTGCCAAGCAGAAAATTCAGATATTACTCGCTTGTATTAAAAACAAGATGATGCATTCAAAAATAACCCACGAATGTATATTATATTATTATTGAAAAGTATTATAATTAAAAAATAATATGCAACATTGTTTGTTCTACGTTCACATTTTTTATAAATAAGACCCGTTTCGCTCATCACGAACATCAAGTTCATTATGTTTTACATGTTATAGATACAATTTTTTAAATTTTCAAATAATTGATTATATTGGTGTCCAAATAAATAATTTATTCATAAATTCTACATGTGAATTATTTAGATGAGAAAGAACAAATTGACTTGTTCATTATAACCATATCCTACAGTTACTCTCTGTAGGATGTTCAATGTTGAGGTTGGTGTCATTAATACTTTAAAAAAATTTTTTTATTATTTTCGTTGCAGAATAATCTTTTCTGTGTAATACTCCTCTTTTGTTGTTTAGAGCCAAGTCTTTTCACTATTAAATCCGGCAGCCTAAAGATAAAATCCAACTGGCAGACGTGACGTGATCCCGGCTCAGTAAAGCCATCAACTGCAGCAGTTTCAAATTTTCAGCTCGCCATCGTCTTCTATTATTGTCACCGGCAACCCAATTCGTCGTCCCAATAATGTCCTCCCTGGAGGGCCGCGTCTGAACGGGAAATGGAAAAAATCCGCCCATCCCACGGCGGTCATATTTCTGCCGCCCTGTGCGCTGAGCCATATCCTCCGCCCTCGCCATACTTCATCGTTAATTGCGTAATTAAGTTTATTTGTTACGTGTGAAGGTCGTATGTTCAGGGGTCGCTAGCCCTTGCATTTAATTTTGGAGCGTTAACGAGGACGACTGAGAGCTTTTCGTAAATTAACATGCGAGTATTGTTTTAATTGTAAACGCATACCGATGGAATTTTCATGTTTTCGAATTTTTTATTGGGGTAAAACCTAATTAAGGGTTTTTTTATGAGAGATAATATTACTTTCATTCGACACATTTATACGGTTTTATATTTTCACATTACACGTTTTAATACGTTTTTCTCGTGCATGTCTTTTAACTTAAAAGTCAAACTACGATCGTAATGTACTGGTTATAAAAAAGTGGAAACGTGGGTGCTGTGTTTTTTCTTCTTTTTTTGTTTTTTCCATCGGCGATTATATTATGTTTTCCTTGGCGCGTGGCTTCATTAGAAAAATAATGTTGTCATTCATTTCGCCATTTCAAAAAGTTATTTGTAATTCATTACAAATAAACGTGGCTTACTATATTTTTTCGTCTCGTACGTAAATCCGAGCGTGTTGGTAAAATTATTCACTACACCTTTTTACATCATAAGTGATTTTCAAGTTGTACTAGTCCAGGGTAAAATAATGTGAAATTTCTCATTCGGATGAACGCTTACCATAGTTATGTGTCCCTGTTAATTCTAGAGTCTGAATAAATATTTTGACTGCTCTCTACTTTATCGATACTTGGAAAAGTTTTTTCCACGAAAGCGATTACGAAAATCCCGCATGACTAATCAATATGATCGAATTGAACAAGTTTTTGCCGACCGTGATTGTTTTTTTAACCAACACCTAAACTAAGCTTTTTTGTCGGTTCGATAGTGTTTAAATAAAATCTCAATTCAGTTTTATTTACTAGCTCGGATTGTGTGGTATGTAGTTCAAATTGGTCAAGCTACAAAAGCAACTTGATTGATATTTCAGTCGGTAGCCATTACAGTTTATTTAGTGTCCGTATTTTCAGCTATATTTTACGTATACGACTGACAATTGAAAAAAAAATACAATCTTGCCCAGTTTTTAAGTGTGTGTGTGTGTGTGTACAAACGCATATGTTTTATGTTATATTTAAAAATAATATGAAACGTTTGTTTTATAGATCACCGCATCTTAAGGTCTGCGCCTATTTTGAAATAAGAACATTCGTATATTTCTTTTTGCCCCTCACAAGTGGTTCGCCGTCGAAAATTCCCACAGAAATGCGAACATCCCTTTACGAATATATATATATATATTTATTTTTTATTCAGGGCACATGGTTCTCGAGGTGATTTTTCGGCTCGCGCGATTTGCTGCTTCCGGGTATCCGAAAGCGCGGGAATCGATCTCGAGAAGTCGAGGGTCTTGTACCCGCGCCCGCGTATTCGTTGCCGGGCATGCAACGTCGCCTTTTTGATACTTCAATTGTTTAGGGATGCGACGGGCGTGAAACATGCTCGGGCGCGAATCCGCTGGCATTTAGAACAAAAGGCGACCCACGAATACCCGAGGTGTCAAATGTCCTACCCATCACGTTATATTGTAATTTTGACTTACGGAGTACCGTTTGTTCTGTGGTTTTATTGAAATCATCACCCTGTCAGGCAGACTCTTTAAAAGTATCATACTCATTCATATCACGGGTCAGGCGTCAATATTTGTTTTGTGTCACTTAAAATCATGGCGTTAAATTGAATTAGAGTGTGCTAAAAATAATATACAGTGGAACCTCTCATAACGAGTAAAACAGATTGTGAAAAAAATGTGCTCCCTTAACGAGCGATATTTCGCATAACGAATGGAGCAGAGATTTGTAAAGATCACTTTCACATCGTTGCTTGCCTCGAGATGATTGTCAAGGCGTGGGAAGGGGTTACCAAGAGAACTCTCACTTCAGCTTGGAAGAAGCTTTGCCAAGGAGCGTTGTCGAATGTGATTTTGAGGGGCTTAAAACAGTACCTGTGAAGTCTACAGTCAACGAGATTGTATCTTTGGTCAATACCATGGGACTGGAGGTGGATAACAATAAAATTGATGAGCTTGTGAAAGAGTTCAGTCAAGAGCTGACCACCGAAAAGCTTATGGAGTTGCATTGTTTTTCGCATTCCAGGTTGTTACGCTCCTTAGCAATTTATAAGTATGTAATTTTACTTAATTACATGTTAAAAATATAAAAAAATGTTTATATGGAAAAAAAATAAAAAATATTTTTACATTGTTTTATATGGGAAAAATTGTTTCGCTTTACTAGTGTTTCACATAACGAGTAAAATTCTGGAACGAATTAAACTCGTTGTGAGAGTTTCCACTGTACCTCAAATTGAGTTCCGATGTGTGGATTCTTTATTAAAATTCGTCACAACATTATTAATTTTATAATTATAATTTTTGCCCATGATAAAAAAAAGAGTGGCGTGTTTTTACCTCCTATTTTCAGTCTTTTTTGTTCGCCCGTTTGTTTGTTTGTCCGTTCATTTGTAGTGGCGGTCCGGTCCAGCGAGTGTGGCACGACAGCTTTGTCAGTTTTATTGCTCGTGTGCTGTTATCTTTTTCCCCGACAACCTGTTCAAGCCCGGCAGGAGCATTATGAGTAGCGAGCTTTTTCTTTTATAGTTCAACAGCCCTTGGGTTGTTTACTTCCGATACGATATTATTAATTGCTACAACTTTTTAACCAGTTAATTTCGCGTACAATATGTGGATTTATTAATTATGTTCGATATTTTATACATTCTGACACGGTATTTGTTCACTGTGAGAGGAATATTACAGAACTTTGAAAGGAAATATCTTTTTACGTCGTCCTAAAATATGTTACTTTGAAATATGCATATTTATTAGTTTGCTGTCACTCACTACCGAAGAGGTTCTTCAAGTCGCCGAGCTCTCACTTCAGCAGCTTCGTCTCCATCATCACCGGGTTTACTCATACCGTATTGTTTATTTGAGAAAACCTCGTGTCATCCGCCAAAAGAAATAATCATTTAAATCTTTTCTGCCAACCACTGTAAATCTTTTTAATTTTAAAATTTATAATTAAGCAATTGAGCCCTCTAGAGGTGAAGTGAGCCAACTAGAAAAATAGCACTATTTCAATGTGTAGTAACTGAGGTTACTTCATATTGCGTGTTGAATATTACAACACATCTAACTTTTTTTTCTAAAATACCACTTGGCTCACTTCACCCTCTTATGGGCACAATTTATATTCATTAAAAATTACCCAAACGCAAATGTAATGCTGTATTCATAATTCAAACTTGCCCACTAATAGAAGAATTTTAATGATAGTGAGAGGTCACCGTGGTTTTTAATTCTACCCAAACCAAATTCAAAATTAAATTAATGATTTTCAAGAATATTCAAAATATGATAAATATCTCCGTCAATCTGTAAACGAATAGAGAATTTAAGGCGAATGACTCGCTTTCTAATATATAATATTTAATAACTCTTATAATCTTAGGATGTTCGCGAACATATATTTTGTCGGTGTCTATTATCAGATATAGAAATATTATTGCGCGCCCTTACTTTAAATAATGAAGATTCATTTTTCTGTCTTGGAGAATGCGATGCTTTTATTTGTGTATTGCTTCAAAGAAAATTGAAGGCTCGTAAATGGGTTAATGTTATGGGAAGCAGCATCATTCCGGATGGGAACTCTTTGTTCGTGTTATTGTGCGTGTGACATTTATCCATTTTTATGCGCGCTCTTTTTTTATTTTATGTAACGTCGCGATGCGCCCGTCCGACTGCTTCCCTCGAACGGTTTTCTTATATTTCCCAACAAAGATGAAGTAGAAGGTAATCGTTCGAAGAATAACAATGGCCCTTTGTAAAAGCGTTCTTCAAAAATGTTTGCTAATTCATGTAATATTTTTATTTTTTTTATTTTATGCTTATGTAGCCTAATTGTTCAACCCAAAACCAAGAGATATTTATCTCAAAATAATAAAATAGTTATCTACGTGAAAAAACCTATACATTTATTGAAAACATTTCACGTTCAAAACTAAACACTTCGCATAAGTAAGTCGTCGATATCCAGATAGTAGTGAATCATTCCACCGTATGTCCATATTACCAAAAAAAATAATTGCAGCGTAAAAAACCAACTTTTGAAGTAAAAAAAAAAAAAAAAGATTTTATTAAATATGCCTGTAGCCACAAGTGGTGATTCGTACCTACGAATGAATCGTGTTGTATTTTTTAATTTCTAAAAATCATTTTTCTTGCGTGTTTTTTTCATTAATATCTATCAAATTCTAAGTGTCTGAATCGTAACATATTACCAGGTAATATAATAATATATGTAGCGCCGCCTAAGACTTTCAGCGAATGAGGTTTTTCCTTCGCCCTCTCGATAAACGCGGCAATATTCCTTCGCGTTGGGTCTCAAATGAGGCGGCAAATAATTGCCCTTTCGTCGGCCCATTGTTGGAACAACCTGCCTAATGTACTTCCCCCATCGACGCTCTATGTTTTCACAGCCCCGATATATTGATGGGAAATTGTAAAATCACCTTCACGACGTAATATTATATATTCCTTCTGTTTTTCAAAGCTTTTCGGAATGTTTGTATAAGTTTGTCATATCGATTTTTCCCTGAGCTTTTGAGTTAGAACATTGTAAACCTTAACTTCATTGACACTAACGAATCAAATGATTTATAATTAATTTAGTCAATTTTGAAACATCACGTATGTACTTTTATACTTTGACAACATCAAATTCTTTTTGTTTATCGGTCTATACACAAGAAAGTAATCATTACAATTCACATAGAAATATAATATATCAGTTATTTAAATATATAATATTTTTAGTACAACAAATACCAACAGTTCCGTATTTTTTTTTGTCTTTCGTAAATTTTATTAAGACAAAAATGTTTTGATCTATCAATTATTTGTCTCGATTTTCATAAGTTTAAGATTGTTTCATTATTGGTTCAAAGTTACATGAACTATGTTTGTCTTACACTCCTAGAATTGCTCGTGAAACTTTCTTTCCCAAAACAAATTCTCTATTGCTCGACGATATTTAATTAGTGTTACATGAAAACATTCCTGTCCGTCGAAAGAAAAGTCCGCCCTTTCCCGCCATCAAAAGCGCCTCGTCACCTCACCTCAGCGCCGTAGACATCGAAAGTGCTTTCTGAATGTCGCCCCGCTTGCAAGCCAACTAATAAATCTGGGCCCCTCTTCAGTTCGGTTCCTAACACCCCAGTAGCGGCTCGTATAGTGGCCGTATCTAATTTAAAAATGCTTTTCTACAATCAAACGAATTGTATTTGAATCTGGTTTTAATTAAAATTTTAAAATTTTATTTAGTTGTAGAAATCAATTATTTATTTATCATCTAAATATGTATCTGATGAGCATAAATCTAAGCGCGCATGCTAATTTTAATTATGATCTCTTTTATATTACTCATTCATTTGGCGTCTTCTGAATTTTATATATTTTAAGAAAACAAAGTATGTAGACGCCCACAAAATAAAGCATATTAGAACAAAAAAATGAGATACTTGTTTATATTACAAATAATATCCAGATATCTTGCATATTGTATCGCCGTATTTTGAAGTTTATTTTAATATCACAGCTGCTATTAAGCACGCCTCTTCGAACATCCCCAGAATTCTCTCACCCCTCGGCGCCCGGGTGAATTACCTTTATTGAACTTTGATACGATTGAAAGGGTCTTGTTTTGGTTATTCATTAACTAATCGACGACTAACGCTTACAAAGCAAAGTTTGCATCGACTCTACTCTGGCAGAACATTCTATTGGAAATCTGTGACTCGCTTCGTCTTCCATTGAAGTCGGCGGGGCTTTCCCGAGCGCGCTACTTCTAGGTTTATTCTTGTTCCGTGTTGTTGTTTCGTACTACAATGGTGTATTGAAGTTACGAGAGCGGTTTGTATTCAGATTAGTTGAATAATTAAATCGCTGTTAATTTTGTATCATCGATTGGGGATCGAGGGCTATTTGATCGAACGTTGTTCTGAAGCACCAATACCGAGAAATTAACTAAGGTTATAAAATTATATGTTTTTGTATCAATTGAATGTTAACTTAAGTTTTTGTTTTGTTTTGTTTATTTTCGTGTAGAACACATAGTTTAACACGACGACGTTAAACATATTTAATATGTTCTTGTTAACGTACAAAACTTTTTCCGTGTCCCTTCCCTATTTGAAAAGTAATACCATCACGCCGATGTCTTCGAGATTATCCGTTTTTCATCGATCTCCTGCTTTCTCCCAAATAGGGAATTCAATACCGATACTGCACAACCGTTTATAAAGTATCTAAATAAATCTATTGACGTGAATGAGTTTCCGCTTAATATCACCCGTAATTTTGAAAACTTGGCAAATATTACTTACTCGGCGTAATATTTGACTTCTAGTTATATTTATCAGCATGTAGAATAGTTTTATTTTAGGAAGAGTAAGCTCAGCTTATCTCGTATTATTATCGTGATAGCCATCGTTTCGCTCTGATTGCGGCCGCCCCGACCCTTGGAATCCCATTTCCGGTGGCGTTTTATTAATGCACTTGTCACTCAGAATGCGATTTCCCGCCGCTAAAGCTTTTCGCTGACAATCCCGCAACTTCCGGCGACGCCTGCCAACCTGACGCGCCGTCACCAGTTTTACCACTATCAAGTAACTTCGTTCATTATTATTTCGCGTCATACACTTTCCCAGTGGTTACGTTATAAACTTTCAATTCCTTTTACCATGATAGCTTTTGAAACCAGCATGCATCCAAATCATTAAATCGTTTTTTTTTTTAACTTTTGGATGAAAGTACATATGTGATAGTGCAAAACACTTTTAGCGTTTATGTAACATTGTTTATTTTAATTTTATTTCCCAAATGAATCAGCGAGCTCGTCGACTTTTTTAAGTGTTGGACAACTTACTCATGATTTAATGGAATCACATAGTTCCAAACATAAAATATGATGTGTCTATATTTCAATATTGTCAACTGTTCAACTATATTTTAATTTATGCTTCCCCTTCTAAAGTCTCTATTTTATGTTACAGGGGCGGTGTAACCGCGAAAAGCCTCCTTGCAAATACTTCCACCCTCCCCAACACCTCAAGGACCAGTTGCTGATAAACGGACGCAATCACCTCGCGTTGAAGAATGCCCTCATGCAGCAGATGGGGCTGGCCCCAGGCCAGGTTCTGCCCGCACAGTTGCCCACAGTGGTGAGTCAGAGATGCTACGCTGATCACTTCACGTCGTTGGTAATTTGAAAAGAACAATTTCGGGGCTCGGCAAATGCAGGCGGCCGCGGAGGAATGGAATTTGAACATGCAATTAATTCAATTGTTAATCAACAAGTTTTCCAATCTTTTGAGCGTTATCTTTCATCAAGTCGTCTGTGATAAATCACGCAAAAAATGCGTAGAGCCATTTTTCTATCGTATCCTTATTTCGATTATTTATATTGATTTTCTCAAATCGAAATTGTTAGTTCTTCAATCGAAATAAGTACGTATATAGATATTGTGCTTTTAATGTATTTCATAGCGACTAGCATGAATCGCCAAAAGGTATATTAGTAAATCAATAATTGATGAATTCATTTCTCTTGTCTGCTGCGAGCCGCTTCACTTGCTGAACCCCAAAATTGCTGTTATTGTTGGCCTGTAGTGGTCTCAAATAAAAATGTTTCTCTTTTGTGTCCCGGCTTCCGTCATTGCTTGATACTGTTTCGATTCCTCATAATATACGGCGATTTTTATTTTTCTTCTAGATCAGAGGAAACAATACGTTCTTCGAGCTTTATCGGAAATCGATACAGTATAAATGCTACTTTACGGTTACATCTTGCACAAAGTTCCCGATCCGTTGCTTCGATTTTTACGTTTACACAAATGCAATAAAGTATATTTATTTTGTTTTATTGCCGTTTATGTTTAAATAATAATCGTCTCAAATAAACTCAAGGATCTCCACAGGCAAACAATATCATGTGTTGTACTTGTTTTGTAGTAGTTTTGCTGTTAAACATTCTAATACATGATTAATAATTCACAATATTTTTTAAAACATTTTCTATCTAAAAACAATAACATTCCTTGATTTAAATACATTATATTGGATGCATTAACATTTCAATTTAATATACATACTAATGAATGGAATAGTTTTTTACACACTGATTAAAATTCTCCATAAATAATTTTATAATTGAATTTTGAGGAGTTCATCGACTTTTCTTACACTGTGCATGATGTAAAGTTTAACTTTGTGCAATTGCATGACTCCTCCTTTTCGGTTATTTTTCTAATAAAATAATATAGCCATAAAAATGTATCATGTTATTTTAGTCGGCGAATGTTTACTTACGAATTCGCCTTACTTGTTTATGAAAGAGTTTTAACGTGTAGATCTCTTGCTCTTGTCGGAAATTAAATTATTCTTTCATCTAACTAACTACTGATAAACTATGGTACATTTTTATGAGACTACTTCCGAAATAAATATTAAGTTTTTGACTCACTTTGCTGTGTAATGATTATTATGATTTGATTTTTTCAGTTGTGCTTTTTTTTTTTTTTGAGAAGCTTCTGTCTCGTGGAGCTTAGTTTTGTTACTCCTGCGATCGACACCCTTTATTTTTCTCTACGATGTATTAATTTAGATTGCTTTTTATACGGCTATACAATTCAATATAGAAATTTTCAAAAAACAAAATGAAATTCAATTAATTAGTTACTTTTTTCGGAATCAATTGAATTTTAATCCTGTGCCGCAAACTAAGTTTCTCGATCAGTAAGATTTTTTTTTCAATATTGTTTTTTTATTTTTGAATTGTGGTGTGCATATTTTAGTAAATGTGCGTGAAAATTGGGCGTCGGTCGCAGACTATTATTCAAAATTGATCCTTCGAAAAAAACTAGAGAATTTTGGAAAAATTCAATACTTTTACATCAATTTCAACAGGAATTTTTCTATTCTGTCCTAAATAATAAAATTGAGAATTCGTACAAAAACTATTCAAAATTTACTTAGAGCAGAGTTTCTCAACCGGAGACCTGTGACCTCCCCAGGGGGCCACAACACATTTTAGGGGGGCCACGGGCAAATTTTCCGAAATGTCTTTTTTTAATGATTTTGGATTCGAAATTCAGGGAAGAGCTAAAAAAACAAGCTGACTATTTCGGGAAATCCGTAAATTCTTAGGATTTAAGTCCCTCACTGATTATTACAGCAAATCCGCAAATTCCTGGGAATTTCTTGAAATTTATTTAAGACAAAACAATGGTATGGGGGTCACAAAAAAAAGACACTCAAAAGGGGGGCCACGGGCCCAAAAAGGTTGAGAAACACTGACTTGAGTACCTATAAATAATAATAAATTTGAATCTTTGAATTTGGTAGTACTGACAATTGGGCTATTTTCAAAATTCTTTTTTTTTAATCTATAATATTAATGTTTTACTGAACATTAATGCAACGCTTTTGAACATTTGACATACTCTCCGATTCCAAACATTGTTTAGTTTTTTTCGTTGGCCTCCGGCTGGTGGTGATGTGGTGATTTGGTGAAGTGTCGCTTTAGTGTGGCTATGTGTTGTGTGTCGAGGTGGGCGGAGCCGCGGGCGCGCCTCAGGAGTTGGCCCTGCAGCTGCCTCTCGGGTCGTTGCCGCCCCTCACGGTAAACCGCACACTCTTCACTCGTCATTCTTTACTTCGGATGTGTAGGGTCCTTCCGGCCAAGAAAGTCCGTCGACTGACAAACACATTTTTTTTTAACAAGTTAAGCTCATCCGATACTTTTTTATTTGGAACATCTTATGTACATAGTACATTTATATTTGATTTAATTTTATGATTACATATGAAATCACTATAATGATTTAAACATTGTATAATTCAAAATAACTTCACAATTTCTACAATATTTACACTTTATTAAAATGTTCTCTCGGTGTTCAAACTTTCATCAAGTTTGTGTTTATCAATCGGCGGTTGCTATAAGTATAAATTAAGTAAATAATTTGATTGTCATGATAAATAACATGATCTGTCAAAATAAATATACACATAATTACCTAGTCTATCATTATAATTTTCCTGATTCTTCATTAAAGAATTTTAAGGACAGAATAGACAGCCTTTATAATGAATCATTTGAGGCAATTTATTTTCCTCACTTAATTATCGGACGATTTTCTTTTTTTTAGCTGGATTCTAGTCTTCTAATAAAGGCTGGATCTTCCTATTTGTTTTTGTGTAATATTATCACTCCACAACAAGAATGAATTTATTCACTTCAAATGATTTTTGACAATTTTACTCTATAGTTATATACTCTTAAAACTAAAACAAAATGCATTACATTTCCGGTTTCATTTGGCTTTTATTGTGCTTTTTTTCTAAGACACTTCGGGTCATACTTTTACTATTAATGGGAACGTTCCTTGGTCGCTATTAAAAAATCTTTTAGTTGCTTAAATTGACTTATTTTTTTTTTCTTGTACATTTTATGTTGAATTAGAAATCTGCTTTGTTTTATTATGTTTATTCACAATAGCACACCTAATAGTAAGCAATATTTTTCGAACCACAATAATTGGAATAATTCTTAACACAGCTTTTCCAATAATAATACTAAAAAGAACATGCAAAGTGTCATTTCATTATATTGGACACTTTTTATAATGAATATAGATTTAATTCAGACTTTGATAATTTTTTTAATGTATCCTTGAGCAAAAATGTGCATTGAAACGTATTAAAAAATATATATTTAAATTTATTCATTTTGCTCCGTTCTATTGACAACATTTTCTTGGCGATGAATTTTTCAGGCGTCGAATCCGTACCTCGCCGGAGTCCCCGCAGTGGGATCAGGCTACGGCCCTTACTTTGCCGCAGGGCCCCTCGTTCCGGCTCTTGTCGGTCACGATCCCGGCTCTGCGGTGCCTTCCGCCCTCGCGCCGTCCCTGCCCCAGCAGGTGATTCCCGCATCGGCGCAGAAATTGCCCCGCTCAGATAGGCTAGAGGTCAGTACTCCATTTTATTATCATCCTTGTAACATACAGTTCAATAATATTTATGTGATATATTAGAATCAGGTACCTTAGGTATAGAATTCATTAAAAAAATGCGTTTCAAGTTCCATATAATATCAATTCCGGTACGCTCACTGTGAAATTTTATTTGATGCACCTATACTTAGAGCTCTTTTCAGAATATTTCAATTGCAGAGCGAGTGTCATGACTAAAAACTTTGCAACGTTTATTTCGGGTCTGTGCAGTTTAATTTAATCTTTTTATCACTTTTAAGGTGTTCGCTGTCAATTTTCGTTGTAGAGATATTATATATTATTAAAAGAGTGAAATACAGTATGAATTCCACATAATTTATTAAGATAAACTGTGGTTTCACTCTGGTCATGATCTTAATAAATAATATGGAATTAGTTAAAAATGTGGTATATTTTTTTTGATTTATCATTATAGGCAAGAGTGCTTTCTTCCATAAATGTCAATCACTCGCAGTGAAAGAAAAAACAAAATTAATAGAAATTCTAAATAAATAAGATTTCCATTTCACAGTGAGCCCTGAATTAAAATATTTTAATGTTAATAGATCTGGTATTGTTTCAAAAGTGTCATATTTTTTTCGGTATCCTAGAACCGATTGGAAAGCAACCTTTTTAAATATTCCTTAGTATAGATAAATGTACTGTTATAATTGTTTTCAACATATGTTCAAACTGATAAATTAGATTTTAATAATTCAGTACATGTTAAGCTTGCTTTTTTGAAAATATTTAGTCTCACATTTAGAGCAATTTAATAAAATAACTTCTTTGATATGTTATGAATCTATTTTTTAAGTTCATCAATAATTTATTTTGATGTGAACATATTTCTATTCATATTTAAATGTTTATTTTTGTACAAATATGAAAACTGATTTTCAGATGTTTCAGTAGAAACTTGTCATTTTTTTTTGTAATATATGAAATATAGATAATATATATTCAGAATATATTTGTTGTTAAATTATTATGTGGCATCATGAAAGATTTATATGTATGTTTTCAAGACTAAAAGGGTTCCATAATCTGAAATGAAACACTAAAAATGTATTTACTAATTATTCGGAAATCTTTAATTGCTTGTGTGTGAAAGGTAACAAAGACTTTTTCTATGTAAATAGTGTTCAATATTTGGTAGATAAATTGTATCCAGCAGTTGGGACACTTGTGTTCAGAGAGCAATTTGCTCATTCTGTTTTCTATTCTCACTGCTGTGAAGCTCGGAATTCTGAGAACCGAAATTTAAATGTTATCTACTGATTCAAAAATAAATTACTGAACAATGAAACTTTTATACCAGGAATGTAGTAGTATATACATTACAATTAAAATTAGTAATTTTATATTAAATATTTGTCTCGCAGAGAATACTTAGTAACATTATTGTGATTATGTACCTATTGTGGTAAAGTTCCAAAATTATAGCGGTTAAACATTTTTGCAATGTATTTTTAATAGTGACTAAAAATCAATGCTTTATAGAAAATTCATAGAACAATGAAGAAGCATACATAGTTACGTTGTTTAGGTTTTCGGTTAGACTATTGTGTGACAAAATATTATATAATTAGGAAATTCGATGGGTCTTACACATTATTGTTTATTATTATACTTTAATTACTTAGTTGTTTTTTTTTTCCTTTTTTTTGTATTACAAATATCTGCATGTAAAGGTAGATGGGAAGAGTTGTGCAAAATTTATTTTTATATTCGTTTGATTATTATTTAACTGTTTATTCATTACCTGGTAAATTAATTTTCTCTTATAGTTTGGTTGAACTTTTGTATTTATCCTTTCGAAAAAGATGTACATATTTTATGAATGTATTTTATGTTGATGTTTTTATTTTTATTTTCTTATTTTAACATCGTTACTTTCAGATTTTAGTTAACACAAAATAAGCGTCGCGCATTGGCTCACTTGTAGCGTCAGGGATGTCACACTGTCAGACTGTTACACTTGTATTTATGTCAATTATCAGATTTGAATTTAAATTTATCTTTACCCGACATGATATCATCAGCCTTACACCTTCCAAAACATGAGTATCTATTTCACACAGCATTCGATCACAGCAAACTTGTAAGATAGTCATTATTTTAAAGTACTAGAATCGTGTCGACAATAATTAGAACATCCTAGTATGCAATGGGGAATCCAAAATGGATGTTAAGTGATTTGATTATTTTCAAAAGCATCTTGCAAAAAAAAAAAAACAAATCGTGACATCTCAATCTTTAGAAAATGATTAAAAAATTTTGTTTGCCATATTTTTTTAGTACTGATTTACTAAATTCCTAATAACTCAGATTCAATAACGGTAATCGAATAATAATCTTACGAATAGAGCAAGCGGCTTAAAATGACGCCACTTTTTAGACGAAACAGGATTTTGTTCAACCGCTGCCGAGGATTGCTTTTGAAAATATATCAAAACATTATTGACATTTACGTGATTCATTTACCTCTTAGATCCTCCCCGAGCCGGTTAATTAGTTTTTAGACCGCTGAACATATAGGCCTTTTCAGAAAAATATATGAATCGATCGATCACTCGTAGGTAATATATGACACGACTCGTGATTTGGTGTATTTTGTTAGATAGTAATCGAATACCTAATACCCAAGACCGGCGTCAAACGACAAAAAAATATTTTCTGGAAGCTAATGAGATCTCTACATAAACTAACTTGGAATACCCTGAATTCTACTCGACAATAAATACGTCAGTGATTTTTCTTACACAGTTAGTTGTGCCGCTTTATGGCACTGTTTTACTTTTTATATCTGACTTATTGTCTTAAATTTTTTAACAAGCCCATGAGAAAATAATTTCTTGTAAATATTCTTTTATTTCAATGCACTTTGCATTTGTCTCACGTCTTACGTAATGATATAAGTCAGGCTGTCAGTCGCTCTTGGGTGAAGCGCGAGTTGTGTAGAAGCGATCGAGCGCCCGGAGCCCGGAGCATGCCCTCACGCCCTGCTCTTGCTACTCGTACATGTCTTGCTCTTCTATCATCCCTTCGACAAACTGTTTCCGCCATACTGTTCAAAATGCACGAACGCTTCATGTTGCCGATTACCAAAAACAAACCTAACAAGTAATCTCGCTTCTAACCCCTAATAACCGCAAACGTGTCCTGCCTGGGAGACAAAATCTACGTTTGATTCGCTGGGTGTTTTGTGTCGTCAATATCTTCAGTTAACTCATTTCCATGAAATGTCTAATCAATACTACCGGTGGTGACTGACAATTTTTTTTGAATACATTTTTAATCACTAAGCGATCCAAAATCCTTGAAAATCCAAAAGCAGGCAATCTATTTTAATCGTTTGACTTTATTACTGCTCTTTGTTATTTTGTCTTCGTCAACCATCTCCCAGGCGATACGCCAAATGTGTCGATTGCGTCGCAAATCTACGGTTAAGAATCCGAACGCTCGAACTCGATGCGTGAAAATTCATAACCGCAGAAAAGCTGACGGTGAAGGTGTGTATGTATGTTGTCAGCGTGTGAATGTTTGCGAATGCTGTCTTTTGAGAATGCGAGAGAGCTCGTACACGTGAGAGTGCCGCCGCGTCGCAGTCGGTGAATTAATTGACCGCGCCGGTCTGCGGCGCGTCCACTCTTCACGCGCCGATCGGCGATCGAAGCTCAAAGCAATCAATGAGAGTCGCGGGGTGCTGTGGGTGTGCAGGTGTGCCGCGAGTTCCAGCGCGGCGCGTGCAAGCGGGCGGAGGCTGAGTGCCGGTACGCGCATCCGGCGCGCGCCGTCGCCGCCCACGACGACGGCTCGGTCACGGTGTGCATGGACGCGGTGAAGGGCCGCTGCGGCCGGGACCCCTGCCGCTATTTCCACCCCCCCCTGCACCTGCAGGCGCACCTTAAGGCGCAGGCGAGAGGCGCGGTACGCCACCCCACCTTCACCTCGCTCCCTTCCACCCGATCGCCACCTACACCTGCCTTTCCTGATAACGCACGACACGAGCGCATCACCTGACACCCTAATCTATTTTTGTTTCTGTTACCTTATCAGCTTTCCATATCCGCTGACTTTTGCCGTTAGATGCCGCATTTCCTAATTGCTGCACTTTTTTAGTAATCTGTCCGGATGAAATGTCACAGAATTGTCATGACTCTTTGTTTTTATCATGCTTTCAAACTGAGCTGCCGTCTGCAACTATTTATGTTGTCCTGAATAAAATGTTATCAGGCCTTTACTTTTTGTTTATTACAACCTTGACAATACTATTTTATGATTATTTCATGTAACAAATTTTATCAAAGTATTGATGTACTATACTAAGAATAGAAAGAATCAGTAAATTTGTTTTATCCGGACCAATAAGAAGTAAAGTAATAATCGATGTCTTGTGCGACATCAACCGTAAAAGCCGCCACAGCAACGCGTCCTGACCAACGCGTCTCTAGTGTGGACCTCCGGCATCTCCGGTCGGTCCATTCGGGTCGTCGTGAAGTTTTCCCGTCCTTGTCTTCTCGATGTTTTGTTAATATTGTTTTCCCTACTCACTTTTTGTTTTCTTTCTCCCTTGGTCCGATTTTATGGTAGTCGCTAGCTGTTCCACATTCCGTAGTAGTGGCTTTGTGTATACCGTTTAGATTTGTGTGTTAGTGACCGTAGACTCTACTGCGATATGTAACCTGATGCAATGACTTTACTTGCTGTGCCTCTTCCGCCAACAAATCCACCGCAACCTTTAGGGCGTTCATTGTGCTCGCTCGAGCGTACGAATGAATCTAGCAAACCAAATGTCAATCGCTTTCGCCTACGTCTATTCTATTCAAATTTACGATCGATACAATATGCTTTATAAATTTTGGAAACATTCAAATCTTGCTTTGCTTGAAAATTTAATGCCGCTTCATGAAATTATATCTCCTTATTTTTAAACTGAGTTTATGATATTTTTTGTGAAAAATAATCTTCAGATTTGAGACGTACAATAATATTTAATATTTTTCCCGTTATGGAAAATGGGCTTAGCCGAAAATAATGTAAGTCATTTTTTTTTTCAACCGAGTCATTTTTATACTGGAAAAATACAATGAAATCTAGATCGTTAAAAATAATATTGCTCTCGTATTGATATCAATTATTTTTTTTATTCAATCGGTCTCCCTAAATCTGTACATTTTGATAAAATCTTTTCATATATCAGTGTTTGTTGAAGACGATTGTTTTGGTAATTTGCTGTTTTTTTTTAGTACACTCGATTCACATAAATGAATTTAGCCGCAGTGCACCCCTTCCATTAGCCGAACAGTGTAATATATTCTTCCCAGTCGTGTTGTGATCCCAATCCTGTGTGCGTTCCTGTCAGGGGCACAGCTCGCTATCGCTATGTCTTTCTCTGCGCTCTTTGTCTATCTCTCTCTCTCTATCTATCCCCGCTGCAGTCCCTAGCCCCGGCTGTGAGTGTAGCAAGAGCCCGCCTGATGTGTTCACGACGCGTCTGCCGACCTGGATCTTTTCGTTCTGATATCCTGTTACTATTTATTTTAACGTAAAGCATTTTCTTGGGATTATTAAATAAAGAAAAAATAATATGTCAGAAGGTCATCAAGAAAGGTTGTTGGTCAGTTTTAATGCATTTAAGTGCATACATATTAACATATATAGATTTAGTATTATCAATATAAACATCTTTGTTTTTAATAATAATACTTACAAGACTTGTAATATATTATTATTATATTGAATTATATCATTTGAAATTGTTTGAATAAAATTTACCTCTAGTCGAGCTGCAAATTTTCTTGTTAAGATCAATTTGTGATACTGTTTTTAACAATGTCAACTTATTTTTTCGCTTATTTTGTACATTGAAAAGATAGGACATGTTAACTTTTTGAATAAAATAAATATTTTATCCCTCCTGAGATTTTTTAAAAAGTTTTTTCAGTCTTTCGTGTCGGATATGTATTGTCTGTATTGCGAGTGTACGCCTCTCTGCGGTGTCTGAACGGAAAAGATCCAAGTTGAAGCCTCAAAAACTGATGTCCCTCGATCGATGCTTTAAGTCTCGCACACCGTCCTCTGTATATATGAGAAACCTCAAGGCATCCTCTTTTCCTTCGCGGCCGGCACTGCGCGGCGGCCGAAGACGGGAACCGCTTGCGTTCAAAAAGTTCACATGCGGCGGCAGATTTCAAAATTATTCAGCGGCAAAGAAAAATTACTATGTCTTGGAAAATTTTCAGCACAAGTTTGACCCTAGAGTTTCCGTCATTCGTCGGGGTTATTTCTGTGTGAAAAATGTGTATCTTTAGTATACCATGTCTGCTTATATTTTATACGATGGACTGAACGTGTGAAATGAATTTTCATAATAAGTTTTAAGAGTGACAACATTTTTGTTAATCATTTTGTCTTTCAATGTTAAGCGAGTAACTCGTTCATTGCATCGCGGTCAACATATCTAGACTATATTTTATGATTGTGTACCCTAATGTACCATCCGTCAGCGGCAACCGTCCAAATGTAAAGATTGCTTGTTAAAAATGAACAAATATTTAAAAAATTCAGATCTCAGATGGGCCGCTAAATGTATGGTACATTAATCTTCATCTCACTTTTTTTTATTCAAATCACATCATTACATATTTATACACATTAATGTTAAACTTTTATATTTCTGTATCCTAATTTACTCAAATATTTTTTTCAATATACTTAATTAGGTACTCATAGTTGAACTTATCTAGTTGAATTATATTTATGATTTTATTGTATCTTTAGTGTTTGACAAAAAACTTTACTAACAATATTGTCCTATATGACTTGTCTTGATTTTTTTTTTTCTTTACAAATTCTGTACAAATTGAGTGTTAGCTGGTACAACTATTGGTATAATTATTCTCATACACTATATGCTCACATATCTATAATATGAATACCATTCGACATCCTTTACAGGCAATCGGAGTGAACGGGCTGTCTATTTATTCTTAAACTCTATACGTAGGATCTCTGTAAAATATTTCTTATATTCATAGATATATAGTATCTTTTACGACTGAATAAGTTACTGTCACAGGATGTGACACCCAATCAAAATCACTCGAATCAGATTTCGAACCGCGGTCATCGCATTCGAAACTCATCTCTCACTAGCGGCCGATTTACTAACCGACAGCGGTGGACGTTCCGAATACCTCTGGCCTCGTTTTTTTTTTGTTACCGAGACGCCTTTTTTATGTTATTTCTTATTTTAACAAGGCTTTGTATCACGCTTTTTGATATTACTGAGGGCAGGGGCACTCTCCCCTTCACCCGCACTCAATGCTTTTTATATATATATCAGACCGACGAGCGGGTCGGTGTACCACCGGGATCGTTCACTATCATATCTGAACTCTGAGCATGCACGGGGCCCACTAATTTATCAATCTAATATGTGAAATAATTTCAATGCTTCTGCACCGATTAAACTTATTATTGAAAAAATGCAATCATTCTCGCCTCTCCTTCACCACACTATTAAAACTTTCCGAAATGATGTCACCGTCTTATTGTACATGCCGTCATCTGTTACAAATATATGGAAATACGCCCATACATATGTTAAGTATTGTACAGATCAGTGTACATTTTAACTCAATTTAATAAGATCAGAAAATTGTTTGCAGCTTTAATAATTTATTAGAAGATGCGCCGTGCCCGTCAGAGATATAGGATTTGCATCCTCGGTCTGATAGTGTCCGATTCCGGCAAACCGGTTCACTGCCATTCGCTGAACCAGTAGCTTATGTATATACTCTTATACATGATGATCATTGATCTAATATGATTTGTGTCCCCTCTCCCGTCTCGTGTGTGGTGCTTGCTTGCTGTAGAGCGCGGGCGGAGTTTCCGGAGCGGCGACAGCGTCGGCAGTCGCGGAGCAGAGCAAGAAGCGGCCCGCCGACAGCGACCTGCTACTGGTACCGCCGCAAGCTTTGCATGAACCCTCGGCCCCCGTAGATCCACCCCTCCCGCCTGACGCCTCTCCTCAATCCCGCCACACCGTTAGCATGTTGTGACGCGACAGACAATATATAAATATATGCCGTTTCGGTGGACTCCAGAGATCGTTGAATTTCGAGAACGGGAGCTACCTTTAAACCGCCGGAATCATTCAACGGAATAATAAGAATCAGCATTGCAAATATAAAATGATAAAAAAAAAATCTTTCAAGGCAAGATCAAAATCCTTCAATACCTTAACCTTATCTGAATCATCAATATTTATCTGTGAGATAGAATTGAAAATAAGGTTAACTGTTAATTATTTATCTTTGAAAATTTAGTGTACTTCCATATTGTATATGATTCTGTTGGGTATCCCTTTGCGGCGACTGGTTGGAGTGAAAATCTGAAATTCACCCGATGTCTGGTGTTCACTGCGTCATATATGATATATACTACACGCACCTCTGCACACTTTTCAAGCTTTTTACTCTCTCATTCTCGCTACTTCACATCTTATTTTGTTTATTTATAAATATCTATAATATACTCATATATATTTCTAGTGCGACTGTTTAATTTGTTTGCTTCGCCGTGGAGGCGTCGTGAAAACTTGAGCGCTTTTCGTAGAATCTTTAGCTCACTCGCATGACCGATGATGTCGGCGTCGCTTGATATTTATTGTGTTTTTATTAATTTTGTATATTTATTTACATGAATTAATTTTGAAATTGTTTCGGCTTCCCGCCGCGCTCCCGACCGACAAGCAGGTCGGACGTTTGGAATCGATATGTAATATTTAGTTTTGTCGTTAACATATCTCTGTCATCTCGATGTATTCGGTTGTACGTAATGATTGTTTTGATCAGTTCGAGCGGCCGGTGATAGATGAGTGTAGGAAATTGCAGGTCACATCGGCGTGTGATCGTGTGACGGAGGAGCTCGCAACATTCTAGCGTTCTCCGATTCTACAGACTCCCACAAAATTGCCCCGACACCTCTTCCCCCTGTGCTCCTCTACTTTTTTTTCCCTCTTTTATGATTATTAACCTTTGGGTGCATTGTTTATTCGCATTCTGTTTTTACTAATGAAAGATTAAATAATTTAACGACACTATACTTAACTCGCCTAATCTTTAATTTAATGTAAACAGTCTTCTAGTTTACTTGTTTCTTTTCCCATTCAATATTTATTTATTACTGTTTATTGTTATGGCGGAATAATTGGTTTTTAAATTAATGTCATCCTATATATTGAAGCTGTATTTAACGTAACGAATAACTCATTTTTTTCTTTTAATATGATTTAATATGCGCCCAGGGTTCTCCAAATCTGTAGATGTAGTTCATTAACAACTGGTTTTCATTTTTTCTTCACTAGAAAGAGGCGTTGGACAGTCAGTGTATCCTTTTAGTAAAATGCACAACATCTCCTGTTGCGTGGTAGAATGTGCCCGAATTTCGTTCAAATATGATGTATTTTGGTGGATGTTGAGAATGGAGCGCATAATTTAATAGGATCGCTGACTGCCGAATGCAACTTGACAATCCTGAATATTAAGGTTTATTTTTAATGACTGATTTAAAATAACTGTTCAAATTTGTTTCCAGATGGATATGAAGACTGTCGGATCGTTCTACTATGAAAATTTTGTAAGTCAATCAGAAATTACAATCTTAATGTATTCTCACTAATCAATAAAAAGTTTTTTCATTGAAAAATCCATATAAGCATTTACAGAGTCAGTTGCAACGTTTGTTTGCAACGTCGTCAACACATGTGGTAGCGCTCTACCCAAATCATCAATGACTTAACTCATACTTTTAGTGATCTTCTTCCCTGTCCTGTGTCCGATTCATCCTGTAATAATATTGTTCCTATAGTAAAATGTTACGTTTACATTTTTCAGGCGTTCCCTGGGATGGTCCCGTACAAGAGGGCCGCCGCAGATAAATCGGGCGTGCCCGTCTACCAGCCCGCGACCACTTACCAGCAGCTGATGCAGCTTCAGCAGCAGCCTTTCGTGCCCGTCTCATGTGAGTACCCCGCCCCCGCGCCCCCCGCCGCCGCCGAGACCCGCCCTCCTTCCGTGCACGCCCCACCTCCTGCCTCCCCGCCCGCGCCGTCTCCTGATCCCGCTGCCGTCGCCAAAGAAGTCGCTCAGTCCAACTATGCTGCAAAACTTGCAGCGGCGGCTGCCGCGGCCGCCGCTAATGCGCACCACAATCCTCCGGTGTCCGTTTCTCCAGTCACAGCGCTCTCATACACGGGAGTCGCTCTGAACAAGCAGGCTTCAGCGCCGCCTTCCCGAACGGCCCTCACTGCTGCAACCCCCCCTTTAGTTTACCGACAGCCCCCCTCATTTATGCCGCAGTTTAACCCTCTACTGAGGTCTCACCTCCATAGTCAGCTTCAATCTCAGCTGCAAGCTCAGCAGCAGCAGCTCCAGAATCAGCTGGCTCAGTTGCCACAGCTGCCTTCCCAGATGGGCGGACAGATCCCCGCTCACTTAGCCGCCCAGATGTCGGCACAGTACAATTCCGCCATGAGTGGTCAAGCGGGTGTCCAGTGGGCTATGCCTGCGGGCATGGGAGGTTTGCCCCCTCACCTTATGGGCCCCGCCCCTGGGCTTTACCAGCAGCAGTTGCTGTACCAGATGCCGCCACAGGGCGTTCCTACCTCTTCGCCTGCGGTCATCGTCAACCCTTACAAGAAAATGAAGACCACTTAGGTGGGGCCGCGAGAATGCGCCTTTGAACCGATACCGGTCACGGTCGACGTTAAGTTTATTATGTAATTTTGTATTCTGGCGCGATCGTTCCAAAGTTATCGTCGCGCTCCGCGAACACTCCTTGTGTTTTCGAATCGGAGGGCGACGTTTCAGATCTCACGTCGCGAAGTCGCCTTCCGCCTCTCCTTAATTTAATTTCGGCAGGAAACTCGCCTGAAATATATGAGTCATTTAGTTTTATAGTTAGGACTGCGATATTGAATATAGTTACGATTTGGTGTGAAACACTCTACTTTTCGACGATAGCGGGAGGCCGGCGCGGAATGCGGCTGGAGGTTTGCGTGCTTCGTTAACCCTTCGAATGAGTGAACTCTTTTCCGGAGCAGGCCGGATTTCCCCTCCGGGTATCTCACTCGGGGTTCCGCACTCCTGTCCTGTTGTTCCGAAGGGTTAAGTGCACATTCTAGTCAGAATCAGTTTCTGTCGGAGCGGTGGCGAGGTGCGAACAGTCGGCGGGCAACTCCCTCTTCCCGACCGCAACGGGCGATCGGTCTCGGTCGACTCTAAAATATAATTTTGTGAGAGTCGTAGGGTATAAAAACCACGATACCTCTGTTCTATCGCTTAGTTATAATTTGTATTTAAGTATGTTTTAGTTTTATTTTTGAATACCATTATTTGTTAATGAAAAAATTTATCAAATGTAACAATTTTATTATTATTATCAAAGTATGTGTTTGTTTTGTACTCGGGCACTCGTCGGGCGTCGACGCAAGCCGGCGATGACACCTTCGCCCCCTCATGTCAAATTCCTAAACTGTAAAAGCAGAGGGGCGACGGCGCTCTGGCCGAGCGAGCCTCGATGCCCCGAGCGAAGAAAGCATGCGGCGACATCTCCCAGTAGAGCGGATCACTCCTTCATTTAATTTACAGCATGCTCGCCCCGCCAACGCTCAAGGGGAACATGTCTCTCTCTGTCTCTTTCATATCTGCCGCAATGAAGCCGGGCTCCGCCGGAGGTTCACGATCCTCGTTGCGGGCATGCGATCCAAAGAATTCGCTCCGTCGTTCCGCCGCCCGCCGTCGAGAACGGGGGCGTAAAGGACAATGTAGAAATTCACAAAGACGCATTCCTTCACCGCAGATTGCACATTCACATATCTAAGCTCGCCTCCGGCGGAATCGGGCCGAGTTCACCCTCGACGAGTCCGATTCGCAATGGAAGACGATTGACGCAGCGCGCGCCTCTCGTTGCGAGCCTCTCTCGTACTTTAACAGTTATTAACAATTAAGCACAATCTGTCGAGTGATAGTCCTCACTGTTTTCTCCGTGTTGTTTTATTTGAATCTGTCTTTATGCATATAATATATAAAATATATAATTATTATTAGTCTTAGTCTTTATTAATTGTAATGTTTTTGAAACAGAGTATGATTATTTTTTTAGTCTTCCCGGCCCCTGTAATTTTAATTCCCGAAGGGGAGCTTGTGTTACCGTTGAATTAATCTTTTGTTTAACTTATTGAATATCTCTAAAGATTAAATTAAAAATGTAATGTGTAGCGATGGACGCGGATGAAAATTGTGATAGCGGTAGTCTAGTGTGGAATAGAGTAGACCCGGTCCGGGTCGGACGGCCCTTTCCTGGAAAATGCATAAATACATTATAACTATTTTTTTAACATGGATAATAAAGCAACCGAATTGTTCTGTAGATGGGAAATTTTTATTTAGCTCTAAGTAGGATTACGTGTTGTAACTTTGTACAGAGTGGTTGAAATGAAACGCGGGCAGTGGGCGCCTCCCCTAACGACCGCAACGCACGGACAGTTTTATTGGGGCGTGCGAATTTCTATCTTTCGCTCGTCCCCGAGTCTTCGTTTATCTTTCATCTTTCCGCCTCGGCTGAGGAGAGGCGCCCGCGCTCCCGCGTTTCCCCTGTATCACGCCATCTACCAACTCTCTGCGCCTTGCTATTTGTAAACACACATATTTACTATTTACATACTTATATATATCTATACATATGGAGTCAGTATTTGTAATAATAACGCTTGAAAATGCATGATTATTTGTTTTTTTTATTACCTACTTGGTTACATCATCTTTGGTATAATAATGAATTTGGCTTATCGATCTGGAAGCTGTTCTCTCCTCTTGGCATATCACAGCTGCTTATCTCTATCTTTAAGTCACAGAGCCTCACCACCTCACCACCTCGCCCCTGGCGTCCCGTAGCCGTCCTCTCCCATCCCTCTCCTTTTCCCTCCATCGTTCAGTCGCCCTCCCCACACGTCCCTTACATAATTGTGTCGATCGAACTCGCACATTCGTCGCTCGACCGACCGGCGAGCCGGTGAAAAGCTTTCACGACACGCCTGACGCGAGTCCTCAGCGACTCCTTGTACAGTAACCCTCTGGGATATGGCCGTATTAATACCCCGCAACGCTAGAGGGAAGTGCTCTGAAGCGTTCCGCCTGAGTAAGTTATGTGGTACCTAATTGAAAAAAATTAAAAGAAATTAACCTAACGATTGACCTAATAAACCTAATCGATGGACTTTGAACGGCCGCTGTCAGCCTGTTTTATCAAAATAACAAGTCTAAACTGGAACACGTATTCGAAGTAATGAAATTAAGCTCAGTAATAATAACACCGCTTACACATATAAAGCTTTCTCACGGCACCATCCGGAGGATGACAACGAAAGGAAGTTTCGAGAGGAGCGCAAACGAGCAATAGCACTTTCAGAAGAAACTAAAAGTCCGTTTGAATCGTCGGCCGATGCGTACGGCGCGGCGTGAGCGATGTCAGGCGAGGACGGAGGCGGTACGCCTCTAGGTCTTCTTTATTTCGCTTCACGCAGTGTGTTCTGTAGCAGTCAAAGTGCTTGATTTACATTTAGCTCAGTAGTGATGATGACTGATAGGCTAAAATGTATCACGACGTATGTCGGCCGTAGTGAAGCCGCTAACCCCACCCTCAAAGTGAAAGTTTATTCTGTTGAATAGTAGTAAGTTGTTACAGCTTTTTACATTATATTATATTTATTATGAATTTTGAATCGGTGTGTGGCTCAGTTTTTGTGTGTGGACCACATGACGCTTGACTGACTTGGCACTGCTTGTAAGGAGTGGCGGCCGGTGAGCTAACACCGCACCGCGCCTTCTAATGTAGCATGGACTAGAACATTAAGTATCCGACTCGGTGCCCAGGTATTTGTTTTTTGGTATTATTGCGACACTTAACAGCGTTTGTGTTTCTCTTTCGGTTGCACAGCTTTTTAAACAGGTTCGTGCTTTTTCTTTCGTTTCTGTTGATTTGTGTACCCGTTTACTTTTTTTTTTGGTAGTTTTCTTGCAACCATTTTTTAAAGTAAATTTGTGAATGTTTGTCATTATGAAGATACGTTCTCTAGCTGTATTTTTTTATTGTTCTCTGTTCTGATCGTAGTTCTCTAAATGTCTCCTTCCCTGAATTGCATTTTTGACTTTCTCTGCTATTATTTTTATGAAAATTACTTTTTTTATTATACAATAATTCAACTATCAACATCAGTATTTCAAGAAAGAAATATTTCTTTACTTGTGACACACACTTTTGAAAATGTTTTATCTTACACCCTATTAGCTATCATATTCCAATAAAAAAATATACGGACTTCAGTAATATTCAATACAGCAGAGTGGATTCGCAGTCCACCTATCAAATGAACAGATAAAAAATAAACGAAAGTAAGAAGGATGAAAATTCTACACATTTCCTCCTGTCCAAAAAAAAAAAATTTACAGTTTGTTGTCTGAGCGTGTTCAAAAGGAATGTGCAATCAGTCATCAATTTAGGGTAAAAATAAGTTACAATACCAAATGTACAAAAACAGGAACTCTTTATTACCGAGAGGTTCTGCTGCGTGTACTCTTCAATATTATGATATGTCGAAAACGAGCAACTAATATGCTTTCGTTGAAGGTGCAGTACATGTGAATAAAACATTACCAATTGAGCAGAGGTAACTTACTAAAATGCTTCATACTACTACCCCAAATAACCGATCAGGTAAATTGCCTTTATTTTACAGTCCCTCCCCCACTATTAAAAAAGTAATGCGATTGATGTAATGGTTCGCGATCACTTTTTAAGGTTTGTATTGTTGAAAAAAGTAATGTTCTGAATACTTATTGTTTCTTGAGCTTCTTCCGTTTGCACATTCAATTATTAATTCGCTTTAAACTGTCAATGTCCAGTAGCATCCGCCGCCCTGTTGTATTTTCGTATTCCTTATCACTTATCACTCGAGATACGGGCTGCTCTATCATGTTGAGCTTTTTTGTTGGTAACACTTATAATTGGACACGAAAATAAGAAACCGAGGGTTCGGTGTCCGTTATATGATTCACCGTCAT
Source organism: Himalopsyche anomala (assembly GCA_031772345.1). Classification (NCBI taxonomy): domain Eukaryota; kingdom Metazoa; phylum Arthropoda; class Insecta; order Trichoptera; family Rhyacophilidae; genus Himalopsyche; species Himalopsyche anomala. The sequence continues at coordinate 30,141,345 of CM062824.1, forward strand.
ACACGGAAGAGTAAAAATGCCGAGTGGCACTTTTCTGCAATATCGCCTTTCTTTATTTTATGTTTATTATTTTATTCTAGGCTTTTTGGCAAAAATCGTAATATGTGAAGCTTAATGGTAAATATTATTTCATTATTATTTATTGTTTAAGCATGCCCGATTCGTGTTATTCACCTCTGCGATTGCATGTCTTTTTTTATTTAATTTTTTGAATAATTGCTTTTTGTTTCATGTCTCCCGAATGTGATGACATCTGTAATCCGCAAATAACTCGTTCACTTTAACTCGTATACCTTACATATTATTTACATACTGACTCTCGCAACTCAATCGGTGTCGGTCTCTGTCGCACCGGACGAATGATGATAACCGCACGGAGCTTGTGCGAACCATCCGAATGCAACGTAACAATCAAACAATGGAACAATCGGACACGATTGCATTCGAGGAAGACGCAGGCTGCCCCGCTGTCCCCACTAATGCGTGTCACGTGCTCTACACGGACGAGCGAGGACAGGTACAAGTAACAGTCGCCACTCGATCGACTAGAGCGGCGAGCGGTCGACAGGCGCCCCGTGACGAGGCTCACGGCCCGCGTGCGAACTTGTTCTGTTGTTGTTACGTTGTCGTTGTTTAGTTGTTTGATAAAACCCGAGCGAGCGTGTGTGTGTCACTTTCCCCGGAGGGTTCTCTCTTCGCAGTTTTTGCTTAACCATACATAATGTAAGTAGATAATCTGTTTATTTATGCTTTTCTTAGTGCTATGATTAAGTCGGCAAGTTATGTTTTTTTGACTCGCTACTGCATACTAACGTACGTTTATCCATATGAACTCTCCGTCGTGCTGCATTTCCCGGGAACAATCCTCAATTTGCTAACAAAACTACATCAGTCATGTAGTCTCATTGACAAATTTCAAGCTCAATATCGGTTCTCTTGCTATTGCTGTATAGGCATTTAAATAATACTTTGGAAATTATTGTCACTCATAATTAACAAGTTTACGCTTCTTGACTTTTAGAATATTCATTTGCAATCAAATATTGAGGAGTTCATGTGGTATAAACTTGCGTACAAAATATTACTACATCTCTAACTTATATACATATATATACAGTAGTTGAATTTTTCTTGAATTAGTTTTGATTTTCTTTGGCACTTCATTGTAACTGTTGACTTACCTACCGCCGCAGCTGACAAAGTAGGCTTTCATCTATTCACCTGTCCATTAATATATGACTATCGATAATCTATTATAATAACATCACAGAGTGGGTCGCTCAATCCTAACAGATTGTTTTTCATAGTTTGCTTGTTTGCCGCCGATAATTTAGAAAGTCGAGTCTGTTGTTTTTTTTGTCATTAATATTAATATAATTATTAGATAGTATTGGCTTCGTCGGCAGCAAAAATGCTTGGCTTGCCACGCATTCCGGCGTGTTTGATTCAAACCGGCTTCTGTCGCTAGTCGCCGAGCCGGCGACGGGCCAATATTATAAGCTTTCGATCCTCCCCGCTTTTTGGTTTATGATCACTGTTGTAAAAAAAACTTGGGTGAAAGCTCTCATTTCTGTTTGACGTATGTCATTTTATTTATATATCTTTCCTACATTAAACACTCGCCATTGTCAAGAGGAGAAATTTTCTAATCATTTTACGGATTGAATGTTTATCCCATTAACAATTTATTAATATGAAATAATATTTTACTTTTAATTCCAGTCATACATACTCTGTAAATAAGACTTACGTGTGAATAATGCTTACAGAATTACATTATATACATATATATTTATATTAAATATATCTGCATTAAACGAGTATTTCATTTATGAACCGTGTTTGAAATTGAACTTTACAGGATTTTACCAAATACAAATGAGGAGCTTTTACGTTCAGTTTGCAAACGACAATTTGTTCATTTCAAACAATAATGGTTTCTTTAATTCTCTTTTTTTTATTTTCAGATAAGCCCCCCCATAAATTTGAATTCTTTTCTATCGTCAAAAACTCTTTTTGCAGCTATCAATTCTATCAGTTTATCATATTTTAACTGTCTTTTATTCTCTTTTAACAGTTTTTAATATAATTTATTCATCTTAGTTTATAATTATTTGTTCAGACCTTACAATCGAAGGGTATAATGTTCTCGGAGATGAGTGAACGGCGTCAAATATCGAAGTCTCATTCCGATATCGGCGTTCTCTGACTTCGATGATTTTCTTGTGAGCTCTAAGCGGCGTTATGTTTCCCCATTGTGATGTATTTGTGATCTGATCAAGCTTGCAATATTCAGCATTGAAATTACTTTAGCGCAGTCTATAATGTTTCAGTTACTGGACACCCTCCAGGTGTGCCAAGATTTTAATCGACAAGGCTGCACCAGACCCACCTGCAAGTTCGTTCACGTCCGGGAAGGTTTGTACGCAACTTCATGATACCTCCTAAATTTAAATTTATCTGAATCACGCAGCCGCGCTTCAATCGCATGAGCGGTATCTAAATTATTTGTTTTTTTTAAGTTTCGAATGAAATCGAATTATTGGCATTTTTGTAACAACATTTCTTTTCAGTTCTGGCAAAAACTGTTTAGTTGAAAAGGATTGCATTCAAGTGCAAAGCTTAAGACGTGGCGCGACCAATGATTACTGAAGCTTTTAAGATTACGCCATTTTATCAAGTCGAAATCAATGACATAGTTAACCTCACAAGATTATCTTTGATATGTCACATCAAAGTTTGGGCCGACTGTCTCTAAAAGTTTATCTATGCTTTGTCAAACAGAATTCATTTGCAGCAGTCTTATTAACTTACAATGACTTATTTAAAAAAATGTATTTCCTTTAAAATGAGTGAATTTTTTTTCAATTGTCGCCGTTAAATCTCATTTCATCATGAAAGACTTTCAGATGTAGTTACGAATTGGTTCGTTTTTTCTTTTCAGGCTGCGGGCTGTGCGTGGAAGGTGGTCGTGTGGCGGTGTGTCGGGATTGGGCGAGCGGGCGCTGTCTTCGTTCCAGCTGCCGCTTCTACCACATCCCGGTCCAATTGCCGCCGGCTCCGTCTCTGCCCTGACTTCGATTCGATCTATGACACTCCGCGCCTCATCCAATATTTATTACAACCTATTATTACTTACTCTTATTGTATTATTATTACGGTACGGAAGGACGCCCGGAGAGGACGGCTTGCATTTTTATACTCTTCCCCGTTATGTTTTGTACGCGACGATAATTGTAATGATGAAATAATGTGAAAAAAAATATTACGAATGATGTATCTTATTGCCCCTTTAAAAGGAGATATAATAATATATTTGAATTAACATATGAAAGATGCAATGGTTTTGTATCGCTAAATTTATCGTAAAAAGTACATGATATTATATTCTTTAAAGAATTTAAGCTAGGATAGGTGACGCATGAAGGTTTCCAACGGAAGGTGCTGTCTCCCGGGACCCAGTTTATTTTTTGTGCGTTCGTTCGCCCGTTCGCCGTCCCTCGTTCGCTTTTCGCCTGCGCTGCGGCTTCAATGAGAATACGGCGGATTTTATTAATCCAGTAAGTAAATTTTCATTGAGAAATATCGCAGGTCAAAACCGAATGTCCAGTGACAACACTGCGGCGGGCGCAGGGGCGTTATTTTGTGTTAGGAGTTGAAATTTTGACGGAGCATCGTTGTTGACTGATAATTATGGGGGTACGGTCGTAAGAAGGGCAGCCCGGGAGAGGTCCTCCGGAGAGACGTTACGAATAGAGATCCATCTGAATTGTGAAAGTTAAACTTTGCGCGCGGTCGGGGCGCGAGCCGTCTCGCTGAGGATCGAATTCGATTAGATGTAATTTAAAAATACTACTATTTTTTTGTAAGTTATTTTGTATTATTAAGGAAAAGATGCGTGGGAAGATTTCTGTAAATATGTTGTGAAGTATCGAACCCGGCACGGGACGTGTCATAGAATCGACGATTCCGCGTGAACAAACCGATTGTGATATTAATAGAGGACTTCACTCGGCGGGAGTTATTCAAATGTTTTATATATTTATCGAGTGATGCGTGAGTCAGACGATAGTGATGTTTTAATATGTTTTGTTATTCGATTTGTTTATAACGATATGAGAAATATGAGTTCCTGCAATGACTGCGTCGCGTGTCCCATAGCGTGTTCCACCGCGACGTCTAAATAATTTGTGATGTACATAAATCATTTTATTGTAAAAAAAAACGCGCCACGGCCTATATCCTGTGTACATTGTCCTTTCTGTCGATCTCCTTGCGCCCGCGATTCGTTTCTATATTTTATATTCAAAATAAAAATGTATTATGGTATTTTAATTTCATAAGAGATAAGTTTTCTTTCTCTATCTCCCGTGTAATATTCTTTGTCCGTTCGAGAACTGTCAAATCGTTACATGGAATTTGTAAAAGCTGCAATCTGTTACAATCTTTTTCAGATTGCGAAAATTACCAGAAATCTTTTACCGATTTCGTTGCAGCGATAAATTTTGAGAAGAGATGAGGCTCATCAAAGGGAGTCCGCGTGTAATAGTTGTTCACTCATCGAGCCCCGTTAGTAGAACCGGTTCATATCTATCTTATCTGTCCGGCAACCGTGCAATCGAAGTGACCGCTCTCGTCACTCGTAGACGTTTCGATTCGGTTAAGTGAAGACTCGACGACAGCGACAGCGACACCTGTAATATTGATTGCGGCGCATCGCGTAATTTTAGTTTCAGTTATACAATCTTAGATATAGACTTACGTAATAAGAAGGATAAATGACCCAAAATATTTTGAATCCACTGTTGAATTACAAGTTAGTTTTAACGTATTAGACCTAAGTAGAGGAGGCGCTAGAGGATGGCGGAATCCGCTACGCGTTTAGAGTGGACCGCGGCAGAGTGGGAGTGAAAATTTGAGGACGGCGGTCCGCCGCGGTCGTCCCCTATCCGAGACGGCGGATTCGTCACATAACAGCGAACCGAACAGCATTCACGGATCAGCAAATCAGCAATCAGCAGAGGGGAGTCTCCGGCTTCGCTTGCCGCATTTCGTTTGCTAGACGCTCGCTTCGCCTCACATTCACGCCCGGTGTCAAAAGTTCACTTATCTTATGTACTATTAGCTAGTAAAAATGTTCTATCGTCAGTTTGTATGTATCGATAAACATAAGAAATAATATAAAGCCCTCGACCTTAGTTTAGATTAAGAATGACTCCATTACAGAAAACACCAATAGTCTAGCGGTTTCTATCTTACGGCACTCGACTCTCTTTTGACACCGCTGCATTTACCGTAAGTGAGAATAAAATAAAAAGTAGACAATACAGAAGAGGGCGCCGGTCGCTTCTCACTTCCGACCCTCGATCCCTGCGGTGCGCATCTTCAATGTGTTGTGCAGCATTATTGGCAATTCCTCACATTATCCTCACAGCATCGACCCGTTGTCGGCTGTCAGACTAGCTCGCGATCGCGTTTCCTCAGCTTCACTCGACAGTCGTGCGCTCTACGTTTCGCTTCCTTCGGTTGCCAGATGAAACGTTCTCTCCGGGAATGTCCGGCAGAAGCGTGGAGCCCGGCGGTCGCCTCCATTTCTGAAAACGGGCCTGTAGAATTATATTAAAGAGCTCGGCCCCCGCAATCACATAACTAGCGATTTTATTCTATTATAGATTCAAGTATATCGTCTTCGTAATTAGGTTGTTTTCTGATTTGCTCTATATATATACTTTAATGGTAGAATTGTAACAGAAGTATCTCCAGGTAGTGTGAAGTTCAGCTGGATTAGTTAACGGTAAGCTAAGCTTAGCTTTAATCTTATCCTTCCCCTTCCCTTTTCCCGCTTACTTCCCTCACCGAACTCTGTCTCCTGTCTATCCTGACATCCCTCGTCACCTCAAATATATCCGGCCAAAGCTCCAAGGCTCGGAGCTAACTATGCTTAGTCGTATATATTTATTAATTATTTTCCAAAAAAAACTGCTCCGAATGTGCCCTAATGTTTATAGATGACAACTTTGATCACCTAAAGTATACCTTTTCTGTAAGGTGCTGAGGTTGTTCTCGGTGAATATTTCTTTATTTGAAATCTTTTCTCGTGTCATCGCAGCCTTGAAATTTTAATTACGGAATATTCTCCACTCGTTGCTCTGTATGATGACTTTTCTGTTGAACCTTTCAACGTTTCTGCCATACACTTGAGACTTCCAGTTTTCCGTCATGAAAATGTTACTTACTCTCACTCTTCTTTTGGAATATTCGTCTCTTAGACTCTTGTGCTGATAACAATTCTTGTTATTTTTATTGTAATCATAAAAATAATATATAATATTATCTGTAGTTTCATAACGGACATGGTTTTTTCATTATTATTTAAATTGGATGTCTGTAATCTGTGTTATAATGTTACATGAAAACCTGGTTTCCAACATTTACTTTTGTAACCATTCATTTGTGAAATAACATCATATTAAAAATTTACCCAAACACACTCATTTGAATACTTAATGATTACAAGCTGTTTCAAACCATAAAGAAATATGTATTTACGTTGGATCTGTAACCACATCTGACATTAAAATCTTCATACGATCCGGTTTTTGCCTTACTTACCCTCGACGATTGGTTTTTCGAACGGTAACGGAATGGAAGCATTGCCCGACCAGCCTAAACTAGTGTGCCTCCCGCCCGATCGATCTCTAGCGGCCCGGCGCTATTTTTGCCGGATGCTAATTATTCTAAACAGATATTGATAATCAAGATTGACACGGAAGATTTATCTTCGCAGCGTGCTTAAACTCTAGCCTTTATCTATTTCGTAACATATAATATGAGCCATGAAAGAGCAAGTCTTCAGGAATACAAAAAAATAAAATTAGTCAAGTTCCGTTGATTGTGAATTTTTATCGAGCCTTATAGGGGGTGTTCAACTGATATCTTGTTTTATATTGACAGACAGTCGTCGCAGACAGATTTGTAATTCCTACATTTATAATTATAAACTAACTGAGATAGCGGTGTTGCACTGTAGGAAAAAAGTTTTTTTATTAAATAATAAATGGCAATTAATTATTATTATTATTATGAATCAAGTCAAGGAATGATCGAGCGCGAGTGGACGGATGCATGTCCGAGCGTTTGACTATTTGCATGTGATATCAAAAAAGTCTTTACCGTGAGTTTAGGAAAGCAATATGCGTTATAAAGAAGGCTCTTCGGAGGAAAGTCGAAGCGATATGATGTCTTATTGAATTATGATTCCTTCTGTCTCTTTCTGTTTTCCTAATAATCATTGCAGCGATTAAACTATTATCGTTGTGATTCGACTCGAGCACGTAAAATAAAAAAAGATAATATAACTATTTAATGTCTTACCATTTTTTTTCGTTATTAAATTTAAGATTTTATACCTATGCACTTACTGATGAACTAATGATAATGACTTTTTATGATACCTGAATGTGGTTAAAAATCAATATTTTCTCTTAGGATTACTCAAAAATTGTTATGATTTTATACTCCAAAATTTGAGTACCGATAACTAATTTTACACTTACATCGAATGTATCCTTCCTCTGGATAAAAAAAATACTAGCGGCAGTTAAAAATTTAGATGAATACATTTTTCAAGTTTGGCGAGTGATGACTCTTACATATTATTATTTTAATAATTTTGTGATATTTTAATATAATATTGTTATGTCATTAACGGACTATTATTCCGAATCAAAAGAATGATAAATTATGGTAGAAACTACTGAATATCAAAAAGGGATTAATACTAAAACAAAAAAAATGATTAACTGTAAATATATACAAAAAACAATACACAAAGATCTATCTTATTCTTCTTGTTTTTGAATAAATTTACATTATGTATATTTAATAAAACCAGTGGAGCCTTACGCACGAGAGCCAAGCTGAACAACATTTTAAACATTTTCCTGAGCTCGACTAATTCTGGTTTTCTTAAATGTATGTTAACATAAAGATCATGACATTATAATATCTGTAAGCTAATGATGTGATGAAGATCTCTGGATCGGTTCTGAGTACAGCATAGTTAATAAACAAGTAATTATGTCAACTCTTTCATCTTTTATTCATCACAACCCTACCTTACCTCCCTCCGAATTCTTCAACCCTTTGCGACGAAAGATGTAGGTTATGTATTATGCACCACATAGGTGATGAATATGTGAACAATTTTATGGTAAATTTTAGTAAAAGATATGGAATTACTTGTGTGATGAAATTTGGAAAAAAAAATGTTCATACAGTTAAACCTCAAAGAGTTATGGAAATCATTTATATTTGCAAACGTCATAGATAACAAGAAACAAAACCATTTTATAAAATACAAACATTCAATCTGTAACATATTTTATATCACTGGTATGATCTATTTCATTTTTGTCATTTTCTAAAAGGTTACATTAAGAATTGAGATGTCACAAAGATTTTATTTCAATGAAATATAAAACATCTTTTTTTTATAACTAAACCCTACAGGGACATATGCCTGAAATATACTTTGAATAGCTGCTGATTCATATCTATAATATATGATAACTGGTGGTTGTCAATTTTTTTAATGTTAGTTATCGACACTACAAGGCAACACCAACTATTGGATTATGTTTGAATCATTCAAATATAATTTCACCAAGCACCTTCAGTCAAAATCTTAAATTGGATTAAGACTTGCAAGTGCACAAGAAAATACTAGATTTTTTTAAAATCACAATTTATATTTTCAAAGACTGCTTGTACTTCCAATTTGAGCATATATTTAAAGCAATCAATAAAACGGAAAGTTACTGAGAGATATTTATTTATTTATTTATTGTTTAAAATTAAAAGTATGGTACATGACATAACAGCTTACGCCAATTCGCCATGTACTTGACAAATAAAAGACACAGAATATAAAATAAAATTACATAATACATAAAAATCAAGAAATAAAATAGTAAAATTTCACAAACAGTTCACAAATACTATCACCAAAAATGTCCACTTCACTAGGCAATGAGTTGATCAATCGAACGGCCCTAGGAACTGGTGACTCATACCTCCTAAGCGAGGTATAAGTTTTTAGAAATAAAAGTTTTCGCTCATAATTTCGCCCACGTGAAAATAAATTGGGAGCATGTAAATTAATAGTCATGATGATTTCAGGATTATTAACTCGGCTCCGTAGGAGAAGAGAAAAATGCTTTAAGCTTGAAAACGATCTTCGAGCTTCAAGAGAGTGAAATGATAACATTCCTAAAAGAAATTTGGTGGGGTAGTATTCATTTAAGGAATTATCAAAGGGAAAGAATTTAAATTTTTTGAAATAATAATATCTAAGAAATTTCTTATGGACTCTCCAATTGCAGCTTGTATGAACTTTCATATGGACTCCAAATGATGGATCCATATTCAAGCTTACTTAAGACCAAAGAAACATAAAGCGTGCGAAACACAGTTGGGTTTTCAAATGGTTTGCTTTGTCTAACAATAAACCCAAGAAGTTTGCTTGCACTCAGTGCAATAGAAGTAATATGTGAATGAAAGTTGAAAGAGGAGTCAAATCTTATACCAAGATCAACAACTTCAGACAAACGCTTTAAAGCATCATTAGATATCACATAGTTATATAAGATGGGAAATCTTGAGCGAGAGAAGGAAATGCAAAAACATTTCGAAATGTTGAAGTCGAGTTTGTTTTTTATAGACCAATTCAAAACAGCATTCATATTCTGTTGCAGAATAGTACAGTCAGACTCATTACTGATACGTAAAAACAGTTTTAAATCATCAGCAAAGAGCAGATACTTTATTCCACGTATACATTCTATAATATCATTTATAAAGATAAATAAAATGTTAGCTATAAGCCTGCTTTTTGCAAGTGAATGTGATAAAAAGACTGCAGATCAAACGCGGATTATTTCATAAACTCTAGCGCAATTTTTGATAATGTGAGACTAAAAAGTACAAAAATATTTATCATAAAAACGAACCATAAAAAAATATTTTTATTATAACAAAAACTTTTATTTCATTCGGCACAATTTAATATTATCCAAATCCAATACATCTAAAGAGAGAATAAGCTACTAAGATTCATAGTCTGCAAAATGAAATCATGTACATTTCTCATCATTATTCAAATTATACAGAAATATGCACATTTAGCCAACATGAAATCAATTTTTGATAATAATGGAAAACTGCACACTTGTGTCGTTATAATATAATTAATTAAAAAAGTTATTTATTAAAATGTGGAGTTATAATCGGCTGTGGAGTCGGAGTTGGAGTTGGAGTCGGAGTCGTGAAAAATAAGCGTTCGATTTTTTTTTGGAAAAATATATTTAATGATGTGTATTCAAACAAAATAATCCAAAGTGTTGTCATTTCATGCTTGGCTGACTAAAGATGGTCTGATGGTATACATATATAATATATTATCTCTGACGTATATATAAGTTAAAATGAAACTATTGAAAAAATTCCTCGGAGTCGGAGTCGTTAATTATTTTAAAGCTGAAGTTGGAGTCGTCTTTTTTTACACGACTTCACAGCCCTGATTATAATAACACAAGTTTTTAATATCACTGTAAGATTAAGTATCACTTTTCGCACTCAATAACTGGTAATATTTTCAATTTCTACCAACCTTACAAAAGTTAATTTTAAGATAACAGATTTTGACATATTAGTTTCTGACACATTCAATAATAATTTTTATTAGAGTTGTCATAAATAATTGACACTAGAAAAAAAATGATTTCGTAATTGTGTGTGGCATCCTTTATCAAAAGGTAATTTTTTTTGTGGCTCGGAGGGTCATCTACCATCTAAATTCATTATAACACAGCTGTTGGAAGTTTAAATCTCATGGTCATTTTTTTTTGAGACAAATTTAAAGCACCCCGAAAATTAACATACTGTCGCCGAAATGTCGTAATTTAAGAATTGTACACTTGTCGTAATATTATCGACGATGTTGGGTACACACAATAATTTCACACTCTTATTCAATTAGAGTTAATTCATAATTAATATCTCATAATTAAACACGTAGGTGAATTAAGGGGCCTATAGTTCATTTTGTTGAATAAGGTAGCTAATTGGATATACCATAATTGTCGAATTCGTTCTTCAATCGTAATGTCAGCATCATTGTAATGTTTAATATTACTATTTCAGTTGTGTGTCTATGGTGAGCAAAATGTTTGCTTCTCTCAAAAATAAGATCAGAGAGGAAACTGGAAATGATGTACCAAGGCTGTTTCCTGCAAGGCCACGATCTCCACACCAGGTATGCCTTATTATGATTTGTTTTTCCATGACGTCTTGTCAAAATACATTTCTAATTAGTAAGCGACTACATGGAAGCAAAGGTTCGTTTCATTTTGTAATTTAATATATGTTTTTTTATTTCTTAAATTAATCAAATAGAAAGGCGGGTAAATTTGTTGTTTAGCGTGTCACGGATTATTTGGCGAAAAATTTCACAATGTAGCTAAAAACAACGCCAAAATCCTAAAATATACACAAAAAAACATGTACAGTACTCAAAATATAAATATTGAAAAAAAAACATAAATATTAGGATAATAATGTTTTCCAAAAGAGTTTATTTTATTGAAAATTGGTTTTTCTAGCTCTCTGTTTCAATTTCTAAAATCAATTTCTTCCCATAACTCAAAAAATCATCTCAAACATTTTCCGCGACTCAACCATCTAACATTGGTAAAATAAACAATGTCGCCACTTGCCATACTCGGAATCTATAGTTCACTATCTTTATAACAACATGTGTTTTTCACGTTATTTTAAAAATGTTATTGGTTTTAATTACTTAAATGTGATTTTAAATACATCTTGAAGTACCCGATACTGAACTTACTAACTGAACTTAAATGACTGTGGGCCGCACATATGTGCGCCGCGCCGCGTGTTGGCCAGGCCTGATCTATAGGAACGATTTTTTAATATCTATACTTTTGTAAAAATCGATCTGGCTTCATTTTTGACTATTCAAGTATTCAATAGATTGAATTTCATTAAAAAAATTCACACTAAAGTAATATGTCTAATACTTTTCTTATTTATCATAGGGCTCTGTGTCGAGCTTAAGTTCTGCTATATCCGGAGACGTGGAGAACTATCATCAACCAATGAATGATCAGGTATTTTTCAATTATTTTTTTAACATTACAATAACTGCTTTCGAAAAACGGCTATTCTTAATTCTCTACAGTATTATTTTTTAATTGCTTAACATCATAAATGTCTCCTTAATTGCCGAACTGCCTATCTCAATACCAGAAGGCAGAACCATCAATATTAATCTGGTTTTATTTCAACAATATGTTTTGAATTCGAATAGTATATAAATATGACAGTTGTGCATGTCGCCAAATCTTTTCGATGCTCTTTTGAACCTCTGTCAATGAAGTTATTGGTGTCTTGACATATTGTCCTTGTGTATATATGGGGAACTCCGTATGCTCCTCATTGGGAGTGGACGTTGTTTTTAAATATATTCATAAATTATTTTTCTGTAAAAAATTAATTCTTATTCAGAAATCAAAAGTTGTTTTGCTATTTTCAAAAAATCCAGTATCGAGATCGTCAACCGAGTATAACTAAAGACGAACAGAACCCTAAAGAAGTTATTGCCAGAGAGAGAGAACTGATATTACGACTGGACCGTATGGAGCGAGAACACACCCAGATGTTGGAGAAGAGAGAGAGGCAGCACATTTTGCAGCTCGAAGAGAAGGAAAGAGAATGGCAAGAAAAAATAACCTCACTACAGAACAATATGCAAGCTGCTCAAGGTGAAAAAAACTGTTATCATTTTGAAAACATTAGTAAAAACCACTGCAATGGTCTGCGGCCATGAATACAATTTGTTTTTTTATTATTGTTTGTTTTGTTTTTATTGCAGTAATTCGATGACTCAGTGTATTGTAGCTTTTTTTCTTGAAATCGTTTCGGCACAATTGATTCATAAGTGATTGCTTAAAAATGTTTTATTAACTATTTCTGATATTGGCAAAATGTTGATATTTTTGAATGAAAATTAAATAAATGAATATCAAATTTGTTTATTGAGCAAAAATATCTTTTACACTTCGCTTCCCACCGAGTCTTGAATGTTTGTGTTAAATAAATTGCATATCCAATTATTTCTTATCAACTTCCTTTCTGATAAAACATACCAGCAAACTTACTTTAGCAAAACTTTGCCAATAGCACTTCAACTTGATAAATAAGCATATATTATCTCTTATTACTTATACTGAAATAAATATTCAACATTCACTATCAATGAATTTTCTTAACATTAGATGTTTTGAACAAAGTTTCCATTGCTCATTATTCAATTTAAATTTCTTAGTTATTGAGACTTCTATTTAACTATAAAAGTTGTTCATTGCAATGTCAGTTGCAATGGTTTCCTAATTGAGATGTTGAAATTTCTACAATATACTGTTATTTTAATAGGGTAAAAATAGCAACGTATTTAATTCTACAGTTTTTATATTTGTTAGTTGATAGCTATTTCGGCTTTCGCCATCGTCAGAACTATGCTTAAACTTACATTTTTCTCAGCTATATACACTGGCTCCGAAGAGATACACAATGCATCATGTTATTCACTCTAACACCCTAATTCAAATTACAATTATAATATTACACTTATTAAATATGACTAGTGTTTCGAAGAATGATAAACAATCTGGGGTTTTTAAAACGTTAATTTGGAAATTTTAAAAACCCCAGATTGTTTATCGTGCTTCGAAATACTAGAGTCATATTTAATAAGTGTAATATTATAGTTCTGACGATGGCGAAAGCCGAAATAGCTATCAACTAATAAATATAAAAACTGTAGAACTAAATACGTTACTATTCGTAAATAAATACGTAAATAAATAATACTGTTATTTATTCCATTATTTTATTTATCGGTCCAATATTGAATTCGTAGTATTAGTCTGTTATTTGTTTGTAATTTATATATATATATATAACACAGCATTAATATATTAGCTGTTTCGTTTTGTAATTTATATAGCTTCCAAAATACATTATATTTTTATTTTGTATTTATAAAAAAAAGGAGTCAGAGTCCCCTGTCGTTTTAACGACTTTGGTTCCATAGGCCTTGAAACAACTGGCTTGGATATTAAAAGGTTGATCTCCTATCTTCATTCTTTTATACTTACCCTCTCCGAAACAAGGATTTAGTGCAATTGATACAGAACATAACGTTTAAAATACCAAATGCAAATATACTCTGGATCCTAATGTACGCTCTCAAGAAGGCATGGTTGTATACAAATAGCGTCATATTTGTCCCTGTTGCATATAGTTTGAACATTTATAATTTTGGGCAGTAATAATGAGTTATCTGGAAAACTTTACTGCTATACCTCATCCATCATTAAGAAAAATGTATAAGAAAACACAACGCATCCCAATTGTCCTGTTATAGTTATATCTATTAATTTCAGCCGTTTGGAGTGGCGAAGCAGCGGCTGCTCGTCGGGAAGCGAGAGAAGAAATTCGTCGGACCGCAGCCCAAGCAGAAAAATTAGCCTCGGCTACCGCTACAGCGGGCAGGGCGCAAGACAGACTTGATATCTTGATGGTGATTGTTTAAGCAAAAATATTTTTGATCTTTTGTGAACTATGTTCAACACGCCAACTTGTAATACTTGTCGTCAATATAGAGGCTTTGTTGCCTGGCTGTGAAAGCTCTGCTTAATGATGAGAAAATAGTGAATTCAAATACTGCCTATGAGATCTCGGGCATGCCTTTTTGGTGTCGTTGATTTTGAGTAACCTTTTTAAAATTCTTCTTGGGTTTATCTTGTATTGGTTAAATGGTTCTTTGGAAAATGCTTGCCATTTTTATCTGCTTTTTAATGCAATGTTTAATTTCCGCAGTTATCAAGAATAGTATTTTGTTAGGAATGTAAATTTTAAGATACGAGAATTATTAATATTATTCCTCGATATCTAAGTATTCATTATCTGACCCCCCTCAGCTATAAAATCGCATAGTATTGTTTAAAATTTATAAGAAAGGCTTAAAAAGAAAAATAACTGCATAATCTAATCATTGTTAAATATTTTTGGCACCATTAAAAGTGCATTTGCTTCGAGAGGTATTTTTTTCAGGTCAGTATTAATGTTGATTATTATGAAATTACAGGAAGATATTGATACGGAGCGGCGGGGATGGGCAATGGAAAGAGTTCGATTGGCGGCTGCTGCCGAAGATGCCCTTCATCGACTATCTTTAGTGGAAACGCCAACTATCGGTATAATAATACCAAAATAATTGTTTGTTGTTTACCATCTTTTTTATTATAAATTACAGTGCTCAGAAAAAATATGTAATTTATTTTACGTTACACCATTCAAAATATTTTAAATGACAGTTAATTATTAACTCATTTTGTGAAAACACAATTTTAAAAATGTTTACTTTCAACACCCATACACTGTGTCGTAGGGAAAATGTAGTCAATGGTGAAATTGACGTCCAGATCCCCCGTTTTATTATAATTCATTGAAACAGAATCTTTGTGAATCCAGAATATTTTGGACATATTTTTGTAGCCTTATCTCATTAACAGTAATTCTTTAAGAATTGTTTATACTCAGTTGCTCACACTTTATTTTTCGAAGGGATAAAAGGATTAGGACTAGGACTGGACCCGTGGCTAGCTAATGACTCATTTTCATGCAATTATTATCAAATCATTTATCTGCATCTGTGATGGGCGTGTTATTTACTGGTTGACCTATAACTCTCTTGTCGTAGTATTAATGTAACAAAAATAATATTCTGCAGAAGAAAATGGCACGGATGGTAGCACCTCGAATGAAATAGCCCTCAAGCGTAAGTTGGAAGAAGCACAACTTCATTTACATGACATCAAAACTTCATGGAGTGGACAAATTGCAGCTCTAGAAACACAGGTATTTCAGCAGTGTACATTTATTTTACAATTTGATTTTAGGATCTTTCATGTCTCAACATTGTCGATACCAAATGTTGGTTTTTACTTTAATATTTGTGATCTAGGGGCAGGGGTCTCCATACTACCAACATTGGCCCCCGAACATGCTCGGAATTCAAAACTGCAATATGTATATAAGTATTTATAAATAATGATACAAATTATAAATGAATGTTCATGAATATTAATCGCTACTAAAGTCCGAGTGGGTGATTGTATATTACAGTAGTTGAATCTCTCTATCTGAGATGTCAAGAATGAAAGATTTGTCTATTAAATTTTGAGTTTTATTCCTTTTGAAAATTAATATTTGCCATTTGTTTGCTTTTTCATTGTGGATTTTTTAACAAAAAAATGATTAAAATTAAATAAATATTTTCAAAGAAACCCCAAGACATCGTACTTTCGAGAACTGAATTGAATAGCATAATGTTGTCAGTAAAAAAATGTCAAGGCATGTTTTATTTTCATTTGTTGTAAATTTTTATTTCTACACGTTTTCCTATATGGTTCTATAAAATATATATACCATGAACCATAGAAACCAAATGGTTCTATAGATATTTGAAATCTCTTCTTTTTTACTTGGAATATTTTTTCTGGGGTAATAGAGGTAATAACATCAATAAAGTTAAGAAATACTGATCTAGAATGATTATGTATATGAAAATTGTCCCTGAGTGATGTAAAAATGTTAATTAGTTTTCTTTTTAAATAAAAAAAATAATTAGATGTCTGTTTTTAAAATAGGTTGGCCGATTATCAAGACAGGCCGGGGAGGAAGGTTCTGAACGTAGACGTGTCGAAAAGGAAAGAGACAGCTTATTGGAAAGACTGAGAGAAAGAGAGATACAGCTGGAGCAAGCTCAGGCTACATTGGAGGATAAAGATGCCAAGGTTTGTCAATGAGCCAATGATGAATTAATTTGATACTTGCAAAATAACAAATATAGATTTGTGGATATATCATGAGAATTATCCACAGCACTTTAAATGTATGGAGATCACGCTATTCAAAGTAAAATTGCATTATTTTTGATATGAACTCAAAGTTTTACTAACCGAATGACGAAAGTGGATGCATTTGGCCAGTAAGTCTATAAAATGAAATAACACATATTACTTTTATGCATGCATATCTGTAGCCTTATGTATTCTTCAACTTATTTCATTTTAAGAAAATATAAACTTATAATATTAAAGGTCAGAATTGTGGTGAAGGCTCAAATCAAATTGAGCTGTTGTTTTCTAGCACGTCATAAAATCTTTTACATTATTAATACATACTATTTAATGTCAGAGAGTTCTTGATATCATTTTGATGTCATTTTTACTATCTGCATTGAAAATAAGTATACATGTCTCCGTATTCATAGTCAGACAAGTATATAACCCGAAAAATCAGTTGATAAGTAAATTATGGGAGATTGATTTACGAAGACTAATACAATACATTTCAATATTTAGAATACTTTGAAAATCGCGTTTAATAGAAAAATATACTTCAATTTTCTATAGGTATACGGAATATTAGTTGGCAACATTCTCTGAAAAAATCTTACTAACTTAGCCTGTTTGAATCCATCTGACTCCGTAGTCAACTGTGTTCAGTATATTTAGTCGTCGGTTGTAAACTGAGGTGAGAGCATTAAATAATATGTCGGGGGTCAAACAGATGGCGATGCTGGCAGCCGAAGCGGGTGAAGCCAGTCGTGTCAGTCGTGACGCACGATCGGAGGCACTACGAAGACGTGACATGGCTGTGAGTCATTCATTCACACAAAAAACATCCTTCTTTCTCTATCCGATCCTCACTTAGTTTATGGGTTGTGATTTGAAAGAGAGCCATTTTTTTAAAATCATTTAAATAAAATATCTTATTTTCATTACATTATAAGAAAATAGTTTCGGTTGGGACTTCAAAAATATATTGTGTTACATGTTACAGTAGATATTCAATTAGCCATTTTGTGGAAATAATCAAATCCTGTTTTAATCATAATTTATTCATTTATCATAGTTGCAACTGAATATATCCACGCTCTGAAATAATCCTGGTTTACTTTATTGACGCATTTTGAAATCAATGGCTACTCTTTCATATTCATTTAGATTTGGCATGATTTGATTACGGTCAGTATATAATTGCATTTTAGATTAGAGAACTATTCTAATTATTTATTGATTTGGCATTTACTTGGTAGAACTCCATTTTAATCGGGTAAAAATATCTAAGTATTTCAGTTCTACAGTTTTTTATATATGTTATACGTTGATACGGCGAAAGCCGAAATAGCTATCAACGTATAACATACATAAAAAACTGTAGAACTGAAATACTTAGATATTTTTACCCTATTATTCAAATTATTGTTGGGTAAACCAATTTGCTATTACACGTATATTGAATCAAATTATAATATGATCTAAAATAAAGTGCGGTTAAACACTACCGAATTATCATTATGTTTATTCATTTTTATACACAGTACACTGGAGTTTTATTTGTTCTCACACTGCCTTAAAGCGACCAATCTGCACTCGATGTTTTATTATTTTATGTTTTTGCTTTACAGACGCAGGTGTTTCAATTTAACACTGAGAAAGTATATTCTTATTAACTCTAGAAATGCTAATCTAATTTTGATATACAATTACATGTTTTGCAAAGAAATTTTATATAAAATCAAATTAGATAACTTTGTTACTCCACTTGTTGTATTACAAAATGTGATACATGTTTTGCCTCTTTGAGAAGCATCATCAGACGTAACATCACAAGAAAATGAATAGTCATTGATTGAAAGAAAACCTTTTAAATAAGATGGGTGGATCACCATTATTGAATTAATTTTCATTGTTATTTACCACACTTGATGTAAGTAATTAGTTTATAATTAGTGCAACCAATTTTTATATCTTACACTTCCCTGTGTCCAGTAGAAAAGGTCAAACACGGACATTTATTTTGTAATTTATATCTTAAAAATCAGAATAAAAGTTTAGTTTATTTGTAAATCTTGCGATGTTACTTCTGATGAAACACGTCACATTTTGTAACACAATAAGTGGAATAACAATGTTATCAAATTTAATTTTGTATTAATAATGAACTTCCACAAATTTACCGCCGAATCCATCGAAGATAAGAAATTTTATATTTTAATGAAGCAAATTTCATTAAATGTTTTTAATTTGTCAGATATGTAGTTTGCTAGTCTTGGAATATTTCATTTTCAATTTGATTATAATTGAAACTCAATATAAAAATGTTATTCATATGACAGCTTTTAGTCAATTTCTTGAAAAAAACAATTGGCGTGTTTTAATTTATCCTTCATTAAACTTTGTCTTTTAATACACATGCCAAAATATTATTTATTTGAATCATAATCAACTGTGGGAAGGTAAAGGGAAGAGGTATATAATACATTTTCATAAATTATAATGATAATTATTGTTTGTAAGTAAAATTGGCATAATTCCTTTTTACTTATTGAATATTTGACAGGTTTTGAATTCGTGAATTCACGGAAAGTTTTTTTGAATGTGTAAGTAATTTCACAAAGTATATTTGAAAACAAAAAAATCTTCTTGTTTTGTTTTTCCATTGATAGAACAATAAATATAACAATCTTATTAAAACCCCTTCATTATTTTCAAGCAAGCGTTTCAATGTTTCAAACATAGTCTTCCATTCTAGAGTCACAATAACATTGTTTTAATAGAAGCTAGATATGTGAAAAAAGTCTTTCTTGATTGTACTCAAGAAAAAGAGTAATGACATGGAATTCAAAAACGACTACAACTGAGCTGTCAAAAAATATAATGGCGCATGTAGTCTTTTCTATTGTAAATTTAAACGCATTTTAATTCAAATATTAGTCATCAACATATCATCACCTTTCTGGCAGGAGTTGGTTACTGACAAAACTGTCAAAAATAAATCAATTATAAAAATAGATTATTTGTCTGGAATAATTCAGTTTGTGTATTGATTACACCAGTTTGGCAAAAAAAGCATTTATTATTAATGCTGAGTTAAGGCAAGCTATTAATTTTAAACTCTTATTTGTGTCAGATCGGCATAAATGCATCTTTATTTTGATGTTATAGTTATCTATGTAACATACAATATCAATGCTAGAAGCTTTATCCTAAAAGTATTATTATTCTATCAATCTGAATCTGTTACTTTCATATATTTTTCCAACATTTATAAATTATAACTGGAAAAGTGTAAAAGTGAAGGTTTTCAGCTTTGATCTTTCCACAGATATTACAAAATTATTGTTTTATATGTACATCGTTATTGTAGGTAAATATATTGTGTTGCAACATCATTCAACATGAATTCTTTGTGGCGTCTGCTGTTACAGAGTACAATTTGACATCCATCATTAGTCGTAGTTAGTCCATTATTTTATGTTTCAACTTTTTGAGTTATTTCTTTTCTTCATTTCAGGATCGGTGGCTTGATCCGAGTTTATTTGCCGCCAAGTGATTTCTGTAGCTTGTAGTTTATGTATGGGGAAAACATTACACATTTTGTTTTAACTAATACGGGTTCACTAACTTTGCTTTTACGATTGCCTGCCGAAGCATAATGAAACCCTAACGGAATATTTTATATTATTCATCAAATATTTTACACTAATATTATACTGAAGTAAAATGGAAATTGTTTTTTTTCGAATTTTTATAAAATTATCAGTTATCTGAAAATCGTTGGCACATATTGCTCTGGTTCCAGTGAACATTAGAAGACAAACAGTTTCCTAAAACTTATATCGTAGAGAACATTGGATAATTTGTTTTTACTTTGTAATGAAGCATGTTATTGGTTATTTCATATTTAACATACAGTTTTAAAATTTCACATCTTGCTGTATAAAAAGACAGCGTCTTTGGACTAAACGGCCGAAAGAATATATTATTTATAAGTAATATGTGCAATACCCATGTCTGATTGACATCGCTTTCACAGCATAATACTTTTCTAATTGGTGTAAAAAAAAATATAATTTATTATAAATAATTTTATATAGTGATTGAAAATTTTATTTGTAAAAATTGGGGTCCCAGTACAATATGTGTTATTTAGATTTAAAGTATTGCGGCGTGAAAATTACAGGTGTCACTCCGGTAATTTGATCATCCGGCAGACAGACCGCTTAATAAAATTACCCAAAAAAGAAACATAATGGCTTGTTTCTCAAATAATCAAAATTTTATATATATTTAGTTTTTGATAATTTTTGTTTTAAAGATAACCTTCGGTTATTATTTCAGTTCAAAATATTAGAGTTAAGTTATTTTTATATCTGATATCGCCGTCAAAAACGAGACAGCTCTAGGATGCTGCACACGACCAACTGAATCACACTTTGTTTCAATAGATCTTGTTAACAGAATTCAACCTGTATTGCAATAGTTATAAACACAAACAGTGTCACAATACATGAGATCCCTTATTTCATCCAAAGTTAACGGTGCTAACATGATTTGATCGACCTGATGAATAAGAATTTCCTTCATTAGAACATATGATTTATAACATAGAACATAAATATTTATGAAGATAAGTGTGGTGTGTTTGAAAAAGGGCTGTGGAGTCGTTAAAAGTCCTGCCACCCCACCCCTGGTTTTAAACGCTAAGGTTTTAAACTCAAAAAATTACTGCATGAAATAAAAGGATCATTCATTTCAATCATGAGGCTTACACCAGGTCGATCAGCTCATATATTATAGCCAATACAGCCAGGGAAATAATTGTTCCTCTAATAATAATAATTGTACTGTAGTTTTAGAAGTAGTGTGGCTTTGTGTTTTTGGTTTTTTTTTGTTGCAAGTTGATAATAACGAAATTATTGTTATATTTAATTTCATTGAAATGTTTGTAATGTACTAACCGAGACTCAATAAAGCTGCATGATTAATTCAATACACCTGTACGATTCAGCTTGTTTTATTTATTTTTTTGCATGTTGAATATTTTGTTTACTGACACCTTTGTTTTCAGCATTTATATCCACACTTTGCCCATTCGCACAGATGTGAAAAGAAACTAAACATATCTGATACATGATCATATTAGTTTTTAAGTGTCACCTCGCTTAATAGACGATAGCATGGTCAGAAAATGCACAGTTTGTTCTTTAAAATATCAATGTGTCAGCAATGAACGGAATGCAGTCTATTTCAAACGGCCTTCACATTTTTTGACTATTGCATTATCTTCTAGTAGCTGCCAATTAATATATTGAATATTTTTAGAGCAATCCATTTGTAAATATTTACAAAAAGACTATTACTAAACTAAAATTGTCAAATATTTATGCAAAATAAAATCTTTTCACAACATTCGATATTTTTCAATTGGCTATGGGATATCTCACTTGGCCGATTGCACTTGCTGTGTGGGACCCGCTTTAGATTTTATGGTCAATATGGCGCCAAACACTCCTTTCATAAACACATAATATTAGTGATTGAATTTCCATTTTCTTGGTAGACTTTATCGTAATAAGGTAAAAATATCAAAGTATTTAGTTGTATACAAAACATATTATTTAGTTTATAGCTATTTCAACTGTACGCCATCATCATAGATACGTTTAAACTTAATTCAATCTTGCTGTAATATATACTCACTTAAAGAGAACATCTTGAGTGGGTGTAGTAATATATAGTATATATCTTTTAATTCAGTGTTTAATGGTTAAAATAAATCAAGTTTAAACAGAATCTGTGAAACAAAATCAGGAGTGATGCGGAAATAGTTATCAACTAACTAATATATGTTAAATCTATTGAAACTAAATATTTTGATATTACATTATCGTAACCTGTTGAGCAATTTCAAATACCATAAACAGCTCCTTCTTGGCATTTTTAATTGCAAAATTATCCTACTTTTATATCCCTACTCTATCTCAAAAACAAAAGGTTGAGCAACTGAGTAACAAGCAGTTCTCATAGAAACGCTTCTGTTGAGATAAACTTCATTAGGAGTCCATATGCTCCACATTGGATGCGGAAATAGATAAAAATATATATATATATATTTGAATCTGTCGATATTGCAGTAAGAACTAAATTTCATTCTACTGAAGTCCTAAATTATGTCTCCGGAAATATAGTTTTCCCACCAATCATGCATAATTTTTGCAACTCTATTCTATTTTAGTACAGTTATATTATTATTTTCAAACATATTTTTTTTTACTTAAGTTGCTAAATAAACTGGAGTTTTGATTGTCTATGCCCGTGCCCGTGTGTTAAGTTCCTTTTTGTGGTTAGCCCTCGTTTATTCCACCCTTTCATGTGTATTATAAATATATATGTTCTGTAAGACTAAATTTTGTATTTTTTTAATGCAATTGAAACAGATTTACATCATAATAACACAAATATTAAATTATTTAATTTACTCATAATATATACTGTTTCAAAAATTAATTCACAGTTTTACTGTATTTCGTTGGCAATTTAAGTTTTTCAGCTCTGTGTAGTCTCCGATCATTTGCTTTATTTAGGACAAACTATTTGCCCTTTCGAAATATTCTCATTATTAAACTAAAATGAAAATTAAGCTTTGTTTAATGTATAAACTAGGACTCGCTCGCTAACAAGTTGTCCGAGACAGAGCAGAAATTAGCCGAATGCCAGGAACTAACAGACTCGCAGAAAATAGTAATAATCAACTTGAAGGAAACCGTCACATTCAGCGATCATAAAAACGAAACTCTTCAAAAAGAATTAGACATTTTAGTAGCCGAAAAAAAGCAATGGGTAGATCTGGAGCAAAAACTTCTATCAGAAATCGTCCAACAGACTGCCAACTCTCAGAAAGCTGTCGAAGCGGTAGAAAGTGAAAAACAAAATTGCCAAGAAATGATCAAGGAAGTAGAATCTACCAAAGATCAAATGGACTCATTGAAACATGAATTGAATGAAATACACGACAGATATGACAAGTATGTGCAACTATTTATTATTTTTGTTTGTTAATTTTCGTTGAAAATGCAGCCTTCCGTTTTTCTACTGACTGATTTTAAACTGTACTAGCTAGTTCAATCATCTAAGTAAAATCTGATTTATTTTTTGTGTATACTTCTTCGTTATCTTATTTATATTGGCTCATTGATTAGATAAATATTTTTTCAGCCTACTCGTTTATTATCAGTCGTAATGATAGCAAAGATGGCACCGCTATGAGAATTAACTATTTCTGCACTTTACTTTTTAAATGTTGCCACTGCAGAAAATATTTGCACATTATTGTCACTACTTAGATTATATTTACTGTACAGTAATTTTGAATGTTTTTTTTTCTTTTTTTTAGAGAGCGAAGAGACAAAGATGAGTCATTGTTGCGAAACGCTCACATGTCCCAAACTTTGGAGATCTATCGGCAAGAAATGAGACAGCAGGAAGTGGAGGTGGTAGACCTCAAAGCGAAAGTTTGTCAACTAGAAAAAACGCTTTCTCAAAATTCAGAGGTGAGTTCAAGTAATCATTTAGCCTTTTATCACACAAAACCATGCTCACTGTGAGTCTCAGAATTTTATATTATATTCCCTTAAATCTCTCAAAATCCTCATGGGCTGTCACGGTCCACAAAATAATTAGGATATATTATAAAATGATGTGTATTTTTTATTTGTAGGAGCAAATAATTTTGCGTAATTTGAGAGAGAAAGAGCAGCAACGGCAAAATGAAATAGATTCATTAAAAGATGAAAGAGACAATGCGGTATCTTCAGAGAGAAAATTACAAGATTCTATTAAAGACATGAATATTCAAATATCTGAAAAAACTAAGGTGTGTAATTTGATTATTTAATGGCAGAAATTTTTTCAATGGCTTATAAGTTTTAACACTTGGTAATGTTTTGATCACTTTTAGGGTCTTCAATGTCAATACTCAGTGGAAAGGCATATTTAAAAAATTAAATACATATTCGTTTACCACTTTAGCTCAATTACTCTTTGACATGTTTTGTAATTGCTTTTTAAAGGTTTTAAATTCTAGTCAATTTAGTATCACTTCTTATATTTTGTACTTTCATTTGTAAATTCTTTTCAATACCAATTGTTTATTACACCTTTCCAAAAAAGAGTGGTTGAGCTTTTGTCAGGATGCTCCATTAGGAGTCCACATGTGTTCACTTTGGGAGCGAATTTTTTTGAAAAAAAAATAACTGTTCCTTGTTTTTTATTTATTTTTTATTTACATTTCAGAATATCAGAGTTCTTCAAAATAGACTGACAGACATGAGGAAAACTCTACAGCGGGAACTGAGAGGCGGACAAGTGGACCCCCTGGGTAGCAGTGTGGTGGAAGGCTCGGCCGAAGACCCGGACGTGGGCAAAAAATACCTTAAACACGTTTTGATAAAATTTCTCACATCTCGAGAGATGGAAGCCCGCCAGCTGACCCGAGCCGTGGGCGCTCTGCTCGGCCTGTCAGAGCAAGAAGAGGCTCTGCTGAGAGACACGTTGGCTTGGAGGAGCGGTCTCGCCGCTTGGCTTGCCCCCGCCCCTCCTCGTTTCCCGCACAGCTGATGGTAGCCACCTCCGGCTTGCCGTCTCGCCGTTTAATCACATAACATTCTGGTGCATCGGATTGAAACTGCATGCAAATTTCTACGATCGAATTAGATTATTATTTTTATGAAATGCAGTTTTCTGGTGATGTCGATGTAAACATTCAATTTTACAATTCACCGTTCTTCATACATATCATCGTCTTGGTGGTGAACTCACCTATTCCATACAAATTTCAGTTTTGTTCATTTTGTTTTGAGTTATGAAAAGACTTAAATATCACGAGGAAGTGAAGATCATTAAAAATGCCAATGTAAAGTGAGATTAAAAAATTTTAAATACCGATATCTCACTGACAAATGTGAAATAGTCAATTCACCACCAAAGTGATGATATATAAATTTGTGATATTGTGAAATGAAGTATCGTAATAAATTCATGATGGTAATTCTAAATATAAATTATGTGTAAAATTAAAAACTATTTTATTTTTACTTAAATTTAAAGAAACAGATTATAATACTGTTAATACATGCTTATTGGAGATGTGGAATAGTGCAAAAAATGATTTCAGGTCTTATATCAATTTGTTAGCAGTAAAGTTTATTTTATTTTATAATTTCCAACCGGAAATCACAAAAAAGCAGGGTATCATAACCTACTTATTCTATTGATCGTTTTAACAGGCAGCCTAAAGCAAAGGACGGCTTCTCAAAATAAAGTTTTATAATGAAAAATTATATAAGAATACTTTATAGAGTAAAAATTATTTTTTAAACCACATCAATGCGATGGCTGTTACTGTATATCTGGAATAAGACACTGATAGCGGACACCAGGTTAGGGATTCTTACTCTGGGGTCCGCAAGTATAAAAGTGTTCACATAAATATATAAAGTTTTTCATTTTACACATAATTTACCTTGCTTATGTTAAGTATTAAATTCACAATTGCTTGTTTTCTGTTTTTGATACAAATGAATGAGAATCACCGCTCACAGTGCACATAGTATTTTGTGATAAATAAATACATTGTTTATTTAATTTTGTGTACCTAGCTTTCGGTGTGTTTGCCCTTTGCGAATTGTTTATTTGAATTGGATATACGAATCTATCAATATATTCTTGATTTGTTTGTTAGACATAGAAAATTTTGTACATTTTCACCTTGTCAATAAGTAAATAGGAACTTTATTTACTCTTTTGGTTAAACGTATTAGCTATTTATTTCTTATAATTACGGTGTATACTTTTGTGATTTTCTTTTTAAAATGCTTCAAAAACATGTTACATATTTACACAGAATGTTCTATTCAAATCATACTTATTAATTTTTGCATCGTAATTGAGCTACCTTAACCACTGATATCGGAATTTGAACACATAATATTTTCAATTTTTTTTTGGTTTAGTAAAGTATTCCATCACCCTAAGTAAATATGACCCTAACAGCACTTTTTGGATATGTTTTAGGATAATTTCCACAGTTTTGATTGAGTTGGTAAAAAGTAAAATTTTTGCGATGTATTCAATTCAAGAACAATTATTTAAATAGAATTATTTATTTGTAGATACAAACAATAATTGGCATTACAGCTAATGCCAATGTGCCAAATATTTTGAAATCAGAAAATCAAACCAGACAGAGAAGAGATATCACAAGCATCCATGTCTGAGGTTTCAAATTTAAATTGAAAAAATCCAAATTTGATACTGACCTTACTCAAACTTGTACCTACCTAATCGCGAGGGCAATTCTCTCGTAACAGAGAGGGCGATTATATTTAATCGGTAACTGTTACAGTGTACGGTTTTGTCTATAAATGAGGTTGAATGGTTTGGGTATTTTTTGAATTATTAAAATCAGATATTTTCGTAGCTCAATTACAAAGACATTTTGGTCTTTATTTTAGATTTTTATAGAACATTATGTAGAATTTCATTCTTATTTAGAGACTTTGGTTTGACTATTTACATTCGAACGGAAAGATTAGCTTCCTTTTCCTAATAGTTGTAGCTGTCAATGACTTAAAATATATCGTTGTTGCACCTTTAAAATCAGCTTAGTGTTATTTTCAAAACTTAATTGTAGTTACAAACCAAATTTAAAAAAACGTCCCTTAGGAAAGGAAACTAATGACGAAAATACTGTTTCACATATTATGTATGTAGTCGAAAAGAAATAAGATTTACCTAGGCTTGTTTTGAAATAGACAGATATTCTTGCTGTCGCCTTACCTAAAATTCTGAAATACTTTTTTCATTCAATTCTGTTTCAAGCAAATTGACTGAAAATTTTGGCGGACCCCCGCAGAAACCTGCAGACTCCAGTTTGGGAAGCACTGCCCTACAACATCAAAATATTTTTACAACAATTCCTGCAAGCCTTCTTTCATAATCCTTATTCTTTTCATTGCGGGTGCGGTGAATCAACATAATTTTTTTGGTGCAAAAATCTGATTTTGAAAGCGCAGCTACGATATATGAAAATTATATATCGTCAACCTACTAGTAGAAGTCTGTGAGTAATAAATTGATAGTTCCGAGTAAAGAGAAAATGAAAAATTTTAGCTCTTACACAAATAATGTAAGGAATCGAAGGCGGGTACAATTGCTTGCCTTTAAATCCGCATTAATAAAAAATGCTATTTTTGCCAAATTAGTACAATAAATGCATGATTTGAATCTTTCCAGACGATGAATTGATATCAGAGAATCCCATTTTGTACTTACCTCGTTTTTGGAAATTGTTTTACTTACCAACTTCTGCCACTACGGTGACGAAATACAGTTTGAGAAACCATGTACAAAAGAAACTCTGTAACATTGATGCACTTACTCATACTAGTCACAAAATATTTGAGTGTCCGGCATGAATTTATTATACATTCTATACAATAGTATTAAATTAAGGTATTATCCATGTAACTAATCGAATAATGACCAATTTTCTGTATTGAAAAAATTCCCTTCAGTTTTTGGCACCCAATGACTCATTGACAAATATTCCTACCCCAATAAACACAGTAGTATTAAAAAACGAGGATTCGGTGGTTGCTTTGTGAAAATTATTTTTTACTAAAAAATTGATAATTTTGTTATTTTTCTTGTTGTGTAACTCCGTGAGGCACGTATTTTGCATCTTCCAATGATA
Organism: Himalopsyche anomala; assembly: GCA_031772345.1. Taxonomy (NCBI): domain Eukaryota; kingdom Metazoa; phylum Arthropoda; class Insecta; order Trichoptera; family Rhyacophilidae; genus Himalopsyche; species Himalopsyche anomala. The sequence continues at coordinate 30,170,094 of CM062824.1, forward strand.
TGTACATCCACTGGACTTTCATTTTACACGGTGGATACATTCCACACAATACCGTGTAAAAAAAGTAAACTAAAATAACAAATATGATGAATAGGTTTCCTTGCATTGAAATCAATTCAGGATATCAAAAAATAAAATTCATTATTATCGTTTATTTAATTTTATTTTAAAAAATCGGAACAAAGATTGGTACAACATTGCTTTTATCACTCGAGGTATCCAGAGTCTGGGTAATATTTCTTTCCAAATTTTCTGGTTTACAGTAATAAAAGTCTGCGCATAGTGCTGAGTAGTAAGTACATGCAACAGACGTAGCACTGGGTCATTTTGTAATTGTATAAAAAGAGAGTCCAGTGTATTATTTCTATCATATCTCTATCTCCAGACGACTAATGGTGAAATCCTTCCTACCCTCGATATTCAGTACTTCCTGTAGAATAATATACACGTTTTCTACAGTTACACAACAAATGGAATACCAGATTTAATTTGATAATTAAATGTGACCATGCCTGATTTTATGGAAGATATGATATGTGCATATTTAATGAAATAATTCAATAATCCAGAATCATCAAACCAATGGGCTGTAATGCAGAAATCTTTTTAATTAATTACACTTACTATCATAATTGGATTATTTATCTCATCGTACCGAAATATCATATTTTTTACGGCTTTTATTTTGGTGTAATTAGTCAAAAGTTGTGAATATTCTAAAATTTATTTATTTGCCAATAATAAGACTGTCATATGTTGGGCATTTCTATTTTTGTTTGTTACATTATTTTTAATTGTGCTTCTCATATATGTTAGCGTTATTTTTTTGTAAATATCTTGTTCTCTTTATATTTATCTGTTATTTTTTTTTCAATTTTGTTAATTTACAAATACTATTGTATTATATTTAAATTTGAATATTTTGGGTTGAATTATTTTATCATAATCATATAGATCCTCTTTGTTATTTACAATATACATGATTAATTATTGTCAAATGAAACTATATCTGCGATACGATTTTTATTTGAAATTAAATTTCAAATTGATGAAGAAAAAATCATGTCTTTTCTGTGCAATAACATTTCAGTAGGTAATTATTTATTTTCTGTAAACAAACACCTTTTTGCAATATTTGATTTGATAAACATTTTCCGCAGAGAAATATCAATTTCTAAGTTATTTAAACTTAAATTTATTATAAAACACTAGTCTTTATAGACATTTCGATTCAGATGTCTTTACAATTTAAAAAAAAAGGAAAAATTCTTGAGAATGGGTGAAAAGGTTTGGATTCTGCAACAGTGACACCAATATCAATTAGAAAAATTGTACTTATAATATAAAATATACCTAACTAGAATTTTGACAATATTTATTATATTATTCCACTAACTGTCTACCGCACAGAGTGGATTAGTTGTCAGTGGTGAGCCTAAAACTTGGGTTATTTATTTTTAACAAATTGATTCAACTAAATGGTCAACTTTGCACTTTTTTTCAATAATAAATGTCACTGTTAAAAAATTGAAAACTTTGCACTCAACTTACCCACAAGTTAAAAAAATAACATTCCTAAACATTATTTGTTATTTCTCGAACATGATAAAATGATCACATTCCACCCTATTACCATTTGTGCAAAATAAATGAGATATATGAAGGTAGGCAGCCACTTTTTTCTACTTCTACATAATTTCTTTTCTTTTATCATTGTGGACCAATTTAATTTTTTGAGCTTTTTTTAATGTAAACTGTGAGATCATGAGCATTTTTTGTTCTTGTGCTTTTACCATTTTTTTTTCTTATTTACGCACCATAAAATATTTGTATTATTTCATTGTGAGACTTCAAATTTATCATTTCGTAAATTATAAAGTATCACTGCCATGGTTATTATAAATTTTCAATCAGAAATTTTTAGTTAGTCGAAGAAAAAATATCTACAGATGTTTTTGGTGCATTTCCAAAGCCATATAACCGAATATATATTTTTAACAAAATCAAAATGTATATCAGCAATATTAAATGAATAAATAAATAAAAAAACATGTTGTTTGATGTAACCATTGCTTTATTTTTAGAATTGTTCAAAATTCACATAATTCTTCAATCAATTATTTCCGTGCACGGCGTGAATTCATATCGATACATTGAGATCTATTAACTTTATTAATTGTTTCGTACAAAATCTAGTTGTTTTAAATATTCTTAAGAAATGCTGGAAAATTTTGACATATTTAATTATTTCTTGAGTATAATGAATATATATACTATTTGCAAACATTTATGATGACGACCCAGAAATGCATTCACGCCGTACACAGATTTATATACACATGAAAAAATCCATCACAAATTATTCTACAAGCTTTCTCTTTTCCGCAGCGAAAGCTCATTTATTTCCGTTAAAGAATATATCATCATTATTCACTACTAAAAACAAACTACAAGGCTACTTAAATAATCTAAAAAAATATAGTACATATTTGCGTGAAATCTTTATTTATGTATATTTTTAATACCGTATTCTTTTTTTTACTGGTGACAATGTAAGTGAGAAAATTTTGACGCCTGTAATTTACACTTTCAAAAGAATGACCGAGAATAATATTTTTGTAATTGAAACAACAAGAACAAGAAATTTTGAAAAATTCATCGTGCAACAGACAAGACCAACACAAATTTAAGCCAATGGAATTATTGAAGAGTTCTCTTTTTAAAATGTATGTAAGTGTAACAATGCCACACATGGGAAAGCGACGTGATGCACAACGATGTATTTGATTCCAGTACACAAACTAAGGTTACAAAGTTATTGCCGAATTCATTGAAAATACTAACATTGGACATATTCTTAGAATTTTTATAAATACTCCAGTAGCAGAGACTGAAGAAAACAAATTATATGAGGGTCAAAATTTAACACACACTGCAAGTCAAGGATTAGCTGTAAACATAATTAGTTAGGTTGCGAACTGAGAAGAAAAAGTCTGACGATTAAGGTAACAATAAGTAATTTATTATTTTTAATAGTTTGGCAAGTGAGATGAGATACATGTATGCAAGGCACAAATCAATCCACTTTCCACTCGTATTTCATTGACAACCATTGCAGCTTAAAACATGTTAAAAAATACGACATGTTTTGTCTAAATTCAAAATTGAATATCTGCAAATAATTGGGTATTACAATACTGGTATTTCAGTATTACAAAAATAGTGTTGATTAAAGCAAATTGTGTTCGCTACAGAGTCGAAAAGAGAATAAGATAAGCTGTTCTATATAAGCATGAACGTCACAAACTAAATTGAATGAATATTAAATGAATTATTATTGAAATACATATTAAATTAAAATAATAAATTACAACTGTAAACTCGAATTCAATAATAGACTCAACATTTGCAAGGACTTATACGTGATTTGAGTCGAGACTTATGTTAAATCAATAATGATTATTCTTCTTTTAACACCATCAAGTTGTATACTGCTCAAAGTATTTATATATTCAAATGGTGATTATATGAAATGGGACAATTTTTATGCATTGACGCTGTTAAAATTTCATAGACCTTGTCGGACACAGAGCATATTCTGAATATTGAAGTACAACGTTTAACAGCATCAATATAAATTTAAGAATCAAACTTATTACTTATTTTACCATCAAATGATTGAATGCTTCAGAGACTTAACTCGACAGTCAACGCGTTGAAGCGGCAGCGTCTTAGTTTGTAAAATAAGTGACGTTATATGTACTAAATTCATTGCGATTAATTATATTTTACTAAATATTCTGCTATCAAACTAATTATATCAGATGTACATAAACTTATTATTGAATATTCCACAGAACGGAAAAATACATATTTGATTCTAATTGAATGAATACATGAGAAAAATATGCATAGGTTTTCACAAATACATTTATTTTATTAACCCACCGACAATTGGCATTTAAAAGATAATAAAATGAAATATTACCATTCTTCGAATTTTGTCATGAATTGAGACAGCATTTTCAACACAATACATTGGTTAACACTATTACATAATATCATTAGCTGTTTTAATTTTCAGCTAGAATTGATTTATTTTATGAGTGGAATAAGCCCTTTTGTTGTATATCGTAATGGTTTTTTTCTTAATTTATAATTTTCATTTACTCTTGGTTTGAATCTAGCCTTCGACGCCAGTCACCCCGTTAGTTTTTAAGACTAAGAAATAGTCTAGATAAGAAATTGACATTGTTGTCTGCTAATTGCGGAAGGATGCTTGTGATTATGGTAGTTATTGCTTTAGAGAGATTATAATAATTATTTATAAATAATGCCGACCATTGGGTATAATCTTACATTAGCGGTAAAAATTAATGTTGACAGGAAACGTAACGACAGTTTCAATGTTTACTCTGAGAAGAACATTTTTTAATGTCAATATCTTAAAATTATAGCTTATTTTCTCGGTTACTTGATCGATTTATGCTTTGGCATTCAATAAATTTGGGATATTAAGCTATTATTTAACTCTGTTAAATGTTATTTCTGAATAGTTTTGATTTCAAAAAAAATAAAACTTTGGCAGGCTTACAAATAATAATAATGTTATACAAAAAGACACCAAATAAAAGGAAAAGAATAATTATTCCAAAAAATTTCATCTAGCAGATTTTTCACAATCTCACCCCTTACGCATTACATATCACAGAAAATAAACCTCCACCTCATCAGTAAAAAAAAAATGGAAATGTATGTCTGCAGTCCGGTTGTACATGTTTAACTGAAATAACTTAACTGTTCACATCAACCGACTTGAGATTCTTATGTGACTTTTCCGATCAATTTTTTTTGCATAACACATACGGCTATATAAATATAATAATAGAATATGTGTCTGCACAAAGCGATTATGATTTTATTATCCAGTAAAGAGAAGACATTCACGCTTCCGATTTAATTACATTTGACTAGATCTAAAACCTAAACAAACATCCAAAAGGTGATCTATAGCTTGATTCGGCCCTGGTTAATATCTTCATACATCTGTGTGGTCATACGCTCCCACGGTTTGGAGCCGTTCCTAAAGTAGATGAGATCCCTCGTCGTGTCCGGATCGAATCCTTCTTTTTGATAACTCAGTTTCTTCAATTTAAAGGTTCCTAAAAATAATTAAATACAATGTCATTATGTAAAATTTAACTTTGAATACAAGTCTTCATCGTACAGAGAGAATCATTGCTGATTTTGTGATTCCTTGTTTGATGGCACATTCTCTGTATAGACATTATTCACAAAGCTTTTTCTAAAATGAGCAAGCCCGGATTAACCTTTCTATTCAAAGTTATGTTTTAAAAAAAAATGTTCCTTTTATATATGGATATCTGTGTTGAATGTGCAATTCCCACAGATTTAAGTTTAAGCGGTTTCATTCTTATTAAATGTATTATGCAATAAATATTTGACAGGCTGATACGTGAATAAGCATTTTTGAAGCATTCTATTTAATAATTGAGTCACATTGAGAAAATTACTAACTCTACTGGCTGCCACAGTTGAGATATCTCGTGCTCAACACGCCAGTTGCGAGTGAACTCTCCAATAACTAATTAAATTAATAATTGCAAATTATAGCCAGCATGATTGGTAATTACGTACTTTTTTCTACAGCAGCTAAAATGTTTTCATGTTTATACTCAAACTATATAATGTATATCTTACAATATATTATTAAATACTACTCGATATATATCATAAGAGGCATAATATATTTTTACTTCAATCGCTTACCTGTTATTTCAATATCTTTCATAATTCGCAGGAACAAGGGGCGGGCAAACGACGGCAGAGCCCTGTCAATTCCGTTGGCAAGTCTCGGAAGGTCTAAATCTCCTTCACCGGCATCTACCATAGCCACCATACCGGCGCGGCCTTCCACCATAGGAATCTTCACAAAAATTAAACATGATCGACACTATATTGTGATTAAAATAATAATGTGTGTCTTTTGAACTACAAACATTTGCTATCATGATTATTTGGTAACTTATTTATTTACCTTCTGGTTTTCTTATATTTCTGATGTTCTTTGCATTATAATTCAAATGTAAAAAGAGTTTAATGGGAAAATTATTGAAAACTCAAATAACAATATAAATTTATGCATTCGGGGATTTTACCTGAAACTTTTGGCAGCTAAGTTTTTATCGCTACGCTGGGTAACATTTTCTGTTTATTAAGCTATCCATAGGAAGTTTTAGATTTATATAAATCAATTACTGTATTGAAGATTAATATTACCTAATATCAATTGATATTTGAAATGGTCAACATATGAATTAGAAAAGGCTCGGATTCACGTTTTATACAAAGATATGTGGTTTACATTTAAATATGCTATTAATCTCCAGAATTGTGTGGTTGTTAATTTATACAGATTCGTTAATCTCAATTTTACTAGTATTGCGGTTATGTCATTACTTTGCCCTCCATATTTGTAAATAACTTACAGATACTCCATATACGATACAAGCTCGTTGACCAATAATGTTCGAGAAGATTCCTTCAACCTCGGTCGTGGATACATTCTCCCCTTTCCACCGGAATGTATCGCCGGTTCGATCCTGTTAAAAAAACAGTATCAATTTTCAGTTCATTTAAAATATCTATTAGTTTTGAAAAAATTATAAATTGAATTGTGTTATATTGTTTTGTATAAGCAAGGGTGTAAATCAGAGAATTTTAATATTTTACCTTTTCTACTTTTGATTAGAACTATTATCATAATGTACGTTTCCATTATAATTTTGGCCGAACACGACCCGGGTTTCACCTCTCGGCATCTTCCGGTGCTAAACAGTGCGCGAATGCACTCGAACTGATAGTTCAGTGTATTCGCGCACTAGATAGCACCGGAAGATGCCGAGAGGTGAAACCCGGGTCGTGTTCGGCCAAAATTATAATGGAAACGTACATTATGATAATAGTTCTAATCTAAAGATAAATTTCCATCAAGCACCTTCAGTCGAAATTCTAAATTTTCTACTTTTCTTAAAAAAACAGAGATTTCCAACAAGCGCAATTGTTTAAAAAAAATGACTTAATTTTGGAGACACTTACATGAAAATCATTGGCTGTTAATAAAGAAAAAAAATTACCCTGAAGAAAATGTAGCCCATTTCATTCATCACCATTATATCACCAGAAAGAAAGGCCTGGTCGCCTTTTTTGAATACATCTGTCAGAATCTTTTGATTGCTGTCTTTCTGCAAATACAAACAGAAAAAATGATTTGATATGATTTCTTCTTCCGATTACTATTGGAATTAAATACTTAAAAAGTCAATCACCTTATCAATATATCCATGGTATTCTCGTGACGCATTATCCTTCGCTATGAGACCTATGAACATTCCGGGCTCGTCTGAAAGAAAGATACATTGAATTATAAATCTTAAAGAAGTGCATCAAAACAAATACCATTTTCCAATATATTACTGATTACGGTGATGTCTTACTTGGATCACATCTGATGCAGAATCCATCGGTTCCTCTGATGGGTGTGCCGGCTAAGTCTACTCGTACTACAGCCATCGGGTGCAACCTCACCGGCAACAACGAAGGTACGAAGCCAACAGCTCCGACTGTATTATCCACATTTACTGTTGAACAAAATAATCAACCATTTATATAAACATTCGGTCATGTGTGAAATGAAATCTATGAAAAAAAGATTATTTTGTTTCATACTACCGATGACGACTGCTAAGTAAAATTACTGCATCAGTATTCTAAAGATGATGTCAAAATAAAACAACGAGTTTCATGAAGTCGAAACAAAAGTGTGACATATAGTTGACCGATAAAAATAAATGTAGGTATACAGTAGAACCTCGATTATCTGGGCTAATTGAGGGTGAAGGTAGTCCAGATATGGAAAAATCTGGATAATCGAAAAAAAATCATAACTGATAGGTAAAAACATATACATTCAGTGTGAATAATTATTATTTGTCTAAATTTACACATAGCTTGAATATAATATTATTTTTTATTAAGAAATTCAATTATTGATTTTTGCTTAAAGCACCTAGCTGTTCTTTTTGTAATTGGCAAATTGCGAATACTTTTAAGAAATATAAGTTGTTCCAAGTCACACTCTTCTTGGCTCTCAAACCACTTTATGGCAACATCTAAACACTATAAAACTTCAGAATGTGTAGGACCAATAGAATCTCTTTTCATAATACTACAACACATTTTCTTTTTGATGATGTATCTTTAATATTAAAAATAGTATTATGATTTTAAACTAAATGTGATAAGATATTGTGTGTAAAAAAAATCTGTTGACATTTAAATCAATGTGAACAATGTTCCGAATAAATCGTGAAAATTTATGATTTTTTTTATTGAATTCATGCACGAATATTCTGCATATTGATAATCGGGAGTTTACTGTGTGTAAAAAATCTTCAGTAGGTGTTGTTACAATTATATTTTTCAAATGTGGTCAAGAATGAATATTAAAATTATAATTGATAACTTAGTTCAGAGGTAGGGGACCCGCGGCCGAAAGGCCACTCTGGTGCGGCCTTCTGGCCAATTCTGGATAAACGAGATTTGGAGATATCTGGGGAAAAAGTATAGCAAATTGAGGACTTCAATTTACTCGGTGAGCTTAAAAAAAAAAAACGAGGTTGTAAGATATCTGGGGAAAAAGTATATCGAATTGAGGATTTCAAATTTCTCCGAAAATAATTACCGCCGAATTCATCAAAAAAAAGAGTCAAGAGTACTTACTAATATTTGCATTTCCTTCAGTGGCACCATATATTTCATTCACTTGAGCAATTTTGAACCTGTAATAGAAGAAATAGGTAATATCATGCATCTACTTTTCCTCATAATTTCATTTAGTAGTGTGAAATTTTTGTATTTTAACAAAAAATAATGCGTAACTCTACAAGGAAATAAGTAAGAACCTCTTTTTTTACAATATTTCAGTTTAACAGGTTACAAAAACTATTATAGTGATTTATTCCAAAGAACATTGTGTTATTCTAGTTTTATTTTTGTCCAGGTCTGTGGTTGAATGGTCAAAGTTGGAAGCTTCGGTTGCAGTGCCCACGAGTTCGAATCCCATGATGGGAAGCTTCGTCAATTGATTTTTCAATCTAATTATAGATTTCTATTCGATGGCACGTATGTCTGTCCAAAAGTTTCCTCCCCCCTATTCAAAATAAAAAATGAGTCGAAGCGAGAGCGATTAGCTAATCACTAATTTTGTCTTAGCACTACTTTATTTGCAAAAAAAGGGATTGAGTAACTGAGTAACATGTAGTTCTCGGAGTTCCATCAGGAGTCCATATGCACCAAATTGGGAACAGATACGATTAAAAAAAAACTGTAATACATATAAAACTGTATAAGTATTTTACAGGTAAAATAAATGTTTGGTTCCATGGTGGCCGACTTATACATGACACACAATCAAAGCTCTAATCATACACTCCCAATCACTTCTGGCGACTTAGACATTCAATTGAGCTGTTTAACTGATTGGCGCAAATCATAATCATGAAAAAAAATCTGAGGCTAAAAGGGTGTAGGTATTCTTAAATGATTTGACATATCTTTAATCTTGTGAGCATTTGCCCACTGAGTTTCAAGGTGAAGTGTACAAGACTCTAAACAGATTGTATACATTTATTTTCCAATCAATAAAGGTGCATGTGATGTATTCATTCATCCCACAAACAAGATGTATAGAGAGAAATAAGCTAATTGCTAGTCATTTCCTAACCCCATTTGCTGTAGAGTAATATTTTTATATTATCACTGCCTTTTTAATTATTGAAATTTTGGCCGTGAGAGAATAATTCTCATATGGTGGGTGGTAGAGAAAAGCTAAAGATTGTCAAGGATATAAATGCTCAAAATGATTATTAATTGAACTGTTTATGCGTATCGGCGTAAAATATTCATAAATACAAACCTGTCAACCATCTCCTGCCAAATGGCATGCCTCATTCCATTTCCGACCATTATTCGTACAGGATGCCTATAGTCTGACTCTTTGTGAGGTTGAGCGAGAAGATAACGACACATCTCTCCAATGTATTGAGCCACCTGAAAAACAAATAATTTCACCATTTGATGACATGAAGAATTTAAAATAAGGGAATGGAATAAATTTTATTTTTGAATATTATTTCATAAAATATAGCCACCCGGCCCCTGCATATACAAGGGGTGCATCCATCAAATGCCACATTGACCGGCCGCTACTGGTGCTATTATACCGATACTAAAGATTTTTGAAAGACTACATATATACATCTAGCAACAGTTTGTATGTATTTAAAAACATTCGGAAACCTTTTATATTTTTACCTCTTTAAAATTACGCGTAAAATACGCAAGGACTTATGAGATAACCCAATTGTAATCAAGTGTTAATTGTATGACGGAATTATTGATTCTTAGGGAGAGTAGTTAAGCTCATAGTTGGCTTTTTTTAAGTTCATCTCTGAATATGGAGCAAATTTCTTGCATCCAGACCGTATTCCACACCTACTGTTAAAGTAATCTATTAGAGTTAAAATTGGAAACGGATAAAAAAATAACTCTTTCAATGTCAGTAACATGAATTAAGATAAATTATTTATTTTTCTATCACGTACCGAGCAATTATACTTAATGCAATCAGCCCAATAGTTGGATGCGCTGAACTTAGGTCGAATGACGCTAGGAATTCCGTCAACGAGAGCGGCACCCGTTCCGACGATCCCTCCTGCTGTGTGATAAAGAGGAAGAGGGTTATACATAATGTCTCCCTCTTCCCCGTCATCCCAATTTCGAAGACCCAACATATGGACTGTTGCTGCAACCACGACGAGGTATCTGAAACAAGAAAAGATTTTTATCAATAGTGTGCCATGTGAGCATTTAAATTTGAGTGAGAATGATTTCAAATGTTATCATTTTTTGCGCATCAAAATTATTTTTTTATAAATGACATTTTGAGAAACTGAGCTCTACATATGTAGCAATTGATTGTTTATTAATATTTGTAAGATGGTTCTATAGTGTAACTCCATCATACGCTGCATATATGGCATGTTAAGTTTTCAATTTGTGATAAAACAGATTTGATACTACAACTACTGGCAAATTATGTTCTTTTATTAATTAAATATAATGCCTTCCCATCAAGAATAGATATTTAACGTTGTGAAAAAAATATGATAAGTTGGTCACTTGTATTGCTAATGAAAATATGAAGAAAATTTGTAACATAATTAATAATCAATCTTAGATAATGCATACTTTCAAGTTAACAAAACGGTAACGACACAATAAAAAAAACTGACTGTTGTCATTCTACGTAAGGTAATACTTACTTGCTGTGGGGAATGACAGCCGCTTTAGGCATGCCTGTGGTTCCTGACGTGTAGATATAAAAGAGATGATCCCTGTAGCCGGGCGGGTCGGTGATCGGCGGAGGGATAGTGGGCGCAGACTCCAGAAGGGAATTGAGATTAAACCAATCGGTGGGTAAAACTTTTTCAGATTTGCTTCCGAGGCAGTAGAGCGGTAAGTTTCCGAGTGATTCTTCGATATCACGTACCACTGAAAGTAATCATAGCAACGGTGAAAATAAATCTTAAGAATGGACCTTCTTTTGCAGTCTTCGAAAAAAAAAAAAAACACCGATTTACATTATTGAAAAATACTCTGAGTATTTTTCTTGTAATCAAAAAAAAATATGTCAGAAAAATAGTTTTTTTTGTAATGTTTATTGATTCATATGTTTTTCAGTATGTATTTTCATATGAATGTTGGATGAAAAAAGCGCAATATGCAATTATTCGTAATGGATGAGATATTGCAGTTAGGCTAACACATCAAATAAGAGTCAAACCTACTTTCAATCATGGTCTGGTCAAAAATGAGAGCTTTGGCCTTGGCAACTTTGACACAATGTTGCAGAGGCTGGTGACGTAAGCTGCTGTTGATAAGGGCGGAGACAACTCCCAGCTTGGCGAGACCCATCCAGACGCAGATGTATTCCACATTGTTGGGCATGAACAGACATACGACGTCACCTCGGCGCAGACCGGCTGACCAGTAAACTTGAGCTACTTTGTTGGCGTATGTCTCCACCTGTCAAAAATCAATGAATTAAAGTCTTTTTTATGCATCAGGTGAGCAATGTAATTTAATATTTTAATATGTAAACTAGAAATTAAAATATTTGGTAATAAAACTATTATTCGCAAGGCGGCAGATATTTTCTAATCACATGAGATAAACTCGTTGAGAATTTTTAGTCACTCGAGATCAACTCAAGGGGAGAAAAGACATGATAAAGATCACAAATATTAGGTTGGTAAAAAAAATCTAAATTCATCTGACCACAAGTGTAAAGCTATGACTTACTAGACCACAGAGAAGACAGAAGAAAATTAAAAATAATTAACAGAAAGTAACAAATTATGGCGTACTACAGGTTTTTTGATAAAAGATACAAACCATAATAGTGTTATAATTTAAGATTTCGACTGAAGGTGCTTGGTGGAATTTCAATATTAAATTTGAATCATTCAAATTCATAATAGTGTTGTGATGAATTTAAAAAAACATATTTAAATGAATGATAAAATAGCGGATGCATACAAAATTATATTGATGCAAGCGAAAACTTTGCCCAGTAAATCAAAATAAAAATATGTTACAGATATCAGCAGAGATGGAAAAGGGGAGAACCCATCATCTTAAATTAATAATTACATATGAGGGTAGGAACCCCAAGAGATAACATATGTAATTTCACATATAACATGTGTTTTTGTGTCATTACCAAAATAATGATGATATTTTTTTTTCGTGCTCTTTAGCAGGTGTAGGGGATATAGATTGATAAGTGTCTAATAAAGCTATAATCGCTTTTATAGTCAGTGTGAGATTACAATTTTTGTAGTTTTTCTCTAGTATCAATGAACACAATATCCTCTTTATTATCAATGAAATATTGTATCATTGAAACCATGCCCATCATTTGAATGCACCAATTTAGTGTCCCCTACACAAATTTGCTGGCCATGTTGATACCTCGTAACAATTGTTCAAATAAAATAATAATAATTATTATTGTAGTCATTTGTTTGAGTCGGTTTTTCAAATACGGGAACTTGACCTTGAGTCAATGAACTACGCTATTTAAAGACATACATACGCGAATGTTTCACGACAGTGACCAAATAACGAAATGTTTGTCTGAAAACTAATTCTACTGGAACCATACACAAGCAGATGTTTTTTTTATGAAAACTAATTAAAAGAATCAGTCACGAGAATAACTTTTATCCGGAAACAAAATATTTTCGTACGATTTCATTCAATGATTTTCTTGCCGTTTAATTTGAAAATGGGAGACGCGGTCTATTTATTGCAAAGGGAGACGCGAAAAATGACATTTTCATAACATAATATAAATAAACTACCTAAATAAAACAGTCGTTTGAAAGATTGGATGTTTTTCCCAAACTGTGTGTAGATAGATATGGAAGCTAATTATATATTATTTTTAAATTATTGTGAACTGAGTGAGCTGCTGTGAATCTCGTGCAAAAGTGATTCAAATGTGTTCGAATTTAAAAAAAGAGATTTTAGAATCGATAATTTTATTGTTAAGTTGCCAAGTGGGCTTGAAATTTTTGGACTATTTAGTGTTTTGAATAAATAAGTACCAACACCAAAAATGCATCCCCTAGCGTCAAAGTTCTTCTAGTCTCCCTCATCGATAAAGTTTTTGAAAAATTGTAAATTGTATCCCCTTACCATCGCTTGCAGACGGAAGGGCGTGATCACTACAGAGATAAGAAGTTCACGGGAACTACATATGCATTATTTTGCAAATCACTTTGTATATGCTTCCCCCATACTATATCCGTACATGTACACACATATGCGCATACATACATACGCACATACAGTATACAAAAAAATCAAACAAAGAGTCATTTTCGTGATAGTATACTAAAACAAAAAATTCAAAATGACACCTTATTCAATTTCAGTTAAATCTAAGCGCAGAATATTTTTAGATTGTGTTTTTGTTTACCATTTAAAACGTGTCTATAATGTTATATGAAATAAAATGTATGAAGATTATATTTGGGGCGGAAGGGAGGTGTAGTAACATAAAGTTTGGAAATCACTGCTATAAATATAAAATATGCTCCTGACAACTTGTGCACCTCGCAATTCGTTCCCGTAGCTATCAAGTCGTAGCGGTCGGCCAAACCGATCGTGGATTGATTTGGATATTTCCTGATTATTTCTGGATTATTTCAGAGGATAGTTATGTTCATCATCCAGTAATTCGACTGTAACATTTATACTCTCCTACTGGCTTATTAATCGATTGGCCAAGCTGGCAGAATTTGGCATCGAAGACACAGCCGCCCAGAAATGAATAAGCTGGTGTGGATTAATAGCAATTATTTCAATTATTGATTTTAGTAAAGTAACAATTTAAGGTTGAATGCTGACTATTATGTAATATTAATATATTTCTTCAATATTAAAATTCCGCAAATCATGAAACCATTTCAATAGAAATAAATAATATAGGTGATTTTTTTAAAATCAAACTGCTTAAACTACTATTTAATATTTATATGTAAATTACCAATGAGTGAGAAAATTTAACTACAATTCAAACTGTGCCAACATAGTTTTGTATTATTGGTTTTTTAATTATTTAACACTTCAGTTATCGCAAGCAACTTGAAAAAACCAGTTGAATACCCTCGTCACGAGTTGTTATTCATCTTCAGACTAATGACGCTTTAGGAACGCGTTACCAAGAATACTCCCAGCCATTGTTTTCGAATTACAAAAAATTCGCTTTACAAATTAATAATTATTAAAAGCAAATCACCCGAGCTCGTCACAATTCCGTCAGAACCAGTGGAACCAGAACTTTTGTAACAGGGGATGATTTACCTGCGATTTACCGAAATTAGTTAGAAATGATTAAAAATTGATTGCGCAAGGGTTTTCCAATTATTTAATCCATCACTGCGGACACCATCATTCATTTTCAATTAAAAAATAAAGTAAAATAATCCCTTCATGTATTATCGCACCGACAGACTATCGAAATTGTAAGATGTGTGGCACGATACGACCATGTGTACATAAAACCATCTTCCACTCGTGTCTTCAAATTTAAAAAATAGAAAAATAATCATCGGATAATCACCTCCGCGAATGTCCATGTTTTGCTCTCGTAGAAGAAGCACGCAGTATTGGGATGTTTGGCGGCTCGTTCGGCAAACAAATTGACCACAGTGTCATTGTTTTTGCCCCACTTTTTAGATCTGGATGTGGCCAGGAAGTATCTATACAGGAATCTGAAACAATCATAAAATATTATGTTAGTTAATATAGTGTGAAAAATCCGGTATTTCTGTATTGGAAATTAACCAAAATCTTTTTTTTAACGTATAGAAACTGATAAAAGATTTTTAGTACCTTTTCCCCCCCACATAAATTTATTTGATCAGGACCGGTTTCGCTCATCGCGAGCATGAGAGATGAGCGAAACCGGTCCTGATCAAATAAATTTATGTGGGGAAAAGTAATAAAAATCTTTTATTATATTTATTATAATGCCATTCCACCAAGTATTGACAGTGAACACATTAAAAGTGGTATAGAAACTGATAACTGATTTCGATTTACCCTTCTCGGTGTAGCGGTCACAATTGGCTGGATTTTTTAATCTTTATTTAAACTTTTGCTGTTCTACTAAAAATATGTTAGATTGAAAGAATAACTATTGAATGTTTGACACAGTGTAGCAATAATGTGTAATGTAAAATGTTTAATACAGTGATTATTTAGACGTCTCGCTAGTAAACCAAACATGTTTTGTTTTCATTATCAGTAAAAATATTGTGTATAAAATGAGCTACTCAAATCCATGCTGGACCAAAAATTAAATCAAATGGTGATTTTTTTATTATCATATTTAATTTATGTATTTAGCTCGAATTTCAAACGTCTACGATTTTTCACGTTCATGAGAAAAGAGTTTTATAGCGTGAAAAGTTTATGCAGTCCAAACTGCGAAGTTCACTAGCGGATTGAAATAAGTCACATAAGCTCACAAAAATTAATAGTTAATATACATATTTTACAACATAATAATATAAAATATCCTGTTATCTTATAATATTTGTAGAATTTTCACATAAAGATAATTGTATGAGGGGTCTAAAAGCAAAAACCCGATATGCCCACTTAGCATTGATATCTGTAGTAAATAGTAAATGAGATTTTTGTGATTAAATCATTAATTTAATCGATAGTTTTTTTTCCATCGTATTGTATTACTAATTAAGAGCAAGGTGCCTTTTTTAGTTAGTCAACCGCTAATAGTAATACAAATAACAAAATTGAAAATAGACACACTTATCGGTTTCTGTGTGATTTCCGTGACATGCGACAAAGTTGACACATTTTTTTTCATATACTTTTTGTTGGGTTTTATCTTAACAAATTACGTAAAATTACAAATTATATATTCTTTGTACTATTTTTAGATTTTTACAAAATTTACTCATTATTTGCTTTTATGCTTAGCGAAGCCTTAAAAACGATTAAATCAATATTGAAATGATGCCTTCATATGATATTCAATTATACAATTGTTCATAGTGTGGTTATTTGTTTCATTCATTTTTGTATATTGTATCCATTGTCAAATGTATATTAAATCATTAAAATATTTCACAATGTTTGAAATATTTTGCATTTTCATTTGTTTTTTAGTAATAATATTTTTCCCCTCAGTGATAAAAAACAATCATTTTTTTTTCATAAATTACTTTAAGTGGTTTCTTCTTAGTATAATACTCATTGAATTCTTTCTAATCTCTCAACATGATAGTTATATAATATAGCTTGTCAGCGATTTCCAACCCGGGAGGCGTAGACTATTTATTGCAAAGGGAGGCGCGAGCAGTCCAAAATATTTATTTACCCTTTAAAACGTGTCTTTATTACTTTATGAAATAAAGGATGGGGAAGCGCGAAGATATTTTTTTCTTCAAAGGGAGGCGCAATAACATAAAGGTTGGAAACCACTGGCTTAAGTCATTCATATTATATTTACAGGAAACAAATCAGTTTCGATTTGTTCTGATTTCGTATCAATGAGAAAGCTTACAAGATAAGCGAAAATGTTGAAATAAAATATGCTACATATAAATAAATATCATTTTATCTTACTGAATAAACATACATATTTATGAAATCCTGTTTCATATCGTCAGAATATCTATATCAATAATAGGCAAAAGAAATTAAAAATTTTAAAGATGAATTCAAAAGTTCTGAATGTTATTAATTTACAAAAATTATTAGCAATATTCTTCCTGCCATATTGTATAATGAGTACATGCAAGATTACGTTATTAGCCATTAAATGTTGAAAAAAAATAAAGCCAATCGAATCATTATCTTTAACAAAATATTTATATGTGGTTTTAAAATTTTAAATTTTAAAAGTATATGCACATACAATATGAGAACGAATATATTTTAATACTCGTTATAAAATACGATGTAAAATAGAGTTCATACATATAAAAAGAGTTCGGATAATTATTGGTATTTGTTATTTAACATATGTATACAAAATAAATAAAATAACCTTTTAGAAATCCCATAGCAAACCGCGGTAAAATTTTAGAATGAAGTCACTCCCACGTATCATATTATTTTCAAATAATAATAAGAAGGAAGAGGAGATACTCAACACAATAATAACAAAGTAATAGGGAAACATAATGGCCGAATTATTAATACAGATGTGTCGAGTTTCATATCGATTTTCTTACCGCTTACATGCCATGAATAAAATATGTTTTTAAACCACTTTTGCACCTGTTTATCCATGTACATAGGACGACTACATAATTCATTTAAACGAATAACTCTCACAAATAAACGATAGTTTAAAATTAAATTAAAAATAACTTTGATTATTCCACGTATTGTGTAACTAACTGTGACACATGTTTCGCCTTAAGTCATTACTTAAGCAAATTTTGCGATAGTAAGTCTGAAGATGCCTCTGAAAGAAGCGAAACATGTGTCACAGTTAGTTACACAATACGTGGAATAATCAAAGTTATTTTAAATTTTATATTAAAATGAACTTCCACAAAGTTACCGCCAAAACCATCGAAAGTATTAAACGATAGTTTGTACAGATGAAATAAAAGCATACATGTCAATGTAACACAGTATCAACCGAAAAATGTTCACTTTAGAATCACTTAATTTTCTTCTACTTCCATATATGATTTGTCACAAAGTACCAATTTTGCATTTCAGCATCTTTCGACGTTCGAGTTCATCCGCGAAATTGAAGGAAACAAAATGTCGAAAGGCAAAACCGTTAGTGTCGTCCAAAACGGAAGCGTACAATGATATATATATCTAGCATACAAAGTCTTTTGATATAAATTCAAAATTGTAAGGTATTCTTCTCAAATTTAAATTTAAATAATGTATTACTTAATATTACTCTACCTCGTGCAATAGAATTCAATTTTCTCATATCGATTTTCATCGGAACCTCTTTTTTGTCTCGTTAAGTTATGGTGGAAGTCAGATAATTTTAATTCAGAAAACCTCGAATATTTGATTAATCCTGGTGACATCAAAAAAGTCTGAGATTTTACATAATTGTTTTATCAAACCATTGCTGCAAGTAAAAGCGTTTTCTTTTCAGTATTATTATACGAATTCGGTAGATACTAGTATAACTTACTTACTCACATGGTTTTAAAATAAATTGGCTACATACAAGATTACGTGTAAGATTAGATATGGTATAGAAAACTTGATTACAATTTGATGGTTTTATTGATTTCTACCCACGTACAAGTGCTTTCTTAAAAGACTAAGGAAATATAGATTTAAGCAGTACGCCCACACAGGCGCAATAATTAAATGGATTAGACTGAAAATATTTCGAGAAAAATTCTTACCGGGGAAAATGTTCTTTTCGAAAGAGAGAAATTCTATATCAGAATTCTAGCGTGCCGAGACTGGGAATCAAGTTAGCGTCTCAGTAAAAATGTTGTTACTTCGAGAGAAAAGGGTCTAATTAGTTTCCTGTCGCTTCCTCATCTCCATCAGATCGACAACGTGGTCATCTGTCGTGCGTGACGATTCGCCGAATCAGAACATTGGTTTTTATAGTATTCATTCGAGCGGTATTTCGTTAGTTTGAACTATTTCAATACAGTGAGATAAATAAATCCATCCGGTAAAAAATAAACCCGAGCTTAAAAAAAACGTTGTTATCAAAAGCAAGACGGCAAGTGTTTTTGTGGGAGAAATTTTACTGCGATTAAATAAGTTGTTTTAGTATCAAAATTATATATTTACACTCCTAAGGAATTGACTTCTTAATGAATCAGTCCAATAGGATTGGTGTAACGAGAAGTACTGATAATTATTCACTCAGCCTCTCACTTCGGAGAGGTTTAGTAAAGGGTCGATCGCTCTTTCAAACCCAAACGCCTTTTTGATCGAATATAGGGTGTCTGCAGACGGATACCAGACAAACCATGTCTTTGCATATTAATTCAACAATCAATATACTTATGGAGGTGTCCATTTTACGAATGAAACATTGATATACCAGTAAATTGTAGATAATTTACTGCTGTTGAATGCTGGATGTATGCCACATAAATTTAATATCAAATTCAATTATTGATTAATAATACTGATAATACATTTTAATTCGACAACAAAAAATGAATATATATTTTATCAGACAGAATGGGACTCAGGTACAAACAGAGGCGCAGTTATCGTTTACCAGTACATCTAATCAAATAGTGATTCTGCAATCATTAGTTCAAACCACAATCGTGCAACTGATTTATTTCTTACTGACAATTATTGTTAAACTTTAGTCATTTACTTCAAAATATACCAACAATTTTTCAATTGTTCGTGAAATTAAAATACATATGGTAAGTAAAAAAATGTTTTGGATTCTCAGCGAACCATATTATTAAATTGTAATGAGTGAGATGAATAAGGAAAACAACACAAAAATGCTGTAAAATATAGCGTTTTTTATTAGAGCTGATGGAGTTTATGATTGAATAAATTTAGTGTAAACTGGAAATATTGTATGTTTATTTAGTCATTTTGTAATAATTATTATATTATCGCTACGTTACATAGGTCACATCCAATAATAGTTATAATTTAAATGTTATTTTTAATTAATGCTATCTTCTGGGCAAAGTTTAACTTCATCACGATGTAAAAAAATGAATTAATTTGAGAGAATATCATGGCAAATTAACATAATCAACAATAATGTATTGTTCATTGACACGATCGGTACTTTCAGCTAAAAGAATCTATGACTTCTTAGCCACAAACAATAATTTTAAAAAAGAGATATCTATATCTTCATGAAATGGTGACACTGATTATTACAAGATTTGACGATTGAATTTTAAAAATAAAAATCAAGGAACATGCACCATACAAACAACTTTTTTTTCTTTATACCATACAATCAGTGGTGAAGTGGTAAACAAATAGGTACCAGGTTGGTCATTGATTTCTTCCCTTTTTTTATTTTTTTCTTATATCCGTCCGAAATTAAAAAACAACAAGTTTTAACAATTTAATCAATAAAAGAAACGATTTTGATTATATGTATGTTCTTTAAAATTATGTTACAAGTCAAAAAGGTGGCGGGGCGTCTTCCTTATTTTCAGGTGTCAGGTCGCCGACCTGGCCCCACTACACCAGTGCATACAATGTATTTTGGCTTAAGGTAAAAACACACGAGCAACATTTATGTATTAAAAATGTAGAAAAATAAGTGTTATTTTAATTTGGAAGATACACTATCCCTACGAATAATCGGCAACCGAAACATAAAGCGTGTAGAATGAAAGTGCAGGTATACGCATATCATATTCTTTTAATTACTTTTCGGTTCAGTACATTGATTGCAGAGTCGTACTTTCCAAAGGTACACCGGTTCAACGCCCAGTATATGTACACTGCGTGTTATAACCAT
The DNA here is from genome assembly GCA_031772345.1 of Himalopsyche anomala. Lineage (NCBI taxonomy): Eukaryota > Metazoa > Arthropoda > Insecta > Trichoptera > Rhyacophilidae > Himalopsyche > Himalopsyche anomala. The sequence continues at coordinate 30,191,242 of CM062824.1, forward strand.
CATCAGCATTGTAAGTATGAGCTAGCCAGATAAGGTACTTATTATGTACTCATTATATTTATAAAAAGTCAACAGCAAAATAAAATGAACTTATATATAATATTATACTCACTCCTGTGTAAGGATCAAAATACCGATAACAACGCAATCGGAATCACGGTATCCATGATTTTCAATTCTGAAATATCGGTTTTGAAAACATATTATATAAATACCGTTATTTAGATATTAAAAATGAACCAAGACCTTTGAGTGTATAGACACCATTAATTATTTTAATAAAAAATTTCGCGGTGAATTGAATTATTTTAAATCAGCTAACAGTTATATCAACATTGAAAGGTTCCATAATTGATAACCCTATTTAGTGTGTATTTTTTTTATGATATTTTATTTAATAATGTATATTTCTTAATGACAGTAATTTATATGAAATATTGGAAAACTGATTTTATTTTACACGTCCAGTATTGAGATCCCAATTGGTCGTATTTTTTGTTATATTTAAACTTTTTTGTAAAGGCGGTATTGATATTTGCCAAGCCGTTATTTAATGGAAAACACCGAAATACCGCTATTGATATATGGCAAGAAAGCAGCTAATACGTTTTACCAAAAAATCAAATCAAAATAATCTTTAAATTTGATAATAAAACATAAAATATTTTTTCGAAAAATGACATCCGTCAGAAAATGTACTTTTTTGTCGACTTGCATTTGATTTGCCTTGTTTAATATATGCACATAGTATATCCATGATTCTGACAGCCGATAACTACTAACTTATTAGAGTTGCAGAAAATGTAAATTACTGTTACGTCACTGCTCTATAAACATCCTGATACACACGGCGACATATGGAAATTTAGTATACACTATAATTATATTATAATATATTTCAATGTGTAAGTTATTCAACGACAAGAATATTTTCGTAGTAGGTAATATATATCGACTGTGGAAAGAAAAAATGACGTAACCCTCAATTTTCCAAAACAGCTTTTTTCGATAATCACAATGTGTACAACTTGACACACATTTTATCAAAAGGGTGGAAGCTGAAAATGCCGAATAAGTATCTAAATTTAGCTTATGAGTTTGAAATAGATAAACCTTGTAAAAAATTAAAACCAAGAAAAAACACTGAAATAAAAGTTTTTCCGAGACAATTTCTTAAATTCATATTAGGTTATGTCAATTAAACACCAGCTAAGAAGTATCCGTGCACTTCAAGGTTGTGTATAATTCATAATTTGCATATGTCACAAAATCATCAAAACACGTTTTTAGCGCCTCCTGTAAAATTTGATATGTGTGGGTTACGTCCTTTTTCCTTTCCACAGTCGATATGCATACATTGCATTCCGAATAAAATAAAGGAAGGCCAATTCTATGCGAATACAGGACATGTTAAATTTTATTTTACTATAATTTCAAAGACGATGAAATAGTAACCTAAAAAAACAATAATACCTAATGTACAACAAAAGGAAAATTTAATAAAAACATTTTGAACATTTATAAAAACAAACAATATATCCGAAGTCACCATTTGTATTTGGCAAATAAGGCGTATTTGGTTTCAGATGATTGTGTTTGCAAAAGGCAATTGCTTTCATACAAAAACTCCTATTTAAATTATACGAAGGTCAGAAAATGTACAAATCGTCTTTTGTTTTATTTCGAATGTCAAATTGAAAATCGAATCGAATCGATTCATAGACAATTAGTAAAGAAAATTAAAACAAATAAAATATAAATTGTCCATGATAAATTTACCCAACTAATTTCAAAAATAATTTCGAATAACGATAATAGACAATAACATATGAAATTATTGCAGTGGTATCGATTATTCTTTTTGTAGTGCTTAATTTTGAAATGGATACCTCTATACAAGTAATTATATATTTTACTCTTTGTTTCAATACAGAAATAGACAACGGTGTATTTCGTATATTATAATCCGCTGATATTATAAGAGAACAGTGCAGCAGGCAAATAATATCTTAGCATGGCATTTCTATTACAGAATGTCAATTCACTGAATCTTTCTTTCTAGTACGTCTTATAAAAAGTGTTGCCATAAATGTTATGTAAAAATAAAAACAAAGAAATGCATTTACAGCCAACGCTAAAGCACAATAATTTAACAAATATAAAACTACACAAAATAAAACAAAACAGAAAAAATAAATATTATCGTAAGCATTTAAATAAGAAAAATACTGAAGAAGTTTGTTGCTGAATACCTATTTGTGTAATGTATTGATTAGCCGAAAAACCCTTGCAAATGGCGTCTTATATGCAGCGGCGTAGCCATCTCATAGCTGGGCCATACTATGCATTAGGGTCCAGGGAAAAGGGGGGCCTAAATTTCTACTCAATATTTAAAAAATGCGAGGGGGGCACAAATTTCTGACACGAAGAACAAGTTTTATGAAAAAAAATATAAATCTTTATCAAATGTTTAAAAATATATATTTCCTAAAATCAAAGAATAGCAGAACGTTTAACAGGATTTTTAAGACAGTAGATAGATTCGCTTGTGAAACTATTTTATTCAAGTTTTAATTGTCTGTAAAGTCGCCTGATGCTTCCGTATTGAAATATATTCTGAAATGAAATACATGGCTCACGCATTCTTTGTTTATATGTTTGTTTATGGAGTATTATCATTTTGATATCGTTATCTCGTCTATGCTCCAATTACTATTATATGTTATAGTAAGATAAGTTTTTTTTGAATATGTACAAACATTATCAAAAAAAATGTGCGCATTACCTGACCCCTAAAAATAAATAAACCGTTTTTATCAAATTAGTTTAATCTGCTTTTATAATGGTATCAGCTTCAGCAAAACCAATGAATTATCATTAACGTTATGCATAATCAATTCTCTGTTGAACGAATGCTTTAATATGCATCGCCATGCATTTCCTCAAGCTCAATTATGTCTTCAAAACCAGCGGCCTTGTGATATATCGTATTCCTATATCACTTACTGGTTTACTGGACTTACTCCACCGAGCCTCGTGTTCGACCCATTACCATTTTGAAAAACTCCGTCACGTTTTCCGTCCATTACTTAAATAAAAGTATGTATTTTCAATTATCTTAGTGTTTACTATCATTATTCACGCACTCTTGCTATATTACAAAATCGTTACAATAGAATTTAAGTAAATTTTATGAACACGCCGTCAAAAATAGAACAACGCAATTATTTGTGTTATTAAGTAATCGAGAATCACAACATTATTAAGACACTTACTTTAAAAGTAGTGTAAAAAATAAAAAAATAAATATGGTAAAACGCCATAGACTCTTTTCTAGAGACTAATTGACTCGACGTATAACGTAGTCACTAAACGTCGATTAGTGAATTTTGACATACATATTGATGACCCGTTCGTTAAAAGTTGTACATGTGTTCGATTTTCAAAATGACTCAATATTTCTAACAAAGAAAAAGATTGAATGAAAAATTGTTTTGCCAACAATTTTGGTATCAATGAAAGTTCTTTACGTTTGTTTGATTATTTTAAAATAAACATGTGAAAAATTAAATTGACATTCAAATTTGACGATGATATTTCATATCAATTTTTTACACGTCCTCAATCCGCATTAGGGATTACATATATTTTTGTTGAATACGAATCGACCCGTAATAGGCAGAAAATCGTTACCGACAAATAATTATAAATTTTACAGGTTTTTTTTTTAGTTAAGTTCGAAAAAGGAATTCCTTAAGTGCTCCTGATATTTTAATACAATTGGCTGACTACATTCAGTTCTATAAGCGTTTCTCAACCGGGGTCCACGTGGAACAAACGATAACGAGTCAAAACACTAAAATTCTGCCCTAAAAAAGATCAGGCGAATGAGATAACCCTCTATTTTTTTTGTCACTGACGCCCTGTCACCTCAGGCGATATTTTTTTACAATTTTTGGCTTTAAATGCAATTTAAGTTATTTTTCCGATTATGTGTTGAAATATTCGAATATCGAACATTATACAGCAGGGGTCACCAAACTTTTTGAGGAGCGGACCGGATTGAACTTTTTAAAAACTAAGGAGGCCGGACGACAAATAAATTCTTAATGGAACCCAATCAGAATATTATTTCATTATATGTGCTGGTGAACGGATTCTACCGAACATTACTTTTCCGAACACGAACACTCCGAACAGGAATAGGCCGAACACGAACTCTCCGGCCAAGAATACCCCGACCACCGATTCTTTCGGACTCGGAATCTTCCGCACACAGAACCTTCCGGATATAGAATACTTCGCACACCGAATACTCCGAACATTTAAATATTTTTAATAGAAAAATCATTGTTTTATTGTAATGTGGAATGTTTTATGGCAATTATGCCAAATATTTTTCAAAATGAAAACAAGAAACGTATTTAATTTTCATGTATATAAGCAGTTTATAATTTTATTCGTATTTTGGCTTATTAATTTTGAAAATTGTGTTGTATTATAATTGTGCTGATATTTTTGATTATATTAAAAGGAAATACCATGCATATAAACATTGAAAATTGCAAATTGATATACACAGTACTTTAAACATAATTGTATTATCTTATTGATACACATATTATACATATTTTACATTCACTTGACAAATGCAAAAATGTATATATCAAATTTTAAACATATTATGTGTTTATAATTTTTTTATTACAATGACTTTAATAAATAATTTTAGCAATTATTATTATTGAAAGAAATGAAAGTATAGTTGAAGTTATTCTTAGATCTGTTTATTACTCTTTCTCTCTCTCCACTCTCTATTACTCTTTCTCTCTCTATTCCACATTACAATAAAACAATGATTTTTCTATTAAAAATATTTAAATGTTCGGAGTATTCGGTGTGCGAAGTATTCTATATCCGGAAGGTTCTGTGTGCGGAAGATTCCGAGTCCGAAAGAATCGGTGGTCGGGGTATTCTTGGCCGGAGAGTTCGTGTTCGGGCTATTCCTGTTCGGAGTGTTCGTGTTCGGAAAAGTAATGTTCGATAGAATCACCGAACCATATGTGCTTACATAATAATTATAATGTAAACAAATGTAGTTTATATTGCTATTCATAATATAAAATTATTATTAAAATAAATAGGTATCTATTTATATTGAGGCCTACTTTATAAAATTAATAGTTAGGCATTCCAATTATTGAATATTTTTTTTGCAAAATTTTACAGTTTTACATATTGTATGGATTGATGTTTATCATTTATTGAATAAGAATTAAATCAATTGAGAGACGTACGTATATGTATACACTAGGGCTTATACAAAAACCGACTTTTGAAAAAACCGGTTGTCGCCTCCAATTTCTATCTTACTTCCTTCACTTTGAGTCCTTTACCAGATAGTCGTATCTCAATTGAGGATTTGTAATAATAAATAGTTGTCGTAAATTCACAACTAAATCATGAAAATTCATATTTCTTATATGAATAATTTCTATGCAAAATCCAGAACTTTTCGCGGGCCGTAGTTTGGTGACCGCTGTTATACAGTATTCGAATAATATTATAGTGTTTTAATTTATTTGTTTTTTTTCATATTCATATTTGAATTGTAAGTTGTTAGGAAATATTAGTTGCCAGTAAGTGTAAGTCTTACGGTGTTTAGAAAACAAAATAGGTTTGCTAGTAACACAGCGGATGTATATCGATAATAATATGAACGACAAAGAATTTATCAAATATTTGAATATCCGAATATTACAAAAATAGCTGAATATATTGCAATATCGGATATTCGATTGAATCCCTTATCCGCACATTAACAATTCCAATAATTATTATGTCCGCTGTGGGAAATTCAATCATGTAAAAGTGCCATCTATCAAATTGTTTGTTTTGAAATATGATATGTAGTACTAAAACACGGTTATTATAATATAATAATGCGCTGGCAAATGTTTCTTGTCGATGTATACTAAAAAAATCTACGACATAGTAACAATAAATGTGTTGAAACCATTTCGAATCGTGGTCGATTTTTAAAGCATTTTTTTTAGTTGTATACGTAGATTTGATACGAGGTAGTTGATCGGATAGCAATAAAAATAGTCTTACAGTTCGACACCAAACCCAGTCTAGTCTATTTTGTTTTATGCGACCCGTTAGGAGAAATTGGTTGTGCATGCCTGAGGTAAAGCATTGGTTAATTTCGACATTTTATATTATACAATATTAACCTATGTTAGTCTTCCTTCTAAATAATTAAGTAAAATAAACTACACATTAGTAACGATGGTTTTGACCAATTCGACAGAGAAATAATACATATTATGAAAGATGCATCGGATAATTTTTTTGCCATGTCCGCTCCCAATATGGAGCATATGGACTCCTAATGGAGTTTATCTCAACAGAAGTGTTTCTACGAGAATTGCTTGTTACTCAGTTGCTCAACCTCTCTTTTTCCAAAGAGAGTAGGAATAGAAGGAAAGGGCTAGGACAGGACTAGTGGTAAGCTAATCGCTCTCGATACGCCCGTTCATAGGATAGGATGGGTGGGTGGGGGGAATTGAAGACATCACATACATCCATGCCTACGAACAGAAATTCATAAATCGATTGAAAAATCAATTTATAAAACTGCCCGTACTGGGATTTGAACCCGTGCCCTCCGTAGCGGTAGCCAACGATGTTGACCACTCGACCACACAGGCGACAATGTTACGTAAGAGAAAATGGTCGAAATGTGGCAATAGCTTCAAACTTGACCGAGGATTGGCTTCTTCGTCACCAACAGCGTTATCAGTGGACTGTTCACAAATCCAATTAGTGCCTCAGATTATAATACTTGTGACTGGGAATACATACGACTATCACGAAAGGATTTACATTGAAAATATATAATACACCCTTGAGAAATTGGCAAATATCGATGGTCCGCGGAGGCGTATTCTTTATATATACATAAATACACAGGGGTGGATAAAGATCATACAGCAAACGGGGTCAGACTTTTAAATATAATAATCTTCACTAGCTTTCCTGCTTCGTTTACTCATACATTTTTAAGGAAAAGACTTAGTAAGCTTAAAATAGTGCGATTATCTAAAATCTAGATCGACCGAGTGGGTATAGTGAGCTGATACATTTAATGAACAGAGAGATTACTGTTCGAAAGTTTTTAGGCCACTAACAGCACGCGGCAAAAAACATATTCAATTTTTCTTGTTAATTATAAAAAAATACACATTTACACGGATGCTATGTTCCATGCAAAAAAAAATGTGTAAATTCTAAAATAAATCACACTTTTGTGCTATTTCCACGATTATTTAATGGGATTTTAACCGGTTTCTTTAAGATTTCGACTGAAGGTGCTTGGTGGAATTTCAATATTAAATTTGAATCGTTCAAATTATGTACATTCCCACAGATTTTGTCACTAACGACCCGGGTTTCGCCTTTCGGCATCTTCAGGCGTTCAAGTTCATCCGTGCACTTGAACGCCTGAAGATGCCGAAAGGCGAAACCCGGGTCGTTAGTGACAAAATCTGTGGGAGTGTACATAATTTGAACGATTCAAATTTAACCGGTTTCGTTTATCACGAGCATTTTTAACTGAATCATCAGTTTAATCAGACGAATCATTGCTTTCAGTCTTTTCCACCAAGTATTGTTAGTTAGAAGCGTAACTATGTAAAAAAAGATGAACATAGATAAATTAAAGATAGGTTCCGTAACATTGGCCGAGCAATTTCGGAACTATGCCAAAATAAACCGTGCAAAAAGAGGATTAGATTTATATACGATTAGTTATTATTAATATAATTCCTCGTATCGTAATAAAAAAAAGGACAGCAAGTATAAACAATTTATCTTCTTCTGCTTGCGACAATCATTTCGAATAAAGTTTTTACATCGCAACAACTTGTGTATATTATGTGTTGATTCATGATGAAGAGTATATAAAGCAGTCTGTATAAAATGTGTCTGCGATAATATTATCGCAGAGGTTCTGTCTGCTAGTAAAATATTAAGTAAATATTAGGGCCTCTAATCTCGGGATTAGGGATTCCGACCAATTTTGCGAATCCGTAATCCCGGGATTTCAGGATTCAATACAGCACGTAAAAGTCCTTAAGTAGAGCTTTAAAAAAAGCTCCACAGCGCTGGACTCGCTTCCGCAGACATAACCTTTACAAATGATGGAGTTAAAAATAAAAAAAAAGTGCTCAGACCTTTGAATACCAATGGAATCATCTTAAAATCGTCATTTCGACTTCATAAAAATTCTGAAATCTCTTAATTATCTACTTTTTTCGTCGTCAGTGATCTCAAGCAATTGTAGTATATTATAGTGAATGATTAATCCCGGAATAACGAAATTCTGGGACCTCAAAAGGATCCGGGATTGGATACCTTAGTACTAGAGTATCAAATCCCGGAGCCTTTTTGTGATCCCGGGATTTCGAGATTAATTAATTTTCAATCCCGGAATCCCGGGATTGAGCACTCGTCGTGAATTCGTGTATAATTGGATAAAAGTTTTGTTGAGTCGTGTTTTTTTTAGCTCACCGAGGAATTTGAAATCCTCAATTCCCTATACTTTTTCCCCAGAATATTTCCGAAACTCGTTTTTTTTTGGCTCTTCCAATTCCAAAATTTCTCAATCCCGAAATCGCGACCATACTGATCCCGGAATTTCGGGATCGCAAAATTGGACGAGATCCCGGGATTGGAGGCCCTACCTAGTACGTATTACGAATCTATGTACACTGGCATTTACTATTTTTAGCTGTTCGACCGTACCTGTAACTCGATTAGAGTTTATAAACGTGAGATAATTTTGACAAAGGTGAAATATTTTTTGACAAAATGTTACAATGACGTGGGGAGAGTGAAAAAATATCCAATAACACTTGAAGTTATAAATATATAGGATGACGTCCGAAGGCCTTGCTCAATGTATAAAAATAGCAGCCCTTTACTAATTATAGATATGCAATTTACTTATACGGGTGGAATACTGTTACCATGCCTTCACGAAGCTTTGGAGCTTCAAAGCTTTTTGAGATAAATTATTGATGAATGGATTGTATTATATTTCCGGCTGGTTACACGACCATTTTTCGGCGCACTATTTCGAAAATTTCACAATAAAAACGATTTTTCTTTACTCTCACATCTCGAAAATTATACAAAAAAAATAAATAGTAATTCTAAAATTTTCGTTTTACTAATAAATCTTACAATATCAAAACAAATTCGCATTTCAGACTTGAGTCATCATATTAGTAAGTCATGGGATATAAAATGTAGGCATTCATTTTTTATGCAAAATATAAAGATATGATGTGTATTTTTATTTTACTTTTTTCAAATAGAGTGTTCATATTGTATTCGTCTTCATGCAGGAAAAATATGAATCGTGACAAGAAAATTATACATATATATTATATTTTAATATTTTGAAGTAATAAGTTTTAGAAGTTTCTGTTAAAATGTATAAAAACTTTTTGTTTGTTACACCCATATTAGTCTTACTTGACTTAATCCAAATAGCCCTGTTTTTAGATCTATTCTAATCGGTTGAAAATGTTCATGATGAGCGAAACTGACCCTGATCTTTATAAATAAATGTGAAATTAGTACAAAATAGCGATTTATTCACTTTCTAACATAGATAAACAAACGTAAATTCTTTTATATCTTCGATTAATTCAGCGATAAAATTGTTGAATTTCAAGGTTTTCTATAAAATTAAGTTTGATAACTTTGTTATTTCACTGATTGTGTCACAATTCGCAGAATATCAAAATTTTAATTTTTAATTAATTATTTTTCTGGAGAAATTAAAAATGTAAAAAAATCAGAAACACGAGGGTCGCCCCTGGTGATACGCATAAAGACAAACCATAGATTTTCAAGCGTCTGTGTTTTTTTTTGTGTTATATTATCAGTCCCATATCTGTGTTTTATGAGTAACATCTGACTTGCATTTAATGTATGCCTTATCTTAGAAAATTCCAGCACGAAACATTATTTACCCAATCCCTAATCTTTAACAGGTTAATTTTAACAGTTTCAATAGAGTTAAATATCTCTAGAACAAACAATTTACCATATAGTTTGTGTTGACTCGATGAGAATCACGGATTACACAAGTGGCGTTTTTGCATAGAGGTGAATGAAGACTCCACGGATAAACATGTAATACTAAATATGCTTTAAATTACAAGTGAGATGTTAATTTTAATGAATACCTCAAAATGTATGGCAAACAGACGGGATATGAACATATTTTATGTGACTTATGTGATTGCAGACAATAAATTTGTTAATTTATTAATAATGGGTTATATCATAGCAGTCTTAAGTTCCAAGCAGTGCTGTATAAAATCAGCAAATTCTAAGCTGCCGTTGAATCCCTGCCTTTACTAACAAATTGTATGGCGGTTATACGTAGATCAACTCTAAATTCCAATTTGTGAGCTTATTTTTCGTTAAATGTAACATGTATGTTTGAAAGATTTCTCGTATGGATATTCTGTGATTCGTTGGTGTTATTAATTTACAATTTACGATACATCGGAAGGGCCATATATGCAAATTAAGTAATGATTGTAAGAAATATAGCGAATGGCAAGATATGCGATGTATGGTAAAAACCAATAAAATTTAACTTCCCACTATTAAGTATCACAATTATATAGAATATAAATTATAAATTACATAAACGACAGTAACAAGCGGAATTCATATAATATTATATAAGATTTTGACGCCTATTGTGATATTATGAAATACATGCTGCGTCTTGTATCATATAATAATGGCAATATACCAAGTAAATGACGATTTAATCAATAACAATATTTAAAAAATAATAAAGTGAGTTGTGCTATCCCAGTTTGACTTACTGATTTTTGATTACTGATATGACTTGAGATATCTTATGGAAAGATTGAGTGACGAACCAGTGTGCACAAATAAATTTCGAGATTAATATTAATTGATCAAAATCCCAATAATGACGTTGGTTTTTTTAATGAACTATCCAACCTCATATTCTGTATTGAAATATTGTAAAAAAAATAATTTAAATAAAATGATTTGGCATCTTTGTTTGCTTTTGTTCTCAGAGATTTTTATTAAAAAACATTAGAAAATGTGTTTTTTTCTTATTTAAAAAATGATTTAATTGAAAAGATATATAATTACAATATATATATGTATTTGCTTCAAAATAACAGTAATAAATGGTTTCATAATGACGTGATATTACTTTGAAAATTATGACGCCGGCCCGTTCATCTGAAAAAAGTACCTGTTTTCAACTCAATAGCATGGCTTTGACTATAGGGGGCTTTGGTTATATCAGTTACTGACAGACATTGTAACTAAATTTAGAAGATAAATCTAATATAGATATAGCTTGAGAATATTCTCAGAATCCCAAATAAAAATTGCACACTTTTTGGTATTGTAAATGAATATTTTATAGACATACAGTATTTTAATATTATAAACATATTGTAACAGCTTGGCTTATGGAAAGCAAGACAAAAATGTCTGCTTTATCAGCAGTTTTTTGTATTAGAATTAGAATTACTACTATCCAAAAAAAAAAACAACGCGTCAACGATTTGTTTGACAGTTTGATTTTGTGATGGTGAATTGTAATACTTATGTACTTTGTTTAGTTCCGAAACGCAGGAAATGAATAGTTGACAAAATTGTAGACAAGTAGACGTCGATATTATTATTATAAAACGTCATGTAGCACCAATTATGAACACATAAACCATGTATTCACGAGTTTATTGCTTACGAGCAGATGGTTAAAATTTTCATAGTAAAAAAGAGTTCACAATTTAAAGACGTACCCATGATCATTACAATTATATGTACTAGTTTAAAAACGCTGAACGTAAATAAATTTACCAATCTACACAAAGCTCTTTACATTTACACTCATATTATACCAGTGGCGTAGACCAGTGCTCCGCAACCTTTTATGTTCCACGGCACACCAACTTGTTCTTCAAAAATTCGCGGCACACCACAAGTAAAAATATGCATAATATACAGAAATTACATTAGTTTGTGTTTATATATGATACATACCACAAAAGAACCATATGGGTATTTTATTACCATGTCCACTACCAATGTAAGGTACATGTACTCCTAATGGAGATCACATTAAAAGAAAAGTTTCAGATTATTCAGATTTATTTACAAAAAAAAGAATCAGCCAAAAGGCTGCACCAAATTAGAAAAAAGTCCGTAAGTTTCCCACTTCAGTTGAATTTTCAGGATCGGCTATTAACATTTAGCGGTTAAAGTTATACTAACAAATATTTTGTAGTATCGACCAAACTATTTGTTTTTTTTCGTTTATTAGAGATTCGCGCTGCGGCACACCCAGCATCGCCTCGCGGCACACCGGTTGCGGAGCACTGGCGTAGACAACTCATATCAAGAGTCATGCATTGCATGAGGGCCCAGCAAAAAGAGGAGCCCAAATTTCTACACACACTCAAATATTTTTACACGGTTTTGAAATAACACAGTCCACCAAAAAATAACTAATAGTATATTTTTACACGAATTATTTGCTCTGGCATGATTCTTGGAAACGAAAAATACAGAAGCGGATAACATGTTTCTTTATAGCAAGAAATTTAATAACACAAGACAGTATTACAAAATAAAAGGTTTCATTAGATCCTAAAACATTAGACGTGTATGTAATTAATTTTTTCATAATAACAATATTTTGTGTAATTTACTTATCAAGTCTTCATTATTACATTTTTCACACGATTTACCGTAATATTGTTTTTTTTAAATGCAGGGAACAAATCTTTAGTCAGTCATTCAGTTTTTTTTAATGTTAAATGTACTCAAGTTTGCACGAGGGCCCTAGATATTTAGCTACGCCACTGTTTATACAAGTGATGGACAACCTTTACCTTCTAGCGGGCCGCATAAAACAAATAATCGTGGGTTCGGGCCGCAAAGAAAAAAATAATTTAAAGTACGCTCATATGTACGTAAAACATCCTAAAAACCGTGTTAAAAGGTGAATTTAGATAAATGAGTAATAGGTTCCATTATATTATTTTGACCGTGTTATTTCGAAAATAAATAAGCCATGCAAAAAAAGGATTATGAGTACATGATTATTAAAAATCGTTTCATTGTGAAATATTGATGTTTTATTTAAATGCAATTCATACGTTATTGTATTCTTGGTCTTTGTTAATTTTTAACTATTTTTTTTTTAATTTGACATAATATTTGTAAGCCTGTTTCTATTGACCGATTTATTTTCCTTCATTAAAGAAAAAGCTTACTTACATTTATGAAATAAATGTTTTACGTGAAAAAAATATGTTTGAGAAAAATATTAAAGGGCCGCATGCGGCTCGCGGGCCGCGGTTTTTGCATTACTGGTTTATACCGATATTAAGTTGTAAGTAAAACAGGATACAACTATATAAATAGTTGTCTCAATTTATTAATATTCCACGCTTTTTTTATTTGTTACTTAAGAAACACACCAAAACGATAAACGCAGAATTTAAACATATATAATATTTAATTTAGGTGTAAAATTTTGTATACAACGTGAATTGAATTGATATGTTAACGTTTGGTTCTGAGTGGAAAAAGCAACGTAATAAGTTACTTCATTTTCCTTTTTTTTTTTAAATATAATTAATTCTTCTATAAAACAAATACTTTTTTGTCAATTCGTTTCGATACTACAACCAATAAGGAGATTCGTTCGCATTGTCCATAAATCAATTAGATTCCAAAGACTTTAACAACACTTTAAGACGGGATATCTGGTATAATAAAAAAAAGCTAAATGTGTGATGACCTCGGACGGCAAGGTATATCTGATAAAAATAAATCAATCCGGTGAACACTTTTACAGACGTGAATCGTAAGATTTGCTCTAATTGGCAAATAAAATTATTCTTGATTGGTTCAAATATAGTCGGTGTAATGTTTCTTTGTAGTCTTCCCGATTAATTAATATTTTCGTCGGCAATTCCACCAATCCAATTATCCCGTTCCTAATTTCATCCATCAAATTTTTATCCCCCCCCCCCCCAGTGAAAGGGTCATCAAATCATGGCGTTCAAATTACGTCAGAAATTACAGTAATGTACTTACTCGATCTGAAATTATTGTTTTCTCTTAACCGCTTGAATACCGCGAAAATAAATCATTAACCTTTAAACGCCCGGCGGTCCCGTACGGGACCAGTGATTATGGTACATTTTGCTATCGGATCACACTGATGTATGATAATAGTATTCAAAATATGAATATTAACTTACATAAATGATGACTTTGAGATATCGATCCATGATTTTATTTTCAGTTTCGATGTATATTTTCAATATTTTTGTCATATTGAGCAATATAAACATCTGCGTTACAAGGTCGACCGACTCTTGGAATATGCGTTGTGTTAAGCGGACCGTAATAATCAGCTTAATCCACACCATACAACATATTTCAATGGGGATACAGATTTTTTTCCATACCTAGAAAATTCTCATTTTTTTTGTAATTTTAAGGTTTATTTTTTTTAAGTTTTGTCTAATTTTTAAAGTTTTAATTCTTTAACTTTAATGTATAATAATATAAAAATGTGAAAATTTTTAAATAAATCTTTCATTCATTGTAAACAATCTTTTATTTTACCCACATAGGCTAACCAGTTTTAGAGATATAATTATTTTTATAAAAGCTACGGGTCATGCAAATATTTCGCAAAAGTCCACGTGCGTTTAAAGGTTAATATGTCCCAGAGATACTGCGTTTTTGAGAAAAATAATTTTGCCTAATATACACTCGAATTCGATATTTTAAAAACCTATATTGACTTAGTATAGATGGCAATAGACATATTCATCAAAATATTGTTTATATTCTATTAGAATACCAAGTATTTGATTTTTTAAATGTCTTGGACATCCGTGTTCGCTTGCATATGTTCCGGACACCGGTGTCCGCTTGGTATTCAAGTGGTTAAATTAACAAGGGGCTTGTCGACCGTAGTAAAATTTAACAAGTGGCTCGCGTGTGCCCGTGCACACAACACCGGTATTTTGATATTGATAATAAACCAAAATCGAATTTCGAATGTACAGAAAAGACCATCTTTAGTAAAATTGTTCGCAATAACCATAGTTGTAATTTAAGATTTCGACTGAAGGTGCTTGGTGGAATTTCAATATTAAATTTGAATCGTTCAAATTATTTACATTCTCACAGATTTTGTCACTAACGACCCGGGTTTCGCCTTTCGGCATCTTCAGGCGTTCATTCGCTGACACGAAACATTAATTTACTAAGCGTCAGTTCAAGTTCATCCGTGCACTTGAACGCCTGAAGATGCCGAAAGGCGAAACCCGGGTCGTAAGTGACAAAATCTATAATTAATAAGCCATTCAATGGAGTACTATTACATATTTTAAGAAAGGTTATGTACGAAAAATCACCCGGTTAAGATATGCATATTTATTTTATATGTAAAATCGAAATATCAATTATGGTCTACTCGACCATTAATGCGATCCCAATTGGACGTATATTTATCGCTTTAAAATATAAAAAAAATATGCAATTATATTTTGTATTCATATGTAAATTATCAACATAAAATTTTCATAAAGGTACAGTAAAAATGATTGATTAATAATGAATGCATTACTTTAATGGTACACTTGAATTATAAAATTCTTAAACTGTATTGAGTATGGCGGCAATAATTAATATTCTGCGAGCAAGTCTTCCGCCAGGGAAATTGCGTCGCCCAATGTAGCATCGCCACGTGTCCTTAGAACGCCTGTTCACTCCCACCGTACACATTCACACTGAGCCACGTGTAAGAAATAATGTGCTAATAAATAAAACCACGTGTTTGATAACCAGTTTAATCAAATAATTGAATTTTCAATACAACTGGCCCATTGCCAAAATCGTTATTTCAACCATTTACGATCGTATCGACCCTGGGCAAACAAACACCGAAAAGAGTTCCACCTTCTTTATTGGTACATCGAAGAGAAATTGAAGAAGGCATTTTGAGCTCGCGTAAAATACTTTCTCGATTTTTTTCTGTTTTTATTCACCTATACAAAAACAAAATTACATATAGGTGTAATATAAAATTATATAAATTTCGGTATGATTTTTTTTATATTAACCGATACTTTTAAAACAAATATGAACAAAAGCCACCCAGAGTGAGACCTTTTTTAAGCTTCTGATTTGAGTATATTAAAAAAAATCTTTTATTCATTATCACTCGTTAAAAATAAATGTTCAGACATCAATTATACAAATAATCATACCAACGGACAAACAAATCAATTAGATGCGGAGTCGAGAACCAATGTGACTCAAATCGTGACTAGGGTTGCCAGATTTCTTGAAAGTGAATCCGGAACATTTGTCCGATTTGCTGACCTTCGAATCCAAAAACCCAGGAATTAAGGTATCCAATTCCGAAGCCTTTTTGTAATCCGGGATTGATTAATTTTCAATCCCTTCCCCTACTTTTTCCCCCGGGTTATCTCCAAAACTCGTTTATTTTTTAGCTCACCGAGGAATTTGAAATCCTCAATTCGCTATACTTTGCCCCCCCCCAGATTATCTCCGAAACTCGTAAAAATCCTATCAATTTTCGGGATTTGCTCAAATTTTCGGGACAATTTAGTACTCATCCGGGATACGGGACAGCGATTCCAATTCCAGTACAATCCCGGCCAATCCGGGACACCTGGCAACCCTAATTATGACACCAACAGAATACATATTTTTAGTTATAGTGATATTTTTTTATTCGCGGTTAGTAGATTACTAACACTGTCATTTATTATTATTAAATATTAGAATATATTTAATAATTTAACCTATTCTTTATTATAAAATTTCAATTGCCTAACTGTTTTAAATAATGACGTCATTCTCCACACTATCGCACATGCTTTGTAAATGTGCCACGGCCGATAGAACTTTTTTTATATAACATTTGAAAACCTCAACGAAGAAGAAATATCTTACAGTTCAGTTAAATTATCTCATATATATTTTACAGAAACCATCGTTTAAAGAAACGCTTTTTTGGTACTTTTGAAATGAAATTCTAGTTTTGTATGGATTATCATGCTTTGTTTTTTTTTATTCGCAGCATGCTGGCGTGGTGCACAGCTCACGTGAAGGTGATATTTCTTTTATAATCTGTCAAAACTTTTATAACTTAATTCTTCACTTATTTTCGAATATTAATGATCACAATGTTGATAAAATGAATAAATAGATGAAAATAAAATTAGGCATAAAATATATCTCACTTGCAACTAAACAATGTTGCAGCACTAGGGTATCCAATCCCGGAGCCTTTTTCCAATCCCGAGATTTCGGGATCCTCATGAAATCCTGATGAAATCCTCAATTTGGTATACTTTTTCTCCGAATTGTCACAAAACCTCGTTTTTTTTTTTGTTAGATCACCGAGGTATTTGAAATACACAATTTGCCAATTTCGTGTCAATTTTCGGGTTTTCCTCAAATTTTCTCAACCCCGAAATCCCGGGATCGCGACCGTTTCAATCCCAGAATTTCGGAATCAGAAAATTGAACGGGATCCCGGGATTGTATGCCCTATGCAGCACCCGATTCCATTTATGCTTTTAATGTAAAATAAAATGTTTGGGAGAGTTTGTGAAGCGTAGACAGATTCGTTAATAATAATATATGTACCTACTAGTGAAAAGTCAACAAATGCTGTCAACGTCACATTGGAAGCTTTTTAAAAATGTAGAATGTTATGTAATTTATCAACTAGCTTTTCCAGAACCAATGATTGTCGACCTCTACAAAACTATGAAATAAATACTATAGGCTTTAAGTACTTGTTAAACAAAGTACATTATATGTAAACATTATCATAATGGAATAGATTAAGCACTGACGAGGAAATGTTGAAATATTAATACAAAGCACGCAATTAATCCTTGAAATGTCGAATATTCAACATACGTAGGTTTTTAATGAAATCGCCATCGGTGATTTATTTCAATAAAATATTCGAAGAGCCATTATTTAAGCGTTAATTAAAAGATCGTGAGAATAGACAATATATATTTGATGACTGTAACACAACGACATCATTAATGAATTCTATTTAATTAAAGTGGGTCAGTATGACATTCGGTGAAAACCAAATTGCCTCAATAGTAAACATATTAAACTTAGTTAGTACTTGCATTTTTCTTTGTATTATTAAATAATGAATACATCAATGAACGGTTGTGCTGAACCATTGTATCTCAAAATTAAAACTTACTCGAACCTCTTATGAGAATATGTATTGATCTCACTAGGATATTATTAATATTAGCTATTTCATCTGTAAAAATGGCACGGTAGAATGAAGAGCGTTTCTAGGGAAAATATTAAAGTTTTATTGAAGAAAGGCGGAGATGCGATCTGAATTCAATAAGTTTTTTTCAATACACAATATTTATTTTTTTATTGAAGAAAGGCAGAGATGCGATCTGAATTCTATAAGTTTTTTTCAATAGCTAATGACACAATAAATTGTTAATATAATATATTTAGAGTGTAATCATTTTTTTTTTAAATATTAAACTGTTTTAAGGTGAGTTTTTCTCATTCATATACACATCAATTTGTGAACAATGAATTCTGTGATCATCGGAAACTTTGTGTTAACAATAGGTTTTCTTTACCGGCGCCCGGGATCACAGTTTCCCGGAATTCCGAAAACACAATCCCGGGAAATGAAAAAATGCGCCTCTAAAACTTATCGCAGTAATGTTTCTACGAGGTAATTAAGCCAGTAGAGAAACTATGATGCAATGAAAGTATATTATTTATTTTCCTTCGATGCGCTTCTTTAAAAAATATATTATTTGACAATCGTTTATATTATTTATATTTTAATTTTTATTGACGACGTTTATAAAAAAACTTATGGTGAAGACAATAAAAATTAACTAATTCTTTCCAACCCTGGCAGAGCCAGAGCATTTCAGTCAGAATTATTGAAAATAAAAGTTAACATCACTATTATCCAACTTGGGTGGATAAAAATATCAAATATGATCTCAAGAATATAAATAGAGAAGTTAAGATGTACGAAGCAAGCGGTTAAAATACAGAAAATTTAAATCATATCTTCTATGCTCTATTAACTATCCCACCCACACCGGTCGAAGCAGAAAGAACATTGTCTGCGACCGGTTTGTTTTACCTGGAACCACAAAATACCGGGAAACGAGAAACCCTAGTTCAACAGTTTTTTTTTGATATTACCAATATTTATTCGGCAGTTTTTTATACCCAATAATATGAACTTATTTGAATGACACAATCGGAATTGCTATTATATTATTATTGGCGAAATTAATTAAAAATAAAATGTTATCATATAGTAAGACAAAACAATGTTCGTAAGTCCTTTGTTTGTCACAAAGGATGGACAAAGATACAAGTTTGCATTAATTTGAGTCATTGCCTTGCGTCCACGCGATATAATTTTGTAGAGGGGCAAGTTATATATTTTATTACAATGAAGTACTGTTTTTATTACAAAATCGATGTTGATCGTGATCGGTTTCGTATAGAGAACTATTGTTAACCTCTTTGAGTTCCTGACATTGTTTTTTTTTTATTTTAACCATTCGCTAAATATCAATGGTATAGGTATCTGATATTTTTTGTAATCATCAATCAATATTACATTACGCAAAAATTTCTGGGGTCACTTGTACCCCGTCGCTCCTTGATCCTATTTTCGACGTTTCGGTACTCGAATATTAACTCATATGTACTAAATAATTTCAGGCAATACCTTTAGCTCACTTTTTTGTACTAAACTAATGTCACTATATTTTATATGATCAGGACCGCTTTCGCTCATGACGAGCATTATCAACTGATAAGAAAATACATTAATATAGTGGTATTAATACTGAATCAAGTAAAATTATTAAATCGATAACAAGCAATTAGTATTAGAAATATGAAATGAATTTACAGATAAATACACAACATATGAATAAATGATACTAAATTGACGATATATTTTTTTTATTAACTCTTACAAATAAATGATACTAATATTCATTTGCATTACTTTCACAATGCTTGTTTAAATATGAATGATTTTAATTATACTATTCTGACATATCTGACAAAGTTACCGCCGAATCCATCGAAAATAACAATTTATACATTCACTGGGAATTCAATATTGCAATATAATGCCTTTCCACCAAGTATTGATAGTGAACATAAAAATAAATACTCATTATACCTATGTATGTTTTACTCAGGAATATGCAACAAAAAAAAAACAAAACAACAGTTTTCCTAAATAAGAAAAGCCTATCAGTATATTAATAAAGATAGTTATAGAACTTGTAACGTTAGAACATTTTAAATGTTTGTCAACAGTTTATTAATATTATTTACGAGATATGATAATTATGTGGCACTTGTCTGCACTACTTAACGTCTTACGGTAAATGAGTAATTTAACGTAAAAATGTACAATATTCACTTCAACAAATAGAGTAACGTCAATGATAGGAAGCTATATTTTATTATATTATATAATTGTAAAAACAGGCGATATTTTGCTGTTTTCTTCAGCCAAATTACAATTATTAAACTATGCGACTGCTATTTAATTTAAATTGACTTTCAAATGGCGTATTGTTTTTAAATTCTGATCAAAAAATTGTATTACACTCGTCTAGTGACCTATGACAGTACCATGAAATAATTGCAATGGCCCAATTCTCATATTTGAATATTGAAGTCCCACGACGGAATTTTATTATTGCCGTAGCCTATTTTTAAAAAAAATATTATACCGTGGCCGATTTTTTAAATACAGCTGGTTGGTATAGGTTTTTCTATGGATTAAGTAAATTTAAAATTTCGACTGAATGTGCCTGGTGGAATTTCAATATTAAATTTGAATCGTACAAATTATGTAATTCACACAAGTTTTGTCACGAACGAACCTTTCTGCATCTTCAGGCGTTCAAGTGCATGGATGAATTCGAACTGACGTTCAGTATTATTATTTTTATTCCCTTGTTACGCGATCTTGTTTCCTCTGGAAAAGGTGTGATCGTTTCATCTATAGTATAGCCTGGTTTCCCGGGCTTTGATGGGACCCTCTTCGATTACCAATTACGCAAAGTTAACCTTGCTGCACTGGACGAAGTGATCTTGAGGGTGGTGGCACTGGGAGTGCCTGGATATCTCACTGACGTTCAGTAAATAAATGTATTGTGTTATGTCGACTGTGGAAAGGAAAAAAAATACAGGAGGCACTAAAAACGTGTTTTGATGATTTTGTGACATATGCAAATTATGAATTATACACAACCTTGAAGTGCACGGAAACTTCTAAACTGGTGTTTAATTGACGTAATATAATATTATTTCAAGAAGTTGTCTAGAAAAAACCTTTATTTCAGTCTTTTTATTGGTTTTAATTTTTTACAAGGTCATCTTTTTCAAACTTAAAAGCTAAATTTAGATACTAATTCGGCATTTTCAGCTTGCATCCTTTTGATAGAACGTGTATCAAGTTTGATACATTGTGATTATCGAAAAAAAACCTGTTTTGAAAAAAACTGTGGGTTACGTATTTTTTCCTTTCCGCGGTCGATATCATAAATACATGCATCACCAAGTTTAAGGCCATTGCTGGCGAAATGGATTAACCCATGATAATGCCTACAGATTTAAACAAAGAGTAATTTCAAGAATTATATTTGAGTTGAAGTAAGTTTAAAGATAGTTCTGATGAAGAAATTTCCGGAAACAGCTATCAACTACATATATTTATATGACATTATTCACCTCAGAAATATTTTAAGGTATGTACTTATATAAAAAAAAAACATTTTTAGAACTAAAATACATTGTTATTTTTTCACTTTATTACAAGTTACCGAGTAAAAGCCAATTCAATAAATGATCTTATATAGTTACTCACATTTTAATATATATTATTTATGTAACACTTCAGACAACAGTGGATTAAAATAAAACCCACGTGACCAGTAACACGATGCATCGTGAATTTTCTGTTTTCGCAAATGATGTACATATTTGTGAATTGAATTTTTCAAAAAGATAATGAAAATCCGCGCATTATTAGCTCTCACTGATAAGAATGCATTTTGCTCTTCTATTATATAATTCAACCAAAGATTTTATCCCGTTGCTCTGGAACCGTTTCGAGTGTAAAATGTGCAGACATTAATTCAGATTAAAAAAAAAGTTTCAAACCCCAAGCCCTCATATTAAAACGTAGAAACTTCGGGTATGAAGCTTATTTATTTTGTGTTTACGTCTCAGGGTGGTGGTAAGATAAGTGCATTGTGTATAAAACAAAAAAAAAACCATCAGTATAGCACGTTACAAAAGTATATAGAAATACTCGTCTATAGAGTTTACATTGCTAATATTATTAATGTACTGAAAAATAAACAATAATATTATTAATATATCATGTTTATAACAACAACAGTACAGTTTAAATAATATATATATATACAAAGATAATAATAAAATCGTTCGATAATTTATACTGAACATTGTACCGACTCTGTGATATGTTTTGAAAGATAAATGGAGACATAATTATTATTGTATTTTGTATTGACTTGTGTAATTTATGTATTGTAATATAAAATATATTTATCATATAAACTTGATTACATAGTTATAATTACCAACTCGTGCGTTTTCAACACTTTGTTCATCGTTACTCAATTACATACGGAGACTTTTATGAGGGACTGGACATAAATCGCTTTCATCGCTAGAAATGTTATAACACGTCTAGTGTGTTAGGATACAATGAAACCTTTTGTTTGTTATTACTGTCTAGTGTTGTTGAAGTTCTTGTTATTAGGAAATCTGTTATCCGATTGTGTTTTTCGTTTCTGGGAATCGTGTTAGTTCATCAGTCCACTGTGTTATTTCAAAACCGTGTAAAAAATAGTTGAGCGTGTGTAGAAATTTGGGCCCCTCTTTTCGCTGGGTTCTCATGCATTGCATGACTGCTATGAACTGGCTACGCCGCTGAGTATATTGCCAAAATTATAAGTGTGGTAATTATAATAAATTCAATACACGTTTATTTGTACTTTAATATTTCGTTAAAAATAGGGAAAATGTCACGATAAATGAAATGCATATATTATAATTAAAATTCCAAAGTAGATTAAAGTTTACTCGACGCTTTTCTTGGATTTATTTATTCAAATTACTTGCATAGCGCAATCGGACTAAACATACACTTTATTCAGAGAATATTTTTCTGAATTTCAGAAGCCTTTGAACATCGTGTGGCGGGAATTTAGCAGGGGATTAAAAATAGTCGATGCGAATTAAGTATTGGTTTCCCCTGACATCGATAAAGGCCTCAACCTCCAGTATCGATTCCAAAATAAAACAAGCATATTTAAGTTTACTAACGATGAACAATGTGTTCAATATTATTATTCAACATGAAAAGCATACTTTTTTTAAATATGCTAAATCTAAAACATCGATTGAAGATACAACTTGCCACCAGCACGACAAAATTAACTTATTTAAACACCCTTTTAGATTTTCCTAAGAAATCCTTAGAAATCGACGATGTGAGCATATCGTTATTAATAATCAACTAAGGAAATTTCATTTAAACTGAATAACAAAATAATAAGTCTAATGAAGAAAAGGAAAAATAGCTCTAGATTTTGGGTTCAATTGGTAATATAAAATACTTGTGAGACCGCAAATGTCAATTGATTGTTGTCGATAACTACGCGAAATGGTCATATTGTTTCATTACTGGTTTTTTTTAAAGCATTCGATATTGAGTAGAATTGATAAATCGTTCATTTAAATTTACTAAAATATTTTAATAAATGAGGTTGCTGGCATTTCGTTTATCTTAATTTCTTTAATACCAACCAGTTATAGTATAAGTTACCTATTTTGAATCGACTTTGAATATATGTATATATTAAATTATTCAGCCTTTACTTAGGCAGAATACAATGTATGTTGTGTTAGTACACTTGAGCTTGAAAGCACAGCTGTGCGAAAAGGATGAAAAGCTTTTCATTTTCGGTGTATACAAAGGTTATTTCCATATCCGGATTTCGCAGTGATCACCAGGAAATTCCGCAGAAAATTTCATACGAAAATAGTAACAAATTATAAATTTTATTTAATTTCTAATGCATTTATATTTACGTAAACAAAAGAATATTTCTTGTTGTACGAACTTTTATAGAAGTAACAATTACACTGAAATAAAGACATTATAACAAACGTAACACGATTTGCGGAAGCACTGTTTGGATTTATAAAGACGAAGCGATAACTTTGTCTTTCATGCATGGGAATGGGAACATAGTAATTTTAATTGGACAAATTGGATTAAAATGTATGCTAAACTTACTTGATATCGCGTGGTAGTGTCTTGTAGATGATGTATAATCTACGATGATATCTGACGAGGACGGGAGCTATTGCCAAGAGGGCAAATATGACAGCCTTCGAAAAGGCGCTAGATATCCCTGCCATAATCGCGGAGACAGCCATCAGGCCGGCTATCGCGGCCAACAGAGCGTGCATTCTGAATTACGTTTCGTTGAACCTTAATCTGAATCAAAAAGCTCGACCGCGAGAGGGAAACAGACCTTTCGTAGAGTGATTTCGATAAACTTTAACGGGCCATTGTAATGTTATTGATAAATATTACACGCTATCGATTCAGACTCGATTTGTACACACTGTAAAACGGTTTTAGTTGAAAGCTGCCGATACATCCAGCTTCTCACCGGTGCAACTGTCAAGGTAAAACAAGACGGCACAAGGGTTGGCAAGGGTCGATTTAATGGGAGGGAACGCGACGGCGCGTCAACTTAGTTTGCAGTTTTGCCGTAAAGGGCGAGAATTTGTTTTAAATTATCGCGGGTAAACGTCAACCACTGTAATACATATTTTTAATAATTTTAATAACACAAGATCACACACGTTCACAGTGTTGCTGTATCATTTTCAACTGTTATAACGGTAAAGACGTACTCTCGCTTCAGTACTTCCGAACGCAATGGTGTTGTCTCTGGCAATGATTTAGAGCGCAAAAACGTAAAATGTGCAGACATAGCGCAGCTGTACGAAACAAAAAACTGACGTGTACATTAGCACCAGATAACGGTGGTTTGTTTCGTCAGGATTCGTCATTGTAGGACATGATTCACAGGATTTGTTGATGAAACATTTCGTAAGCTTGCATAGCCTATATCAATGTAATATTATATTTAATGCTGAAATTATAATTTGAATTGACCATCAAAGAAAGAATTGATATATTTATAATAATACACATGATCATAAAAATTCCCGCCTCTTAAGTGTTTATACACAATGTGTGTGGTCTAGTATAAATCTGTTCATCTAAATTTAGTCAATAATGTTTTTTGTTGTTTTTGTTTTAGTCCAGTGAAGATTCTAACCCGTCGTGCTAAGGTGGCGCTGGCGCTAGTGACGAAAAATAAAAAAATGGTAAAATTTTACATAATACATTTTGTATTATAATATAAGCCATAGTGTTTTTTAAGAAAGTCTTAAGGCTTGGTTTTTTATTTATATATAAAATACATTATTAAATTCGTAAAATTAAAATTATACAATAAAACATTATGCACCATAAGACAAAATAATATGTATAATTTTATTGATGGTATTTTGACATTTGTTGCGATAATCTATTTGAAGTATTTCATTTGGTTAATATTTTAATGTATTTTTGTCTACCTATTTTGTTTATTTTTAATAATTTTGAGGAATGAGATATTAATTTAAGGAACATGAAACGGCATCTGTTATAAAAGAATATAAGCTAACATATTATTGGACTAGTCTAGTAGATTACTGTTTGCTCTTCGAAAATTATAATAGGATAATAATCGAAACTAGATTTATCATTCTCGCATTCATCGTTTTCCTGCAAGTATTTTTTACAGTTCCAATCAAACACTCCGAAGAACAATGTTAAATAATCCCACATGCGTCGTTCCCTGATCTATTGTTTTCCTTGATTTGTCGGCTAAATACAATGTTCTTATCACAGATTTCTCCTCGATTGGTGCTTTTAGATGAACATTTGTCATCCCATTCGGAAATACGCACGAATCCGTTAATGCTGTCTAATCCCAAACATTATTTCGGTCTATTGTTTTTGTTGAAAATTTGTCATTTTGTTCATAACCACATGTCCTCATTCGGTCACTAAATGGATCGAGACTGAAACTCAGCAAGCATCGTTTTGTTACCATGACGCTTATAATCTCAAAATGTTCCTTCTGATGACTCATTCACTGAGTATCTATGGACAGACTCTTCAGTCGTCTCGTTGTGGACTCAATGATCATTTTTATATGATTTTGACTGGCAATTAAAATAAAAAAGTTAAAGACTAGTTGACAAACTGAAAATAATTCAAGAATTTCCCATTTTTTTTTTCTTTACGGTCCCTTGAAAAACCGGGGTTCCACTGTAATTATGTATACAGGATGCAGATGGATTAGACTCAGTAAAGTCTATTAGTCAATGGACAAGGGTCTGCAATCTTTTTTCCTACTTTTCTTTTTTATTCCACTTGTTAACAAATATAATTTTATATTGAAAATAATACACTTTATCCATGTTAGTTGTTGGGTCAGCCATCAATTTAAATTATCATAACAATAATAAAACTCCATTAACAGTTTAATATTTTTAATGTAAAAATAATTTAACAATTTTTCAAACTACAAAAATACAAATTTACAGTTATGAAAACGATTTTTGCATTTCAGGTTATATTGATTTTAAGAGAGACTTTACCGTTATTTTATACTTACAAAACTTACAATAATATCATTAATAATCATGTCTTACAGAGCTTTCGAGGTTAAACCCATAAAAAATAAAATATGACTTAATATCAATACAAAGCCCTGCGTAAAATCATAATTACACTAAATACCAAAAGAATACATACATTAATACTCACAGTCACTATTTATGAATCACAATATAATAACAGTTGTCATTGGCGGCATAATTGTGGGAATGCGATAGAAAAGGGAATGATTTTTAAAATTAATTTATTTTGGCAGTTAATTTGCTAAAGATAAATTATTGCCATATTGTCATTTTTTATAAAATTCATGCAATTTTATCTAAAGCTAAGTAGTTTTTGAGCACCTTTACGTAGCATTACTATAAAACAAGCATAAATGAAAATTCAATAATTCAGGATTGGTTTGGATCAAATCGGTAAAGTAAAAATGAGATTGAAATGTTTTATGAAGTTTAACAAGAGCCCTAAAATTTATCTCTTATTACATAACCTATAATTGGTTTGAACTCATGGATTTTTTTAAATTACATTAAACATGCAATCAGTAAAACTGACATAAAATATTTATGCTTAGTGATTAAGCAAGCACCCATTTAGTATCAATTTAAAATATTTCCCCATATATAATAATATTATTCAAGCAAAAATTATTGTAATATGTTATTCTCATATAAAATTAATGAAATTTACTAATGATATTCTGTCATCACAATCAAATGCGTTTTTTACAGCAAGGCATTATTTAATTATTTAAAGCAATAACAAGATGTTTGCATTAATTATTGTCCATAAAGGTGATTTTGTTTATATGCAATGATAAATTCATTCATTAAAATAGGTCACCCGACTAGCGGATTGTGAAAAGTATTTTTTTACCAGGAGGCGCTTTGTTAAGACACCAAACCAGCCTGGAAAAAATGTAAAATTACATATTATTGAACAAACATTCAAAATTGTAATGAAATAAAAATATATCTGTCAACGAAATTTTATATTACATCAGAAAATACAACGATGAAATTTGAGATGAATATTACAAAATTTCTGCCATTTGGTACATAATATGTAGAGTGAATTTAAAAAGGGAACTGTTAAAAGAGATGGGGTGTCACAGGACTTTTCTAAGGGACTCCTAAGGAAAAAAATATTGCTCGATTACTAATTGGAAATATAATGTGGTGCCTTTGTCGATTTCTCAGCCGTTTCTGATAAAACTTGTACTTTTCAATCATTGATGACCAACTAAATCAGACTTGCCCAACTTTTTCTTCTAGCGTAATGTGCAGTACCAGTTGTCTTAATTTTGGAATTTTATCTTCGAGGATATATTTCTGATAAAACTTAAGGTTCTTGAGGTGCAAAAAGTCTTCAATTGGGCTGCGGATTGGCCATGTCTGAACTAAGCTTTTTCTTCAATGTGTTGTACCACAGGTGTATTTAACATCTCTTCAAAATATGCTTCGAGGTTAAAAGTGGAAATAAGCCATTTTGAAAAATCAATCATACAGATTTTTTAATTAAAAACGTTTAAATTTCATCACAGTTGTTTTCATAACAGCTTATGTCTTAAAATTCTAGATATCTAGCAAAAAACCACGCCAGACACCACTAAAAGAAAATCCATTGATTTATTTTCATATTGTCTAATCACAATTCAATTATGATTTACATACAGATAAACAAGAATAAAATAAGCTACACGAAATTATAAAACTATCATACCCACAAAAATCAATCGTATCACATATCATACGTCAATCAGTCAAAAACGCCATAACAACTAATTTTATGTCTAAAATGATTGATTTAGTTGTTCATTTATCTTATAATTATTATAACACATTTTAAAACAGACACCCAGAATAAACTATTTAAAAAAATATTATAATAGTACTTGTATTGCAGTTAATTTGATAAATTCATTTAAGAAATCAATTATTGACAACCAATTATTAACAGGTGGAAACGGTTACAAACAATAAATAAACTTAAAATTTTAAGTTTCACAATAATTGACAACGATCAGAGAAAAGCGATCACAAATAAATCATTTCTCTCCGAGCAAATTTGTTACGATATATTCACCAACGAGTTTAGGAGCAAAATAATATTAGGCGAGTCTATTCTTGTCTTTTTATGATATTCATTTTGATAAAAGCTAATTCCATTAAAGAGATGTGATTGTTTTAGCTGCCGTAAGATTGTGGTGGACAAACGTAACTCAGTTAAATGCAAATATCGAACATATTTATCTTGCAATGGTGAAATATAGATGTCTCCTACATCACGAAGGTGTTTTCACAATCTTATTTGTCCAGAATTGACTTTTTCATAAACTTCTTGAGTGAGCGGCAAGTACTGACCG
This sequence comes from Himalopsyche anomala, assembly GCA_031772345.1. NCBI lineage: Eukaryota > Metazoa > Arthropoda > Insecta > Trichoptera > Rhyacophilidae > Himalopsyche > Himalopsyche anomala. The sequence goes on from CM062824.1 coordinate 30,220,599, forward strand.
GTTTTTTGATCGAGTAAATATAATTTGTCAGTTATGTTGGATGGATTGAATCCTTCTTCTTGAAGATCAGTCTTCTTCATCTTGAATGTTCCTGGGAAACAAAAACAAAAAAATATTGATTCATGACGTTTTATTTTTAGAGCCTATAACAGAGTTGTCGAGTCGACGTAATATTCTTTCACTCATCAACTCGACTGGTTCAAATCCCAATTTTATAAAAAAATTATATGAATGTTCCATTCTTGTATCCTTACTATTTCTTAGAATAACTTCGGGTCAGATGCCTCATTTGTTAGTCTGTATGATCTACACTGGGGATTATTTTTAGAATAAAAAAAAGTAGACAAAGTTGTTATTTCACTTGTGTAAATAAGTGTACTACATTTTTTGCTTCCTTTGACTGTATCATTAATATTTTAAGTGGCTCACCTGTCATATCGACCTGTTTCACAACCCTTATAAATATTGGTCGGGCGTAGGCTGGTAGATCTCGAGCAAAACCAGCTGCCAACTTGACCAGATCTAAGGTGCCCTCGGGATCTGCAATACCGCACATACCGGCGCGACCTTCAACGTGGGGTACCTGTTAAATGAAATCATACAGTAAAGAAATATAACACTGTGTACATCATAAAGAGTACTTTAACGATTGAACCTAGTGTAACGTAACCTAATTTATCGACAATATTACCATGGCATCAAAATTTATTTGATGTCTAGAAGATCATCTTAATTAATATCATTTAGGATTTCAACTGAAAGTGTTTGAATTTCAATATCAAATGTTAATTTATTTATTGATTTGGCATTTACTTGGTAGAACTCCATTTTAATAGGGTAAAATATCAAGGTATTTCAGTTCTACAGTTTTTTTAAAAAAGTTAAAGGTTGATAGCTATTTCGGCTTACGCCATCGTCATAGCATAGTTCTGACGATGGCGTAAGCCGAAATAGCTATCAACCTTTAACTTTTTTAAAAAAACTGTAGAACTGAAATACTTTGATATTTTACCCTATTCAAATGTTAATAGTTCAAAGGGAGAGAAATGTTTTAAAGGCCATCGTCAGAACTATGCTATGACGATGGCGTAAGCCGAAATAGCTATCAACCTTTAACTTTTTTAAAAAAACTGTAGAACTGAAATACTTTGATATTTTACCCTATTCAAATGTCAATAGTTCAAAGGGAGAGAAATGTTTTAAAGGCATAGTTGAAAAGTTTTCTTCTGCTTTGCAAAGAAAACAATGGGATAGTATTATTAATTAAGAAAATAATATAAGTGAATATTCAGTCTGATTTGTATTTGTTATTTGATTGATGACCAATTTCAGATGCCCAAAATCAACCGAAAATTATTATTTCAAAACCGGACAGTTTAAAGTATACTATAAGGCAAAATTCACATACTAGGTTTCATCTTCTCGCATGTTAAAGTGAAATTTGGCAACCACTACCAGATATACAAGAATTCAAAACAAAAACAAAAAAATGGCTGCTTACCAAAACACCATAAACCACAGCATCCCGATGACTTGCAATTTGTGATACAGCGGCTTCTACTTCACTTGTAGAAACATTTTCTCCTCTCCACCTGAATGTGTCTCCAGTTCTGTCTTTGAAGAATAAGTATCCGAATTCATCGGACACCAAAATATCACCTAGAATAAAATATATATTCTTTACGAGTTCAATAATTTATATATATTTTTTTTTTCAACGGCACTTGGCTGCTTTCTTTCACTTCCAATAATGCCACACAGTTTATGTGTAAACTGATAATCATATAGATTGTGGAGTTATGGGCATTTCACTTATAGTAGATGATATGTAGATATTTGATGTCAGTTAACCAGGTGGCTGCCATAAGCGTGTTAACGCATTCTATTGATTCCGTTGAATTAAAATTAATTGAAACATCGATTAGGCGACTCACTCTTTCCAAAGCGAAGGTTCCAGTCAAACATAACAGTGTGCCCAGCGATGGTGAATGAGAACTCAAATATACGTCATGTCAGTTACAGGTGACCCCACCCCGTTCATGTAACATAAAGCTATTCACGGTATGGTAATATTCTTGGCATACCTGATATGAAAGCTGCATCTCCTTTTGTGAAAACATTATGCACAATTTTTTTCTCAGAGGCTGCCTTATCAACGTAACCCAAAAATGCTCTGGTAGGATTGCTCGGCTGAATTTTGCCGATGAAGACTCCAAGCTCATTAGGTTCACATAACTGTAACGGAAAAACGGTGAATTACAATTAATAAATATTTTTTTGTTTACGTCAATCAGATGACATTTTATTTTTTAATCCATATCTGCTCTCAATGTGGAGCATATTGGCCTCCTAATGGAGGTAACTCGACAGATGTTTTTACAAGAACTGCTCGTTACTCTATATTATAACAATTCACAGTGACTTTACTGCTAAGAACAATTTCAATACCTGACAAAATCCTTTGGCATTCCTGATTGGTTCTCCGGTACGTTCATCAACTTTGATTAGGGCAATGGGATACACTCTCGGCAGGATTTTGGAAACAAATCCAATCGATCCGACCGTTCCATCAATGTTGACTGCAAAAGAACAGAAATATAATATTGAGAGTTAAACAAAAGAGAACAAAAGTTAAGCAATGAAGGTCAAATAAAAATTACTCCTCACCTATATTAGCATTTCCTTCTGTTGCACCATAAAATTCGGTTATCAAAGGAATATTGAAACGATCGACGAATTCTTGCCATATCTGGAAGAAGAGCGAGTAAACATTTAAATCAAAATTTCTGATACAATTTGGTATATGCCATTTTCTACGAATTGTTGAAAAGAAAATATATGTACCTGTGGTCTCAAGCCGTTGCCGAACATGAGGCGCAATTTATGTTGTTTGTCAATGGCTGCCGGTGGAACAGCAAGCAAATATCGGCACATTTCTCCAATATAGTTAGCGATCTGTGAAATAAAAATATTTTACGTTATTTTTTCCAAATGAAACTCTGATGATCAACATGGATGTTATTTTTTAAATAAATATGACAGAATTAAGCTTAAATTTGGGAGGCATTTCTTAACTAAATGGAACATGTGAGTTGATTGCTAACTCATGCAAAAGTGAGCCTAGAGTCTAAGAGAGAAAAAAAATAGTAAAAATGCGATTTTTATCGTTACAGTCGCAAAGAAACAAGTATGCTCAATGAAGGTTTCAGGACAAATAAAAACCCTGCCATGCCAATGTTGGCGACACTTCACACCTTCTTTAAAAACAATTTTTTTTTGACTTCCAATATTATTAAGTTCGATATTTAAAATATACATTAAGTTGGTCGTTATATGACACCATTTTTAAGTAATTAAATTTGAACTGCCATTTATTTATTTAGAATCATTGCAGACAGTGTGGCCTCCTCGTAAAACTTTCCCAATTTAAATATACCGTGATTTAAAAGACAATCTTACCGTTGCGTTGTATTTAATGCAGTCTTTGATGAAGTTCGATGCAGAGAATTTGTTGCGAATTGCGACAGTGTTTCCGTAGACCAGAGCTTGACCTACGGCAGTAATGCATCCAGCGGAATGATAGAGCGGCAAAGAAGTGTAAACAATATCATTAGACGTTAACCGGCTCAAGTAATGGATGCCACCACACATGAACATATATCTGAAAGAAGGGAATAATAGTTGTGGGGTTATCTTAAAAACGAGAAACTTCTCAAGAAATATTTATGTATTGCGGATAGGATTCCACAAAACCATTTTTGGTAATTTTACGATATTCAATATATATTATAGGAATGCATGTAATTCTTAATATTAATAGGTTAGAAGAATCCCAAAATAATTACATATGTTTCTTTTAAAATATCTCATAACTGAAAATATTTATTTATTTATTTACTGTTAAAAATTAAAAGTACAGTAAAGACATAACAGCTGACGCCAATTCGCCATGTACTTGACAAATATAATGAGACAAAATATAAAATAAAACTACATAATACATAAAAATCAACATACAAAATCAAGAAATAAAATAGTAAAATTTAACAAACAGTTCACAAATACCGTCACGTCCACCTTTCTAGGCAATGAGTTGATCAATCGAACGGCCCTTGGAACTGGTGGCTCATACCTCCTAAGCGAGGTATAAGTTTTTAGAAACAAAATTTTTTGGTCATAGTTTCGCCCACTTAAGAATAAATTGGGAGCATGTAAATTAATAGTCATGAGAATTTCAGGATTATTAACTCGGCCCCGAAGGAGAAGAGAAAAATGCTTTAAACTTGAAAACAATCTCCGAGCTTTAAGAGAGTGAAATAATAACATTCCTAAAAGAAATTTGGTGGGGTAGTATTCTTTTAAGGAATTATCAAATATTATATTGTGATTTGCTTAAGAGAGTGAGTTGCCTAGAAACAAAACTTACATTTTTAATTTTTGTCATTTTTTAGTTAAATATGAAGTGATTTTAAATCAAAATAAATGCATTCAAATAAATAAAATTTGGCACTCAAAATGTAAGTCTGTATTTTAACAGAAAAAGTTCAAAAAGTAATCTGAGTTCTGTCTACATGTCCTTTTTAATCAATCAGGGATCAATGGGACTGTTTAATGCCGCCATGTTACGAGATACGCCTAGCAAGTGCTATAAATCCACAGCGAGTGGTGGCGTGCAAAACGATTAAACTTTTGAAGAAAAAGACGGAGGTAATAATGATGATTACCAACGTAATAAATAAGTAATATGAACGGTATTTACCTTGAATGTGTAATTACGGCAGCCTTTGGTAACCCAGTAGTACCAGATGTATAAATGTATAGGAGTATATCGTGGAATGATTTTTCGTGAGTACTGACAGGAGCACTGACGGGGGCAGTGGCCAAAAGCGAAGTGAGATCTTTAATGGCTCCGTTGCTTCCAGAAATGGGAATACTTTTCGTGATTGATGCTAATGACGACGGAGCCCATCGGTATAACGATATTGATGAATCTAAGTCTCCGGCGACATCATTGATTGCTGCAAGCATAATTACAAATAACAATTTATTATATACAGTTCCTGTAATCATGCTCCACCTATTCTAAAATCAGGCTTGCAGCTGTCTGTCACAACACCCTCACATTAAACATGGCGGTTTCCGACGGACATGTTTGAAAAAAAAACTACTATATTATATTTATTGACAGTTTTTATATTTATTAGTTCTGACGATGGCGAAAGCCGAAATAGCTATCAACTAATAAATATAAAAACTGTAGAACTAAATACGTTGCTATTTTTACCCTATTACTATATTATAATTATATATTAGACACTATTAAGTGATATTTAATGTTTAAGCATATTTTGTTGAATAAAGTTTCAAAAATGAGTCGCAAATTCAAATACAATATCATGAAATGTTAAAAAAGTGTTTAAAGTCCAGGGTGTTAATGTTCATAAGAACCTTAATTAACTCTTATAAAAGAAAGAATCAATAAGAGATGATCACCTTGTTCAAACTCATCTCCATATATGACAGCATTACACTTTCCAACAGTGATAGAATGCAACAAAGATTTAGCTCTCTGATTAGTGTTGATTAGAGGTACTACAACTCCAAGTCGTGCGAGTCCCAACCATACAGCCGGATATTGTGGGCAATTTCCTGCAAGTAATCCTACAGCTTGTCCTGATCTGTATCCATGTTCGTGGAATACATTAGCGATTCGGTAGCTGTATTCTTGAACCTGAAACAAAAAGAATTTATTTAATATACTAATATAAAGACGCCAGCTCGCAAGAATTAACAGACGGTTTTTAGTTATGTTGAAGTTCAATAATAATTATAATCAATAAATGATGTACATACTAAGGATTCGGTGTAGAGAGAACCTGAGAAAAAAATCCCTAGAAATTGATGCATTTTGTATGTCTTGGTGCCCAAAAAAATTTTGTAGATGTTCGTATACCATAACAGATGTTAATTTGCAATAGTAACTATAAAATAAACTATTGACTAATGTACTATTTTTACAAGGACATTTCGGGAATGACTAGCATTATCAAATGATAAGAGAATACAATATTATAGTGTTGTTTCTACAATTTATTTTGTTTTGTATAAATAACACTGTAATATTTATTGTATTCTCTAATCAGTTGTTTATGCTCGTCATGAGTGAAACCGGTCCTGATCTTAATAAATAAAAGTGGGATTACTACAAATGGGTATTTTATTTTTTGAATATGATAAGTGCTAACGTAATAAAATATACGATACTAGCCAGTTCCTGGCAAGCGTTGCAATGCCACTCAAAGAAAGAAAGTGTTTTAATTGTGTTTATTGAAGTGCATATTTTCTTTTTCTGTCTGTTTGACATTTGCCGCCGATTGTCTATGGTACGACACGCGCGCCACCTACTGTTATTTAATTGTACTACGATAATAACCTTCGCGTAAGTTGCACGAACAGTATGGCAGACATACAAAAATTGATTTTTAATTACTGTAAGTTAATTTTAATATGCCTATAATCTTCGTACAAGTGCAAGCAAAAAGTTTGTCAAAGTTTTATTACAATCGGATGAGCGGTGCGGCAACGCATAGAGTACGAACAAATAAACATTCATTTTTATATATTAGATAAAAGTCATCAATCAAACCTGAGCAAATGTCCAGACTTCATCTTGGAAGAGGAAGCAAGGTTTATCAGGGTGAGCAGCGACGACTGCATCAAAGATGTCAGGCATCGTCATGTTCTTCTTTGTAAACTTGTTCACTTGCCAAAGAAGCTGCACGTAAGCCCAGACCGCGCTGAAAATAATAAAATAAAGGTTGAAAACAATGTTGAATAAAACATTAAACAGAACACACCAAATAGCATTAGATGAAAAATATTGCTTCATACAATATTAATTTCAACATCAAAAAACACGTGTTTATAGATTCTTACAATTGGTTCAAACAAAATTATAAATTGAGAAAATGCTATATTTTCTTATGGTAGAAATAATATGATATTTTTTAAATCGTCCCAGCGTATTGTTTGATTGCCATGTGTGATAAATCAATAGGGTTTTGATATTTCAGTTGATTACCAAAAATACTTAATATTTAGTATATTGTGCATTTTATTGAGAAGTATTTTAAAAATCTTTTCCAAAAAAAGAAAACAATTCTTTATTCTGCTGATGTTATGTGAGAATAATTATAGAAATATATTTCATTTAAAAAATAAATAATTAATTCTAGTTACAACATTTTTTCAATCGATTTATCAATTTCTGTTCCAAGGCATATTTGCGATTAGGGTGTCCAATCCCGGGATCCCGGATCCCGAAACCTCGGGATTGTGTCACTAATAATCCCGAAATTGAGAATAACAAGTGTAAAATTCTCGATAATTTTAGAAATCCGAGTGAGCTCTAAAAAAAGGTCTGAGTCTTTGTCATTGTGGGAAAAAAATGGCTATTTGAAATTGGCATGCAGACAAAAAGTTCCAAATTTTTTCATATTCGGAATTTCGCAAATTCTTGGGTTTTTGAATTCGATTAGTGACAAAATTTTTCAATCCGTAAATTCCCATTTGAAAATCGATGACCAAAAATTTTGGAAATCCCGAATTTGTCAACGATTTAATGGTGAATGTTCAATCCCGGTATTGAAAAAATGTGAATCCCGAAATCCCAGGATTAGAAAAAGGGACCGGGATTCGCTGTACAATTTGTAATGACTCAAAATTCCCTGGCACTCTTTCAATCCTAAGATAACAGGGAAGAATTTGCTAACCACTAGTCATGTCCTACCCCTATTCTTTCAATCTCTACTCTCTTCTAAAAAAAGGAGGTTGAGCAAGTGAATAAAACAAAGTTCTCGGCGAAAAACTTCTGTTATGATACCTCCAATAGGATGCCATATGTTCTACATTATGAGTGGAAATGTATTTTTAAAAAAGTCACAAAACTATTGATATGCTGGGTTATGAAGCCTTGAAATATTTATGGTTATTATTCAAAAGCTTTGCGGAAATCGAATCCAGTTTCCATTGAAAAAGAGAAATCAGATATTTAGATACAGGGCCCTTTAAGTAGCAATGAACTGTAGGAAAAACGATTAAAAATTAAAAAAAACAGCTTCTGGTTTTATGAATATTTACTTTTGATTTTGTGTAATGAATAACTTTGCTTTATCTGTTGGTTAACATTATACCCATATCATAAAAAAATATAAGTATATGTTGTATTATATTATCCAGTGACATGAAGATTTAAAAATATGTTTTTGGGATTGCATAGTTATTTTTTATAAATTTGAGAAAATGATATGACAAATTGAGATAATCTAAATTTATTCATTAAGATATTTGGTTAATTCATAGATTAGCATAAAAATAACCAATATATTTGCTATCCGGCGTAATGTGTGTTTCCAAGGAAAAAAAATAAGGATAAGTTCATATTATTATATTTTTGAGGCGAATTAAATTGTAAAAGCAAACAAACGATAAATACAAAATCTACGGAAAAATATTTTTCATAATTAATTATCTACATTTTTTCCTTGCTTTCAGTGATACAAAGTGTCGTGATAATCAGTGCGGTTTTTTTAATCATAAAGCGATAAATAAACAGAAACATTGGATAATTTTAACATAAATAAATTTATAAACCTTTGAATAATATTTTTAAAATACATTATTACGAACATTTACTTCCTTGAAAAATTCTGAACATTCCAGCTGTCCGATTTTATTATTTTGTTTCAATCATACAACGAACACACAAAGAGAGTAAATATATATTATTACATAAATGATTATAGTTTTATAGTCATACATAATAATTTGAATATAATAATATGCTGTGATCCACAGATTATATTTATAGATAACTATCAGATCATTCTAGCAAGTCACGAGAGTTCTTTTATGTTCGATGTTTAAAATGTGCTAAGGTTTAAAAACAGCCAAGACCACAACTTAAAAAAAATAAGCGCGGGAAATCAATGTAAACGTCATAATATACAAATATTCGAATGAGATTTTGATTGTTATGCTTAACTTATGGGTCAGATCATATTAATAGATTTTAAATTTAATAAACTAGCGAAGTCGAATTCAATAAATTAGTCGCCTTTACACACAAGTGCTATCATTCGTTTGAGTTAAGTGTATCCTTTAAAATGAGAAGATGTGTATAAACGAAACATGTTGAGATTTTTTCTCGTTTTTCTCGCGTAGCTTATTAATGTTTGTTTTATAAAACGAGAAATAGCTCTTAAACACATCTTTTTTGTTTTAAAACTATCACCGACTGTCAGTGTGAAGTATTTTAATAGTAATTTGACATTTGTTGAAGAAGGATGAAAATGGCTTAGTGTCGCCATCGCCATAAAATACATTTTCAATACATGTATAAATAATTAATGATCACAATGGAAAATAGTATTTGTCACATTTTAAGCAATCCCAAATTGAAAAAAGAAAGTAGGCTTTATTATCATTTTAGGTAATATAAAAATAAGTGTTATGGTATCTCGCAAGAATACTAACAGAGCGAAACGATATGCTTTGTAATTTTCCATCGTTAACGTACTGAAAATTTCAAAACACTTTTCTGGCGAGCGGAAACCATAATAAACCAACATTGAGAAATAGATTCAATTCAGTGATAAACATCCCTCTTTTCTCTATGGAATCATAAAAGGATGCAATGCAGAGTAGAGGCCACCGAAAATAAGAATACGAAATTATACGTCAAAATATGTTTAGGGTATAATTTATGATTTTCGCAACACGACGTACATAATTTTGAAGATGATTGTGTATCTTGCATCGAAATTATTCACCCAAAATCGTAAATAATGATGGGATATTGTGAAATTGAATTCGCCGCTCAAAATACGGATGATCGTAATTTACAAACATGGCAAATGTCTTAATTTAAATTGCAAGAGCACGGCGCTTACACTTTGTAACAGCGATACAATCAACATTGATACAGCGATGATATCGCTGCCAAACATATTTAAATAATTGTATAATATATGTTTGTAGAACTTCAATATGTAGCAACAAGTTCAAATCTAACTCTAACAAGGCAATAATATCTGTGACAAGAATCTATCTAAAATTCAAAACCTATAGTGTCATCTGGTGGCACAGCTTTGGATTATTTTATTTTCCAGAAGAAAATATTTTTCAAAAAGAGAATGGAAGAAATTCGAAAAGAAATCCATTATTAGAGTAAAAATGAACCGTACTGGAATTCGAGCCCGTTCACAACGCTACCAAAGTTAACCATACGATGACAGACTGGACTATTCTAATACTATTTATCTTTTTAGAAAGAATTCATTGAATATTTGTCACTGTAATCCGATTGTGTATCGGTTTACTTTTGAATATGTTTTCATGGACGTATTATAAAAATATAATTTTGTTTTATTTTGGCTATTGATAAACAAAGCGTGACGGATTTTATTATATCTCCATCATATCTATTTTTTTTACCATTGAAATAGGTATTACCTAATACAGAATATAATTATAATATTATTCGAAAGAAAATACAACAAAAGAGGTTTTATCTGAGAACCTGCAGAATTTGCAACAAAATAAAGCAGATAGAAATTTAATTATTAATGAAATTTTAAAAACAACTAACGTGTTTATTTTATGCATTTACGGTGACGGGCTTATTGTATGGGTAATTAAAACCACTTTCATGTGTTTTGTCCATTGATATAATGAATGACCTAAGTTTATTATATAATTACTTTTTTTAAAATTAACAGATACGATTATATAATTCAAGTGATATAACAATTATTGTCTAGTAGATGTTAAAACACCTTAAGGCCTTGAGCAATTATAAAAAAGAAAGTAGTGACCTACGGCCATTAAGGAGACGGGATATAAAAAATAATTGAACATAATATGAGTCGTATAGTATCAAAAGTAGAACTATCCATTTTTCGAAGTTGCGAGAAAAACACGAAAAGCGTATTGTTGGCTTTTTGAGTTTTATCAATTTAAACTCAATTTTAAGCATAGCTCATCAACGAATACTAATTAAAATTTGGGACATCACTTAAAGTAACTCTGTGATTGGTCGAAATCTTGATTTACCAAACTGTTCTACTTTTGTTTCCAACGTCATTTCAACAGTTCTGCTTTTGTTACCAAGCATAATTTTCTTTTGCGTTTTTGTACCACATTTATTTGATTTTTAAACATTTTTTAAATTTCTAGCCATACACTATAACCAGCAGAATTATGTGACAGCATTAGTTTAATTTCGACATATATGGGATAGTTCTGCTTTTGATACCAGACGACTCATATAATGATTTTTCATTAATATGTCCACCTGTGATACAGAATATTTAAAAGTTAAAACTTATGAATTATGTAAATTGTCAGTCAAACATTGTCAATTTAAAGTGGCATATTAATATGACAAAATATCACATTTACCGAAAAGAATTATTATAAAATATATATAATATTTACATTGAGATTTCAACGTTGCCAGTATTATTCATAAAGTTCAACAAGGCTGACTAGTTACCGATTTTCATTTTTTGTTTGCTTATAAGGTTTGTGGAAGGTCATTTTTTTTAGTAACATGGCGTCTTGACTATTTTATACATTTTTTTTGAAGATCGTTCCATTACATGTAGGGCTTCTATCTAATCCCGGAATCCCGACCAATTTGGCGATCTCGTAATCCCGGTATCGTCTTAATAGCGATTTTGGGATTCAGTCTATTATATACGTATTCTTTAAATAAATCAATTGTAGATGTACTCCCTCTCATATTTTGTAACAGTCATAGGGAGAAGCAGAAAATTATATTGTTTTATCCCACATAGTTTTACACTTTAGGTGGGCGGAATCAGTGACGTCCCGCCAGTGAAGCTTCTGCTATTAAATTGTCAATTGTTTTTATTGTTAAATAATTAAAACTTTAATTAAAAAAGGTTTCATATATAAATTTACGTCTTTGGATTTGTATGGGTATAAAAAAATATCATTGTAAATGGTTGTCTGATTCTTGACAAATTAAAAAAATATACCCAATTTGAGCCAATATTAAAAAAAATAGATCTTAAACATGATTATTTTCGATAACCCTTCTCGATTTGATTTCAAGCAACTGTAGCATAAAATAATCTGTCTTGGAAGTTAGCCGTAATGCCAGATATTTTTTTATTAAAATTATTGATGTATAAAAAAATGAAGACATGAAAGTATGGTACATGATCAAAAATTATGAATCCCGAAATACCGGAATGGCAAAAGGTCACAATTAATTAATAAAAGACACATACATTATTTGACTATGTGAACACAGAAGGTCGTACACCGCTGACTATCAACGTCATCATCATCGTCGTCTTCGATACTAATTAAAAAACACCTACATGTGATTATTATGAAACTTAATTACAAAAGGTCGGTTCTATTAATAAAAAAAACACTTTAAGGCAGCGATTTCCAACCTGGGAGGCGCGGACTATCGCAAAGGGAAGCGCGAAGAGTCCAAAATGTTTATTTACTCTTTAAAACGTGTCTTTATTACTAAATGAATTAAAGGATGGGGAGGCGCGAAGATATTTTTTTCTTTAAAGGGAGGCGCAGTAACATAGAGGTTTGCAACCACTGCTTTAAGGCATTCAATGTACGAATTGTTGGCGGAAAGGGATTTTATGTAAAAAAAGAAAATATTTGTTGGACTAATTTCACATTTTTAATAATAGATCAGGACCAACTTCTCTCATCGTCAGTTTATTATACTCGTGATGAGCGAAATCGGTACTGATCTTTATAAAAAAAATGTGGAAACGATACATAAATGTGTTATTTTTTAATTTAAAAAATACAATATTCTAAAACTTTGTTTTAATATTACAAAAAGAATTTGCAGGGTTTATAGCAGTTTTCTGCGACATTTTAACAAAGTTTTAGAGTAACGTCATGAAATACAGATAAATAAAAACTTGATGAGCATAGAATTATCATTAAATCGTTTAAAATAGAAATAAGTGTGCATTCAATATTTACCGGTAAATTTCTAGTAATTTTAGTCTCGCTCTTGTATGCTCGACAAATTAACAAAAGCGAATTCATTTTAAACATTGAAAAGCAACTCATAAATGGTAAAAATGGAAAGATGGACAACATATTCAGATGATGTAATTTTACCTACAACACAGGTGTCAATAAAAACGACAAAATACTTTATATTGAAATGAGGACAAACAACAACATTTTAAACGGGCGAGGTCGGTATCATACTATTTTCGAAATTTGTGATATACATAAATGAAAATCAACTGCGGATAAAAAGGTTCAGATGATATTGAAATAAAAATGAAGAAAAACACAAAATTAAAAGAATATTGATATACTATATTAATACATATGATTCAAATATAGCTGAAGAAAAATATTTTGAGCATTTCGACAGAAGTTGGTCATTAACAATACTGACAAAAATGAGTTAAGTATAGAAAGAAATTATTTGTCTGGAATAAATGAAAAAAGCATTTATTATATGAAATTATTATTAATGCTGATTTAAAGGCAGGCATTTGTGCATGTATATTAATTTTAATTAAATTCTAACTTGTGTTGTTAGATCGGCATTAATGATATGTTTTGATAGTATACTTACAGATGTACATATTATGTAACATACAATATCGATGTTTGAGGTTTTATCCTAAACGCTGCAATTTTTCATTTGCTGTTTACTCAAAACTATCAATTTGTTACTTAACAACTTCTGCCAGAACAGAGACAATTTGATAACTTATCAACTGAAAAGTGGCGAATCAGAATCGTCAGTACTAAATTCAAAACTCGATTAAAAGAAAGAAGTATAAATAACATATAACGACTTTCGTTTTGTACGTAATAACGTACGGTGCAATAGCATTTTTTTTACCATGTACGCTCCCAATATGGAGCATATGGACTCCTAATGGAGTTAATCTCAACAGAAATGTTTCTACGAGAACTGCTTGTTACTCAGTTGCTCAACCTCTCTTTAACCGAAGAGAGTAGGAAAAGAAGGAAAGGGCTAAGACAGGACTAGTGGTTAGCTAATCGCTCTCGATACGCCCCGTTTATAGAATAGGAAGGGTGAGAGGGGGGAATTCAAGACATCACATACATCCATGCCTTTGAACAGAAATTCATAAATCGATTGAAAAATCAATATATTTTTATAAATTGCCCGTACTGGGATTCGAACCCGTGCCCTCCGTAGCGGCAGCCAACGATGTTGACCACTCGACCACACAGGCGGCAATAGCATACGGTTAAATTATAAATTGTTTAATTTTATTACCAGTAATGAATATGTACGTTTAAAGCATAGTTCTGACGATGGCGTAAGCCGAAATAGCTATCAACCTTTAACTTTTTAAAAAACTGTAGAACTGAAATACCTTGATATTTTACCCTATTAAAATGGAGTTCTACCAAGTAAATGCCAAATCAATATATAAAAAATACCGTTTCCCGGTAATAGTAAAGTGACGGTAAATTGCAATTGGACTGTTTAAAAATAACCGATTTTAATTCGCCTAGCGGGTTTTCATTCCCGTTGATGATCATTCAAAATTTGGCCTTATGGTGATCCGTTAAGAAGGTCGTATCAATGAAAGTGACAATCTGATCGTTCCGTTTGAGACATCATTAACATGATTTACGCGTACAAAATCTAAAATCCTGCGCGTTTAGAATGAGAATTTTCTGATAATGTCTAGGTAACGATGACATATAAATTAAACTCAAGATGTAATCGTAACACCTTGTTACGATTCAATGACTAACATTGCTACGCATAATCAAGGATATTTCGCACCTCGTAAACAGTTAATCGACGAGAAAAAAAAATCGAATACCAATTTCCTTCTTTCGGGCGAATGCTATATTATGGTTTGCTTCTTCGGTATTTTTTGGTGACAACTTTTCTGTTATTGTATCAGCTGGGCGAGGTAAGGTTATATACAAATACATAGGTGGACAGCGGGTGCAAAAAAAAAATTTTTTCTCGCGTTACAACAGCTAATTCGCGGTCTTCGAAATAAAATGAGTAAGAATTCCGATGTATTTTTACACACTTCTTGTAACATTTTTAATGATTACATTTCAGTGAAAAAACACTAAATTTAATATATATATATAAATTAGATGACGTAGTAAGGAAGTTCGCCGTTGCTATTATTGTATATCGGGGACTTTTAGAGCTAACATATTGTATTTTCATAAATCATAGAAGAGACAACTGAATTTGAAATAATTTAGAATTTCGACTGAAGGTGGCTGATGAAAATTCGATGTCTCATTTGAATTATTTTTATTCTGTACACTTCCATAATTTATTTTGTCGGTAACGACTCGGGTTTCGCCTTCCGGCATCTTCTAGTTTTATCCAATCAATTCGAGTGCATTCGTACACTGGATAAAACCAGAAGATGCCGAAAGGCGAAGCCTGGGACGTTATCGACTGTGTACTGAATTTGAAAGATTGCAAATTAGATTTTGTGATTTAAAATTGAGACTTTAATTTTCATATAATTTATTTATCTTTTATATTCAATAAAATAATGATTTTTTTCCACACTGCTGCATAGTGTAAAATAAGTGAAATTTTCATTTAGTATAAAGAAAAAATATTGTCTGGAAGATTTTCAATACTACATTTTGCAATGCAATCTTCGGAATACCAGGTTTGGAGATGCAATATTTGAGCACATATGGGGAATTTTGGTACATTTCAGTACCTCACTCATTTTTTACCAAATTTGGATAAGCAATATTTTAACTCAAAGCCTTCGATATACTTTATATAACACATATCAGTGTCAAAGTACTTAGGTTAGGACGCCAACATAAGAGACGTATGAACACTCAGTCAACAAGTAGTTAATTTATGCCTGACCTAGTAAATTGTATTGTTATTCAAAGAGGTCGCAAACGCACCGTCTTTATATTGCCACTATATCATACAAAATGCACATGACATATATTTAACATACAATATGTAATAAAACATAAATAAATTATAGCCAATCATATGTATGTAAATTTAAGCAAAGTGTGATTCGAATCATTTAAATTTCAGTAGTGATTTGTGACTCAGGAATCGTGTTTAGGCATCGTCAGGCGTTTGACACGACTGAAAAGGTAAACAACGGATTCTCAACAGTGGCGTAGCTATAAATTTGAAGGCATCATATGAACGCAATTCGTTTTACTGTATATGTGAAAATTTGGACCCCCCCCCTTTCGCTGGCCCCCCTTTTCTGCGACATACAAGTATCGAAAGACGTATGTCAGGTCCTATGGCGCAGCGTTATCGTTGTTTGTTTCTTTGTCGGATCTCATGGGTTCGATTCCCAGTTCGAATACCATTTTTAGTTTAGTTTTAGTTCCCTCCCATCCTTCCGATCTTCCAATAAGCTGTAACGAGTGCGATTAGTTAACCACTAGTCCTTCCCTAGCCTTATCCTTCTATTCTTACTACTCTCTTTGGAATAGAGAAGTTTACCAACAGAGTAACAAATTGTTTTCGTATGAAAACTTCTGTTGAGATACTTCCATTAGGAGGCCATATGCTCCACATTGGAAGCGGATAGGGATAAAAAAATCGAAGAATGCTCGCAACATTTTCGTTATAAAATTGCATATTTAATACATTATAATAAATAAATACATCTCTCACAATAATAACCATTTTTCATTGGTTTTTTGATATATAGAATAGGCGTTATTTATTTATCAATGAAAAACACGGGAAAAAAATAACACGTATCGGCTGGTACTGTGAACGTCTTTGTTATACCTAGTATCACAATGTTTGCAAATAAGAAAATAACAAATTTAATTAATTAATTTTACCAGTAACAAAAACAAACTAGAAACCTGTTTTCCTATATCAAACGTCTCTCAGGTGTAGAATCTAAATTTATACGCCGTATATATCGCGAACACATTAAATTGGAGTTACTAAGAAATATTTATTGAAATACAATTGAATTAACTTAACCGACTGAATATCATGTTCAAATTTTTATAAAAAAAAATCAGGAATGAATATATTAAATTAATCATAATATGATACTCACGAAATCAGTTTAATTTTGCTACAAGAAAATTAACCAATACCTGTTGACATAGTTCAAACTATCTATCCATAGACGAGAAGATACGACCTGGATCAGGACACTCTTAATAATGCAATTATAATGAAATGTCAATCTGTCATACATGATTTAACCTCAAACTAATTCATAATTAATGGCGCGAATCGATCATACAGAACACATTCGAAAAATAAAATTGCTGTTCTTTTGTTTTGAGTGTTTATTTAGTTTTGGCATTTTTCACTTTAATAAATGGAATGAATGATTGTTTACCGGTGTTCAAAAAATGACAATATTTTTTTTTAATCGGAGTGTTTAAACGTAGAAAAAGTGGTTTGATATTTTTTTTGACTTTTGTGAATATGTATGTATGTTTGTTATGTTGGACATTTATTCAGTCAACAATTATGTTCTTAAGTCCTCGAACAGTTATTCTGTCCATGAGTCAATTTCTTCTGAATGACTAACATTATATCGAAGGTGGAAAGGAAAAGGGACGTGACCCACACATATCAAATTTTACAGTAGGCGCAAATAACTAGTTTTGATGATTTTGGGCCATATGCAAATTATGAATTATACACAACCTTTAAGTGCACGGAATCTTCTAAGCTGGTGTTTAATTGACATAATATAATAGTAATTAAAGAAATTGTCTAGGAAAAACTTTTATTTCAGTCTATTTTCTTGGTTTTAATTTATTACAAGGTCATCTTTTTCAAACTTAAAAGCTAAATTTAGATACTAATTCGTCATTTGCAGCTTGCATCCTTTTGATAGAACGTGTATCAAGTTTGATACACTGCGATTATCGAAAAAACCTGTTTTGAAAAAACTGTGGTTACGTCCTTTTTCCTTTCCACACTCGATATAATACATACATTATCTTACAATTTAACTGACAAAACTTATGCTATTATTTGCTGCAGATTTTTAGATACATTGGGTGACATCGTCGATATTTAAAACCGCTTCAGTACCGTAAGGCCACTGGTGGCCGCTAGGGATTCCAATCCGGATATTCGAATATTCGATATCCAGACATATTCGGCCCCTTTTCAACTATTCGATACTCGGATATTTGGTGAAATATCCGAATAGTATTCGTAATCATTTTTAATGAAATATGTTACAAAATCTACGAATGATCATATTACAATTTCTCCACATTTAAAGAATAACTATGAATTCCCCAGGTGAAGGCGAAAACACCACTATTTTCGCCTTCACCCAACACGGGTGTTATCAATATTTTATCATAATACTTGAGTTTGATGAATCAGCTCGAATTCGGGGATATAAAAAACCATCAATACCGCAATTTGATTCATTAAAAAAATACCGCTGGAGTAATCCGATGCAACTGCAAATTTTAAATATTGTAATACAATGGAACGGTATTGAAATATGTATTTATATGTTTTCTCTTTATCTAATACAGAAATGTGAAAATATTTAGTCTGTATTATAAAATGTATATCAGTGAATAAAGAAACTTTGATCGTGCAAAATTTCTTTTTACGTGCGAGTTATACGATTCTTTAGTAAAAACTCAGAAATCGAGACCACTGTCTACTATAAAAAAACAGCCTGTTATGCCTTGTTTATTAAAATATGTTTTTTTAAATCATAGTTTTAAAAATATTTTGTATATAATATATTTCGATCAATTAAAAAAATAACAGAAAAGTTAGAAGTGTTGCTTAAAACACTTCTAAAAATAAAGCCAATGTCAACTGCTATCACACGAGTATTTTTAACGGCAGGAACAATTAAAATTTAAGTTAAAAACAAATTTAAAATATGAAAAATTATTTTTAAATTATGCATTTTTGAAATTTAAATAAATTACTTTTATTACAAATAGGCTCGTTTTTAATGTCGGTACTATTAAATGTAATATTTTAGTATAAACATATAATGTATGTATGAATATACTAAAAACTATCCGGATAGTTTCAGTTTTACTATTCGATATTCGAATAGTTGATAATGACGAATAGTTGGAATCCCTAGTGGCCGCTACATAGGCGCATCACTAATACCGTACGGACACTTTGTATTAAAAATTATTCAAGTAAAAATTTTAACAATATTTCTTTTTATGAACCTTCTGCCGTTGGTTGATCTTATTGAAAATGGTATTATTTTTGAAGTCGAGCGGTAGGTGTCACTAGGGCTACCACTTATCACTTAATCGACATAAAGGATTCATTCTTTTGTTTTAAATTTATACCTGAATTTCAAGAATTTGTCCCTTTTACTTTTTGTATATTTTTTTATAAAAATGTAAAAATTATATTTATTTATGCTTGTGACGTCCCTGAAAGAAAAATAAAATATAAGAAATTTCGATAATGAAACTTGATATACCATAGTTAAACATTTAACATAATGCATAAAATTCATGAGCCCTAATTTTAAAAAATAATTAAAAACATGTGGTATGTGAGTGTTCCTAAGCTTAAAACATCGCGGTACCGAAACGGTTAAGGATTGCTTCGAAGAAAGGGGTAGATAATATCCATTGTATTTCATCGCTACTTTCAATTCTTGGTGAAATGTGTAGTTAAATTTATAATAATAATTAAAAAAATTACACTTTTTAAATGTGTTCATATCGTACTGTACGCCAAATTTTTGATAAGTTCCAGAAATTGAGTTTTAATTTGAACACACATGATTTTTCTTTACTTATTATTATTTAAGAAAACTCTTCGAGATTGTTTACGAGTTTTGACGAGTAAGTAAGTTGTTTACAAGGACACTCCGGTATACTCGAACGACTTTTTTATAAATTAATAAATAAACGACAATTTTATCACCGGGTCACGCAGGAAAGTAGTATACATACTTCTTTATTAAACTTTCAAGGACTCTTAATCTTATTTTGGGTTTTTTTTTTTTAAGAATTATTTATAAAACACAATTAACAGTGGTACGAAAACTAGTACATTAAAAATGCAATACAATAATCGAAACGACAAAGAAGTGTCAATACAAGTAATCTGCAGAATAGCTTCTCATTTATAAGTATTTTTAATGCAAACGAGAGTGTACGCAAGATTTTGTTAGGACTTAAACATGATTACTTAAATGTTTCCAAAATGAAGAATGTTCACCTAGTTACCTCATTTCCACCTGTACCTACTGCGTAGTGTTCACTTAGGTTTACGCAGAAGAGAATGAAGGCGATTAGTACTTTCTGACTGCTCTCACGATAGTAGTCAGATGATGGTAGAAAAAAATACAAGCATCATCGAACAGCGAGTTATATTTTTTACACGTATAATTATGGTAACATTGTTCGGATAAGAAAAAAAAATGAATAACCTTGAATAGTTTACCTAGTAATCATTTTAATTGGACAATAATCTTACATTCAAGTTTTATTGTAACATTTTCATCTGGAATTATTATAAACAACATGCATGTCAAATAAACATAAGGTGTTCAAAAAACTATAACTTAAAGTTTTACAAAAACGTAGTTTTGTGTTGAAAAGTATGATATGAAAAATAACAAGACCAACAATATGAATAACTCTTTCTTCCTGAGGAGTATAGTAGGATACTCTAAAAGATTTTATTTTTATTTAAGTTTTTTTTACATATGGGCCTATTAGAGGCGAAGTGAGCCAAATAGTATTTTGTCTGATCGGTAGAGCAAACTCTAACCAATTATAGACCATTTCGGGCGATAACAATTCATTGCTAATATTATGTTCCATGTACACACATTTTTAAGTAAATACAATTGAAGTTTCATGAATACGGCATTATTGGATAACAAATAATTTAATAATGAAGTAATCACAACAAGTATTTTTGTATTTTTTTATAAATTATACGCCATTGACCAGGACGCAAAAGGTCATTATTATTATAATTAAATGACGTCTGTTGTATTGCGAATAACCTTTAAATTAAAATTTGAATTATTTTAACCTAATTAGTTTGAAATTTAGCTTATGAAGTTTTTGTATAGAAGCGACATAGTACAAAGTACAGAGTCGGCAAAATGTCCAATAATCTTTATTTCCCTATGACTATATTAATATAAAACAAGAATATCGTTAGTAAAGCAGTTAGTTACCAGACTAAAAGTATTGTTGGATGCGTTTTTGACAGCGGAAGTACGATATGTGGAATATTCATGAGGTTTCCGTTCCCGTAAAGGAACTTTACCGTTTCGTAAAGTGAGCAGAATTTATTATAAATTATAATCATTATTCATACGTCGATTAATGATTACATTATGCGGCAAGAAACCATAGAAATAAATTAGTAAAATTGAAAAAAAGCATTCAATGTCTGCGAAAACGTGTGTTATCGTACAGCATACTCGTAGAAGAAAAAAATCGCATATAGAAGCAACTGTTCACAATTCAACGATAACTGAATACGGAACATAGCACGCACTGTCAATATAAAGAAAGTTATATTTTATCGTAGTATAATATTGAAAGAAATAATACGGCATAATAAAAAAAGAAATTTCAGTTTGAGTTATAAGTAATGCACTAACAAACTAAACCATAAATGTTTATTTTATACTGCGGTTTTGAAACACGTATTTAAGTAATAATTGTTAAATGAAATTATTAATAAATCACACGGTGAAAGTTAGGGAACTTTATAAATAAATGAGAATATAATAAATTAATAACTAGGACTATAACAGTTAATAAAATCGTAATAAAATCGTTGTTAAATATTTTTGGTAGCTTTAATTCTGACGTTTGCCGAAATTACTTTCCTCGTAAAAAATAAATCCGTAACTATATTTTTTATCTCTTTGATGAATATAAGTTTTCAATTACAGACCTATTTTATCACGGATTTAAAAATAATTTAATAAATACACTAATTGACGATAGACAATTAGATTAATTTTTAAGGTGCCAAAATTGCTAACCTGAGAAAAATAGACATTCGACATCTTTTTCGAGAAAACAGTGAACGAGCCGAAAAGATAGGGATTTTTCAACAATGAATGTTCAGATTTGAAGATAGTTTTTTTAATGTGTTGTCAGACTTATTCGCATTTTGTTAATTTTTGTATCGTTATTACTTCTATTGCATATTTTAAGATGACGTTTATAATGGAAATTATGTAGTAGAATTTTAATTTGAACCGGTTTAACAAGTAAGGGAAACATTTTACAATATTTTTTTAAAGAGCAAAGGGGGGCATAATAAAAAATATTGTAAAATACGTCATAAACATGTTTTCATTATTATTGTTTGTTTCGCGATAAACGATTAATATGTTTTGGAAAATTATCAAATAGATAAAAAATATTTTTTTTGTAATTTAAATAAAATGCTATTTCTACCATAAACATACATATGTATTGATACAAAAAATCGAGCATATAGGTACATATTTATAATATGTTGGTAACTTCAATGCCGCCTGTGTGGTCGACTGGTCAACGTCGTTGGCTACCACTAACGGAGGTCATGGGTTCAAATCCCAGTACGGGCAGTTTTATAAATTGATTTTTCAATTGATTTATGAATTCCTGTTCAAAGGATGTATGTGATGTCTTGAATTCCCTCTTCCCACCCATCCTATCTTATGAACGGGGCGTATCGAGAGCGATTAGCTAACAACTAGTCCTGTCCTAGCTCTTTCCTTCTATTCCTACTCTTTTTGGAAAAAGAGAGGTTGAGCAACTGAACAACAAGCAGTTCTCGTAGAAACACTTCTGTTGAGATAAACTCCATTAGGAGTCCATATGCTTCACATTGGGAGCGGACATGGTAAAAAAAAATTACAATGATTAAAAAAAAATGTATCATTATAGTTGTTTGTAAGAATGAAAATAAATATTTTCTTTAAAAGATCATGCTTTTCATTTTCCTAACCAATAATTTCGTCCATTTTTCCTGATCATGATAATTTGATGGTATTGTTAACAATAAGACGCAAATCGCTACCAATTAATTGTTCAAATAGCCATTGACGACTTGTAACGCTTCAAGACTTTCAACCAAAAATGCATGAAAAATTGATTTAAATTGCACTTCTGGCAAGGTATGACATTCTTGGCATTTTTTAATCCACCGATCCAATTAACTCATTTCTGCCAAAATTTTCCGTTCATCAAATTATCACCTGGACTTATAAATACCACTATCCCTTACAAGCAATACATGGTGTAACAGATATCGTGTGATATGGAGTATGTTTACCGTAGAATTTAAAAGTTAAAAAGAAAATATACACACGAAATGATAGTAAATATTATTATATTCAGGAAACGTAAATACTCAATATATACGGTCTATATACCTATTAATTTGTTATTCGATTAAAAAAATATTTTTAAAATATACCTAATTATTACACAAGAACAGGTTATTTACCAATTTAATGATTTCCTATGTGTAGGAAGGACCTTGAGTTGACCAAAAAAATAATTCACTCATTTTTATATACAAGTTATAGACTACGAAGGTAAAGGCATCGCCATCGCTTCAATCAATACAAATCGTATAACAATAAATGGAAATTCCTTCATGAAATGTTTTCAGGGTGCAACATTCTAGAATTCGCTTGTATTTCTTCGCACTAGCTTCGTGATGTTGGTTTTCAATGATTAAATTTATGCATAGAGTAACCTCACGAGACACAACTAGTATTACTGATGGAAAAGTTATCAATCTGCATTGGAAAGTCCTTCTTATTAAGGGTGAGTGAAAATGTAGCCCTCAGCAGTATATCACGATCTTAATGCTATCAATTTAATCCTGACAAGTATATACAAATATATATAGATATATGTGTGCTACAAAATATATTATACAACTAAACAATTTTAGAATTGAAAATATGCTGTCATAAAAGAAATGAATTCTTTTATTATTAAGACTTATCTTGTTTGTAAATATTTGTACTGAAGATGAAAACGATCGTTCTTTGGAAGGTTATTTTATTTGTAGGATAATTGAATAAATATACAATCAATTAAACAAGAATAACAATATACGAACAATTATGAAAATATAAAAAAATACGAACGTATTACTAAAATAAACACGTACCAAAATAATATAGCTGCATAGTATGGTCGTTTAGGTCAGTGCTTCCCAATCTGGGGTCCACGGACCCTTTTTTTCATTTTTCGAAAATTTTCATTCTTTCAACATTCTTTGTGATAAAATATGAACATGTGAAATAAAAAAAAATGGGGGGTCCGAAGATTATTGTTTTCATCTGAAAAATCTTTATGGTTTCCCACTAATGTTTCCTCTAAGCTGCGCGCGTGCGCGGCCGCGCAGCAGTTGAGAAGCCCCCGCGCACTCATTCTGGGATGGCGCGCACTACAAGACAGTTATTCAATTAATATTTGATCGGTCCGCGCAGCCTCCACGCAGCCTTTGATATTTCCACGCAGCTAACCTTTCGGCTTAGAGGAAACGTTGGTCCGCAGCATGAAAAAGGTTGGGAAGCACTGGTTTGGGTGATGGATAGCAGCTGACACCGGTATGACATGTTACGATTACAATGGGTGTTTCAATATTCGTTAAAATATGTCTGTATCTGTCCTTAATTCGCGGTAAAATATTTTTCGTAAATTACCGGCTAATTTTGTAATTTATTCTATTTACCGATGGTTAATTTTTGTCGATAATATTTGTATTTTTCTCTGCTTTCTCGTATTTTTGTCCATTGCAGCAGTTGCAACTTCCATGCGTGTACTATCATCGTAGGTATGTGAGATCCCGTGTGACTAGGTCACCGGCTGAACGAACAATCACAACGTGGGACCCAACGTTATGAGTTGCAGCTCTACTGCCAGTAGGTTGGACCAGTCTATCGAACACGGATGAGACGTTAACCCTTTGGGCCTCAGAGTGCCGATCTATCGGCGCATACTGTGGTGTATCATGTAGGAGATAATAGCAAAGGAATCATTGTGAAACAAAAAAAGGTCGCTAGAAGAACAAATTTTCAATAAAAAAAAACTAATTTAAAAACATTTTTTCGCTGATATATATGTTTTTTTCATATCTATATTTTGAGTCTGATTTTTTCTCCAACTCACTTCATGGAAACTGACGACAATCGAAGAGATGATATGATTTTTAGCTTTTATAGTCGAAATAGGGATAGTAAAAGGGCCAATAAAATTATACTAGAATTATTATATCATCACAAGTACCTCATGGTTCGGAAAAGTATTTTCGATACAAAGATTATGCCACATTTTACATCAAAGTCACTTAAGTCCTGCTGGCTTAGAAAAACCTGACAATAACTAAAAACAATGTTGCGTTTACCACACCTGGAAAGCGAACTAAATTCCGCATAATCTACAGGTGAAGAAGGAATAACACGGTCCATGCTTTCCTAACCATAAATATAGTATTGATTGTTTTTATATATATGTGAATATTTTATTATATAAATGGGTTATGATGTACTTTTTTTTTGTTTTCCGATAAGAATATCATGTAGGTTTTTTTGTGAAACTTTTTTGCTATATTTTATTTATGTAGGACAATATTTTTTTTTTTTTTTTTAAATGTACTCAATGACTGTATTTTTTACTTTGTTTGTTTTTTGGAAAAAATAGATGATAATTTGAACCAAATTAAAAGGTACTTTTTTTTAAACAGCTCTGAGGCTAAAAGGGTTAAACCATTGTTTAACGCCTGACGATGGTTCACAGAGGACGAGTACATACATCGCCAAAAACGTACACGTGGAAACGAGGCACTGGATCCGGAATGAACAATATGATGGGATTTTTTTTACTAGGTTATATTATAATTATTTACGACATGCCAAATAACCCTGAGAGTAAATAAGGTAATATATATACTAAATTTATATTCATATTATCATAGTAACACACGGAACTTTAAAATACATAAATAACAAGGTGATATCACATTTTTTACTAGGCCCGAATAAAACATCATATCAAAAGTCGTGATAACAAATAATTTAAAATGATGAAAAACAAAAAAAAATGATAATTTAGTAAATTTTATCATATAAATATCGACTGTGGAAAGGGAAAAGGACGTAACTCACACATATCATAGGAGGCACAAAAAACGTGTTTTGATGATTTTGGGGCATATGCAAATTACACAACCTTGATGTGCACGGAGACTTTAATACTGGTGTTTAACTGACATATTCTAATATTAATTAAAGAAACTGTCTAGGAAAAACCTTTTTTCAATCATTCTTCTTGGTTTCAATTTTCACAAGCTCATCTTTTTTTTCAAACATAAAAACTAAATTTAGATACTAATTTGGCATTTGCAGCTTACATCCTTTAGATAGAACGTGTAGCAAGTTTGATACATTGCGATTAGGGTATCCCATTGAAAATTAATCAATCCCGGGATCCCAGGATTGGGATTAGCTCACCGAAGAATTTGAAATTCTCAATTCCCTATACTTTTTCCCCGGATTATCTCCAAGTCTCGTTTTATTTTTGAGCTCATCGAGGAATTTGAAATTCTCGATTTGCTATACTTTTTCCAAAGCTTATTTCCAAAAGTCGATTTTTTCCAAAATCCTATCAATTTTCGGGATTTGCTCAAAATTTCTCAGTCCCGAAATTCCGAAATCGCAACCATGTCAGTCCCGGGATTTCGGGATCAGAAAATTGGACGGGATACCGGGATTGGATGCCCTAATTGTGATTATCGAAAAAAATCTGTTCTGAAAAAACGGTGGGTTACGTCCTTTTTCCATTCCACAGTCGATATAATCCGTAGAAAATATCTAGTTGATTATCGAAAAGTATTACATTATCTATTAAAAATCAGAGATATCTGAATTATATACTTTTTTATATAACACGAATGACGGAACGACGTCACATGAAATCGTGATGATTTGAAAATCAAAACATTAGTAGAATTTGTACCTGTACTTTTAAACATCATAACATATATAAATGAAGCAAGATTCGTAGATATATTGAATAGTCACAGGGCAAAAGGCAAAGCCTAATACAATTTTTATTATCACGATTACAATGAATACATATCTTTTGAATCATCAATCCTTTTTAAATCGTATTTTCTATGAAGATTACAAATACATATTGTTAAATTATTATGCTGTTGCTTCATCGCTATAAAAAAATCTTTTTAAGTATAAATGATTACAAATGACAAACACATTTTCAATGTAAATAATTCGTTGTTTAATTGAATACAAACTGTTCATTATTATACAATTAATGTAAATAATTTCTTTTCCGCATATCCGCTAAGTGTTTGATTTGTTCTAATGATGGATAATAATAAATAAAAAAATACATATATTGCATACAAATTGTATTTAGTTATAATGTACAAACCCGGCTCATACCGAAGTTGTTAAAACACGAACCATGAATGTAATTTAGTAGATCAAAATAATTGCAAAAATTGCTTGACAACATCCAAAATATCATTCCAAAGTAATGCAAGACTAAAAATACTTTTAAAATGTACATTGTTTTTCAAAATGACATTCAAGTTTAACTTTTTAACCATTTTGGAATAAGCTGTGTTTGCAAGTACATACTACCCTCATATATTGCATATAATATTGATTAGCTTTCGATGGCTACTATCTTGAAGAACTTTGCAACATTATATCTGAGCGTGCACTTAGTCGTAAAAATGTCTAGTCATAATTTTATTGACTTCAACGTATTACTTTAAAAACATTTAATAAGAAACGAAGTAAAAGATCCAATAATATGATTATTAATTTTATTCATTTCAATTCAATAGATAATCGGATTAGCATTAATTGATAAATTTAAAATTATCATCTTCCTTTGAGATAACCCACATTGATTTGGTATTAAAAGTATGGAATGACGTATGCATAAATTTCATTGCATCGTTGTCTAGACAAATTAAATCAATTTGAATTGTCTACGCTATATTTTTATATAAATCTTATTGACAAATATGTTTTACTTGATAATTTGTTATCATCGGTTATTTTGTGGATCATCCAAGATTTTTGGTTTTGCTAAAAATAAATGAATGTAAAACTAGTAAAATCTCCGGAATTCCGTAGACTTATTTTCGCATCATAATAATACACGTATGTAATTTTTCGACGAAAGATTTGTATGCGGTTAAGACATTTCAAAGGTTTATGCAGCGTTGTGAATTGAATCAAAGCTAAGTTGATTTAAAATACGTTACAATTTGGGCATCCAATTTCGGACTTTTTATATGACCTCGAGATCTCGGGATTCACAATCATTCGATCGCATTTCGATTAAAATTGAAAACAAATCTTATCACACCTTATTGCGACGTAATTGTGTGTAAAATTATGGAAAAACAAATGCTACAAAATATTGGAGGGAAAAAGACCACGATTCATTTTGTTAAAATACAACAATATGTACATAAACAAACTGAGGTACTCAGTCAGAATTTTACTTTTATTATTAAATATGGCAGTAAATCAAGAAGTATTTCGATTTTAAAATAGATTTTTTTACACAATTCCGGGATCAGTATTAAAATGATCCTGGGATTTGAAAGACTAGTTACAATCTACTTATACTTGCAAATGTTTCGAATCGGCATAAGAAAAAACGAACTAAATATTCAATTAATAAATTTATAATGTGAATTCAGATATAAATCACAGGAACGTTGCCAAACAATGGAATTTGTATTTTAATTAATGCAAGCCAGAGTAATTAGGTAACCGATTAGAGAAATTATAAACACGGAATTAAAATTTTGTGCTGGATTTGAGGCGAATTAAAAGAGCATTGTTTAAAAAATATGTTTTTCTAGTACAAAACTGTTCATGTTTCCGGTAACGAAAAATTAAATAGATAATTTTGATGTTTTGGAACACGGCAAGAATATACCATTTACCACACTATGTCGTTTTTGCTTTTTAATTCTAGGGTCACACGGCGCTTACAAAATAATTGTGTACGTACAACATGGAATGATTAACACAATTCGATATAAGTAAATAAATATATCATTCTTGGCAATAATTCTTGTACTTTTTATATTTTAAAGAGCACAATAAAACGTTAAGACATTCATTTGTACATAAAGGATCTTCTAGCAAAATTCTTTCTAAGCAACATCAAAAAAATATGAAGAAAAAACTTTGATACATTTTTATGAATTGTCATATCACCAGCCCAATATACATTTGTACATACATATATGTAAGTAACGATTAGAAAGATATTAATTGAGTAATTACATCGTGATCGATTAAAATATTTAAATAAATAAGTCGTGTAAAATAAATGTTTTTTATTGATAATAATCTATAACAAAAAGTACACACAACTTTATTTTAAAATGATAAATAAATTTGCATACCTGCACGAAGTCTGCAATTTTTATTATTAAATGCAATTGTTTTTGTTTATAACGTAATATAATACATGCAATTTAAATTAACGACAGATTATTAAAAATGATAGACAAGGTTATTTGTTTAACTATTATAATTGATGTGGCCTGTTTTATTAAGACGTGTAAAAACTATTAATCCATGAAGCTTATTTCTAATATATATATATATACACATTATGATATAACATAAGTTGAAATGCTAGAATTTTTTACAAACATAAACCAATACAACTTTCAAAATTATAATTCGATTTCTACCTACTTTAAAGTTTGGAAAATCGTAGATAAAAATGTATTCTCAGTTCAAAAAATGTTTTAAAAAGAATACAACACCACCAATTTTATGACATATCGAATGGAATGACACCAAACCACATCGACTGTGGAAAGGAAAAAAACGTATCCCACACATAAAATTTTACAAATAACGTGTTCTGATAATATTAATAACTGATAATAAAATTTTGGGCCATATGCAAATTATGAATTATACACAACCTTGAAGTGCACGGAGACTTTTAAACTGGTGTTTAATTGACACAACCTAATATTAATTAAAGAAATTGTCTAGGAAAAACATTTATTTCAGTCTTTTTTCTTGGTTTTAACTTTTTACAAGGTCATCTTTTTCAAACTTAAAAGCTAAATTTAGATACTAATTCGGCATTTGCAGCTAGCATCCTTTTGATAGAACGTGTATCAAGTTTGATACATTGTGATTATCGAAACTGTGGGTTACGTCCTTTTTTCTTTCCACAGTCGATATACAATTGAATCACAGTTTTAATGAGTATATAACTGCCCGCTGTGGTCTAGTTGGTTAGAGCTTGCTCTACCGATCAAGGGGGTCCGGGTTCGATTCCCGGTAAGGTCACATTGTCAAATTGGATTTTTCAATTTTTCAATTGAGATCTAAGACATGGGTGTTTGTGACGTCAATTCTCCTTGAGTTAATCTCATGTGAATTACAAAAATTCTCATCGAGTATATCTCGTATGATCTTTCAACTTTAAAAACTTTAAAAATATTTGACGCATTGGCGTAAGCTGTAATGTAAATTTTTTTTTTAAATAATACAAAAATTAAATAATTGAACATTTATAATATGAATCTGATGTTCGTTATTTTAAATTTGACATTTTTAAATGGGTAAAAGTAAAAATCACTGAGGTTTTATCACTAGCTTTAATTATTTATAGTACCAAAACTATAATTTTCGTACAAGTATACTATTTCCTTTGTTTTGGATTACAATATTCATTGTAGATCGACAATGAAAGAGATCAAATTTATTTTTGATAAACAATTGTACACTTGTTAATATTGACAAAATAACGACTGTTACATTTTTAGCGGTATTGTATTTAGAAAGTAAAAATCATACTTTCACCATAGCCTACAAATCATTTATATTATTTATACATTAATATTCTTCATATATTTACTCGTTTTGGTGTTGTTGACTTTTCAAAAGTATCTTACGACATCAAAAAAGGATCCCACGCCCTCTGTCGACTTTCATAATTCTTAAAATCGTCCTACGTATTTATTATATGAGTAGTAGATCGCTGAAACCAAGTCATCTCCTTATACGATTTACTTTCTAGTACTTTGGCGAATATTTTTTGTATTATTTATCAACTCTTCGCTATGTTTACCGTGAACGTTACGTATAAATATAAAAAGAATATTACCTTATTATACGGGCACAGTTTGATATGGTACTTACTTGAAATTATCAACTATTATTGCCGATGTCAGATTTACATAAAAGAGATTGTTACTCATATGAAGGTAATAACAATGTTGAGGGTCCTCGTAACAGCTCTCCGAATACATATACATAATTATTTTTACTACAAATAACATTCGGCGTGGTACAAACTAGCGAACAGGTGTTAAATTGCGCAACGTGTTCAGAAGTCAATGAGCTAGAGCAGGGGTCGGCAAACTTTCAAGTGAGGAAAGCCAATTTGTCAAGGAAACAGGATAGCGAGGGTATCAGAAAGCTATACATTTTCAATATATATATTGATTTTTAGGGTAAAAAAAAATGTAATAAGATCAAGGCTTGATGATTAAAGAGCAGCGGTTTGCCGTTTAAATTTAAATGTTGTGAAAACAATTGAATATATTAGCATTTCAAATAAAAAAAAACAACTTGTCACGCATATTCAAAAAAAGATCATAACCGGTTTCACTCTTTTTGAGCATTATCAACTGAAGAATTGGTTTGCTGTTTTAATTTTAAATATAATACCTTTCCGCCACGAAATTAGATTAATCACCAGGAGTGGGCTGAATAGGGCTAGTAAGGCTCGCGCGAGCCCCTTGGGGAATTTTACTTATGCCGACGAGTCCGTTGTTAAATTATGAAAAAAGAATATTCTCAAATCTATGTGTTATATAATTTAAGATTTCGACTGAAGGTGCTTGGTGGAATTTCAATATTAAATTTGAACCGTTCAAATTACGCCTGAAGATGCCTAAAGGGGAAACCCGGATCGTTAGTGACAAAATCTGTGTGAATGTACATAATTTGAACGATTCAAATTTTCTATGTGTTATAGGTTGTATAAATATGAATTATGATCAAATTTAAAAAAGCAATGATGTACATAAAGTGTTTCTAAAATTTTTCTGAGATATATATCGTCTACGATGGTTTTAGTTTAACGTTTGAAATATGGAGTTAGAACGAATAGAATAGTACTTATTTTTGCGTTGATCTTGAAACATTCTTGATATTAATTACTTTACGTTACATTGTGAATCGTTACATTATATAGGTATATATATTAAGATTATAATTCTTTAATAATCACCGAATATAATTGTGTAAGAGTGATATAAAAATCCACCATTTTCTCGGCACCCCAACACCTTTATGATTAACTGACCCCCTAGTTAACGTATCGCCAGCCCACCGCTGTTTGACAACTTTAAAGTTATAAACATAATTGTTTTCAATGACCTATAGTTTGTATTACAATAAAAATACACAAAAACACACAATTCTTCATGCATTTGAAAGATACGTAGGATGCCAGTGTGGCAATTCATTTTAAATATTCAATTGAAACTGATGACTTCGTCGTGTATGTCTTTTGTAACTAGGTGTGGCGTGTTTTGTTTCATTGTGTGGCAATCCTCAAGACTCAATTAATCAATATCGTAGTTTTTTTTTTTCAATTAATGAATGTTCATACTTAGCAATGGAGGGAGTTTCACCTATGATCGTTATGTTTTAAATATAACGGGGGTCGGGGGCCCTTTTTTATTTAATTCAGTCATGATTAACGTGACGATTATTTTTTCCCCCCAAACCGGGACTCCTAAAACAATTTCATACTTTTATATTTCATACTTTCCAAAAACTATCGATTATGATTCTTTGGTTTGGAATCCATTTTCCGTAACAGAAAAACCACCATGATTAATTTAGTGATTATCAAAATCTAACTGATTTTATCAGTGATTCCGATATAAATGTCATTAAATTCTTTCTCAGCGAGTTTTTCTGAAGAATCCTCCAATGAGTCGAAACAATTTATTATTGTTTCACTTCCGTTTTATACAACCTACTTATGAAAAGCAGGATTTTCTTTTTATGCCGCAACGAAGTTTACACCATTCAAAAATAATAAGCGTTTTTTTTGTATTTATACTATTATTAATTACCCGACCTAAAAAATAAGGCAATTGTTTCGTTAAAATTTCCGGATTTGCGAAGTGTTCCATTGCAGAAAAAGTTTGAGAAACCCTCGACTAGATAGTAATGTCATATTAGATATACCTATTATATGAAATTGTATAAAAATATAGCATTTAAATTGATTTTATTTATTTACTGTGAACGCATGCCTACGCCTTTATCTACTAGTCTAGATTCTACCAACAGGATTTTGATTTTGCTTTTTCTTTTCGAAAACGGGACATTGAAGCTGTGTTCGGGGACACACCGCCCGAAAACGGGACATCTGGTCACATTAGCAAATGTTGCACAGCAAATGTATTTTACGCACATAACCTTCGGAAAATTAGAGGGAACATTGGTCATGATGCAAGTATTTATTAATGATAGTGCTGAATTGTTCCCCTCTCCTATGCTGACATCAGTAAAATTCTTTCCGCATGTCTTTTTTACTATTTAAATTAAATACATAAACACTGTAATGCAATAAATTATATATGATTTTCTAATAAGTTTATTGTATAAACATTCAATTTTCTATTATGTAGAGTTATTTAAAATATACCGATTAAACGATTCCTTGACATATTGATATTTATATAAAATTTCGTCATCTTGTCATAAATTATTCTGTGAGCACTTGTCCTAAAAATCACACCTTAATAAGTAAGCTCAAATAACACTCCTAACACCAAGTGTCCGAGCAATACTTGAAAACAGTGTTTATTTCAATGGATAAGTCAATAGCATAAAAAATAAGGAAAACATATTTGGTTAAACCTAACATCCAAAAGACAAACATACCCGATTTCGTAATAATCAATTGAAATAAATAAACCAGTTTTGTATAGGATTTAATAATACAATATACCTTAATTTTAACCATGAGTGATTTTTGCAGTGTCATGTTATTCTGTTTTTTTTATGATAGAATAAGAATGTTCCACGATACCGCCATCTTTTTATCGATTTCTATAAAATAGTATATGTACAGCATTTTATGTAGCAAATGAATGAACGAGCAAGTCAGCATTCGCGCTAGCAGTTCCTTTCAA
Organism: Himalopsyche anomala; assembly: GCA_031772345.1. Lineage (NCBI taxonomy): Eukaryota > Metazoa > Arthropoda > Insecta > Trichoptera > Rhyacophilidae > Himalopsyche > Himalopsyche anomala. The sequence continues at coordinate 30,254,875 of CM062824.1, forward strand.
AATCCGCGAAGTTAACCCTTTGCACTCCGAAGGTTTTTTTTTTTTAATTCCACCAGCTCCAAGCCATTATTAGTGAATTTTAACATAAAAAGATATTTTTGTTAAAAATAAAAATACTAGTTTAAAAAAATGGGGGTTTATTGAACAAGATGTTGCATCAGTATATTTTGTTGGGTTAACTTCTTCCATTCAACCACTTTGTTTCTACGGAAAAATTGGAAGTTTATTAAGTTTTTTTTTTTTCAATAAAACGATTTTTTATTTTTGCTTTTTATCGTATATAATAAATTGTAATCCTTCGATGTTATTTATTATAAATAATTTTCGTATGGTACTTTCAAAAGAGACTCCAGGATGGAGCGATGGTTTTTTCAATTTTTGGAAATTGTCAAATATATCGTCCAATTCTTTCATATAGTCAATATCGTCACCACAAATCATGTATTTCTAATGTGTATTCAAGACAAAGATAGAAAAAAAACTGTTACATTAAAATAATCAAATCAAAATATGTATCAGATCATGTCGAGTGACACTCAACATTGGAATTGTAAGAGTTAAACATAATAAATATCTAAAAATAAGTTTAAGAGATTCTGTGGGTAACTTACTAGTTTTCACTGAAACTTCGTTAATTCTTTGCGGGTAACTACTTACCATATTACCTACCAATTCAAACAGATAGTAAATTTACTTTTAGTGGGAGTTACTATATTATGCAATATTCGTTTAATTGATATGAAAGCTAATAAATTCGCAAAATTCCAAAAATTCCAAGAGTTCTTTCTTCACTGAATGGACTCTAATCAAGTTTGGTTGACAGTTCAAATTTTGAATAAAGAACAATCGAAACGTGATTCGTACTCGCTATGTTGCCAATAGTCAGACAGAAAATATAATCGTTATTTTATTACCAGTAAATAAAAATAAATTAAAAAATAACGACACAATAATATTAAACAAGAATGAAAAGCAAGCATTCAAATAAAATACAACTAATAAACAAATGAATCACGTTTTAAATGATCTAATAGTTAACGTTTCATAACATTATTCAAACGGTGAACGTTTGTTTACTAATATGTAGACAAAATGAGGGTCAATGTGACATGTGAACTGGACAAAAAACAAATGTACTTACTTAGATGTTGTATAGCTCGTTTTACTATCGGTATTATTTATTGAATATGACATTGAAAAAAAAACTATTATTAGCGATATATATTATTATTTAATAATCGATGCTCGCTACATATATATTAAGTAGCATGGTAATTTATAAATTGTTGATTTGATAAAGTGGGAAGTGCGTATTTGCATTCATTACGGATTCCATCAATGGCATATCGTGACAAAAAGTGAAGGCCGCGATTCTCTGACACTTCACCAAGTAAGACACCGCATCAAAATACTACGTAATTAGTCGTCCTCCAAGAATGATGGCACGGCGAGCCAGTTTCCACCCATACTAATTATTAACCCTACGGCGCCCGATATGGGCCACACCAACCCGAGAAAATTACCACTGTATATCCGTGATCCTGTGCAAAAAATCAGTATAAAAAAGATTAAGTGAATATAGATATATGATACATGTTACATTACATTTTACCGTGTTTTTTTAGAAATCGTGTAAAAAAATAAACAGTGCAAAAAGAGGATTGTGCGTTCGTGTTAACAAAAAATGGTTTATTTTGAAAAACTCAAGTATACATGTTTTATTTGAATCTTATTTAAAAATTACTGTCATCTTTGTCCTTGTTAATTTTATGCCATTTCTTTAAAGTTTGATTTAATATTTATATTATAAAACCGCACAATTGAATCCAAATTTTCATCAATAAGCCTATTTTCATTAAATGATTTATTCTACATCAATAACCGAAAAGCTTGCTGATATTTATTAAATTCAATGATTTACTTGAAAAAATATGTATTTGATTTTAATTTTGAGAAAAAAAATCGAGGGCCGCATGCAGCCTGTGAGTCACGGATTGTGCATTACTGATTGTGGGTTTCAACGACGATTTGGAACATGTAACTTAAGATGATAATTTAGACTTGTTTTCAACGTGCTTTAAGGGTTAGATAATCCTAAACGATTGCCCGGTTTAGAATACGGAGTGACAAAGGATGTGATGATTGAGTGACGCGGCTTGGCACAGCATAATGATATCGGACCGTGTGTGTGTATGTATGCGGTCGCCAGTTCCACGAGACAAGGTCCGAAGTTCGGAATCGGGACGCCGTCATCCATCGCACCATATTCCAGCGCGCCCACTGTACGCAACAACAGACTTCATCCAGAAATAGTTTTGGGTACGATAGGACGCAAGTGTGACAAATGAATCAAAACAAATTTTGCCACGCTCCATGGATAAAAGTGACCATATATGTTTAGAGTTCGATATTACTTATTTTTACGTGCATACAATGTTGAATTCACGTCGTGTTAAGAAGGCATTGAGACCCATTTTATAGAGGAATATATGATAGATTTCAGGTACGTGGTAAAAAGTCATAAGCATCGGTTGCAGTCAGTGACGTTCCTAGGTCATTTGCCACCTCTAGACAGAGTTTAAAATAGCGCCTCTTCTATATTTCGAACTAAAATTTTTGAAATTACATTAAAGTATAAGTCAATTTTTCATTATTTCCCACTCTTCTAGGAAAATGTATAGACATAAATCCTCTACTAATCTACATACTCAAAAACTTTATACCCATTGGTCATTATATTATTACCATTGAAAAGGTATTTTTCAGCATTTTTTTATCACAGACATTGAAGCATGATATAAATTATTTGAAGCTAAATTCGCGTGTCAAAAATATGTATTAATTTGAAAAATTATTCAGTAATCATTTGCCGCTCTCTAGGACTTGCCGCCTCTAGGAGACTGCTTACTCGCCTATGCTCTCGGGACGTCCCTGGCTGCAGTGCTCATGAGTTCGAATCCCAGAACTCACACTTTCATAAATTGATTTTGTTTGAAGGCATGGATGTCTGTAATGTTTATAATTCGCTATCCCTCATCATATCCCAAAAACGAGAAAGTGAGAGCGATTAGAAAACAAAAAGACAAAAAAAGGTAAAATCAATAGTTTTTTTTTCATTTGCCACATTGCTGGCGACTGCTTACTAATGATACTATACCACCCAAATACCCTATTATACCTAATGCAGTCTGGATTTATTTGTCTTGCTTGTATGACCGAATTAACACTCAGTAAGTTCGTCTTAATAAAGGCCAAATGAACATATCCGGTACATTTGTTTCTTCAGTTAGAATGATGTTCGCGATTGACAATAATATACTTGTATAAAATTACTAATGCCTTGTGTCCCGTCAGGTCACGCTGCCCACGGATGTATGGCAAATTTGACAGCACTTTGCACTAAGTACGCCGACACTATTTTAGTCGTCTATATTTTCCATGCATATTGTACAAATTGCAATATTGCAGTTAGACGAGTTTTACTTCGTGTTGAGCACCGCTGATTTCCCTGCATTATTTTAAAAGTTAGGGCCAATTTATTTTAAGGTAAAGCTCTAATGATGTACAATTTAATACAACGTGCTGATTTGTGACTGAAGGAACGGAACGGAAGAGATTATTTGGAGTGTGATTTTGTTGTATGACTTGTGAAGAAAATGTGACAAACACAATAAAATGTTAATATTCTGAAACGGTTTTTATTTGACCGTTTTGTTTCCATCTTACTAATATCAAAAAAAATACAGATACTATGATTAGAAAACCCGATGGATGAAATTATTCACATGAATCCTCACGCGAAGACCAAATCCGTTGCATTCAATGACTGAAGATTTCTTATTAGATTATAGAATTTGTTATTTTTTTTCATTATAAATAGTTTAATAATTTCATTTCACAAAAACTAAAGAATTGTTGTTGACATATTGTTTACATACATATTATACGTTAGTTTGTCAAGTATAAAAAACAAGAAGTATATGAAAGGATTTTTTCAGTCACGAGGCCACTTGCAAATTTGATTACTTGCATTTCTTGTATGACAGTAATACAAGATGTATGAGGTTCGAGTCCCAGTAAGGACATTTTCTTTAATTAGCAATAAGCCAACTATAAGTACGCTTATCTTTTATCCCTACTATCTCTAAATAAGAAAAGTTCAAAACTGAGTAACAATCAGTTCTCCTCAAAACACTTTTGTTGAGAAAAACTTAACATTGTAAACGGACACAGATTAAAATATATATTGTATATGCTATATTTATACACAAACAAATTGTATTATGAGTCTTTTTCTGGACGAAATATTTCAAAAATTATATATTTGCAATTTTAACATAATAAATATAGAAATACCGGTGTGAAAGAGTCGAAAATGGTTACCTTATCATATAAAATTAACATAAGCATAGTACAATATTAAAAAATATATGTAACTTATTCCATAATGACATTACAAACCTGTATTGTAAAATGAAAGTTTCATATATTTTTTAAGTGATTTTTATTAAATCCTTGTTTATTTGGAAGAAATTTGAGTTATAACGTTTGCCAGTAATTCGCTATACATAATTTACCAAGTCGAAATATGTTGAAATGATACTATATCGACGTGAGGTTTTAAAAATCTCAAAAACTCATATAGTCGTCAAACTATAATTTCGTGCATGATTATTTTACAGTTATGTTACATAATATAATATATCTAAATAACGACACGTTCGTAATGTTATTAGATTTTATACCACAGAGCATTGTGGTTCGTAGCCCTGCTTATAAAACCGATCGTACATAATATCGTCACGTATTTTTCAAACAAAAAAAAAATGATTAGCAACCATATTGTTTAAAGTTACGCATAGGAGACCAGACAGAAAAATATAACGTATATAATTAATACATGTAAAATTGATAATGTTATCAACGGTGAATTCTGTGAGCACATTCTACTATCGTATCATATAAATAACTGCCACTTTCATAATTTTATAGAGAAAACTCTACAGCACAAAACAAAAAAATGATTCGCCCTGAATAATTTACATGTTCCCTTTATTTTGTTGCTTTATTCAATGTCGTATACAGGTGGCGAAACACATTCAATACTGTACCATATTCGCAATAATATCGAATCGATAGGAATAAAAAATGATATTCCAATCAGGGTCTCCAATCCCGGGATTCCGTCCTATTTTGAAATCCTGAAATCCCAAGATTGCGATAGTACTAATCCCTGAATTGAGAATAAGATGTGAAAAATTTAAGGAAGGTTATTGAAACCAGGCAACCAGCCAAAATTTTTGAAATTCGCCAGCGAGTTAAAAAAAAGGCTTGCTTTTTTCTTCATTTTGGGAAATCCGTAAATTTATAGGTTTTAGAAGTCGGCCAGCGAGAAAATTTTATTGAAGTGACTTGGAAAGCTAAAAAAATGCACCGAAATTTTTCGATTTGGTAATTCCGTAAATTCCTCGGTATTTGAAATTTTTCAGCCAATAACAATTTTCTAAATCCGCCAGCGAGCTAAAAAAAAGGGTGTCATCATCTTATTTTGTATATTGTTTTAAAACCTCTCAATTTCTGACTGTTTCCCAGTGATCCCGAAACCCACATCCCGAATTTCTCCAAGAATTTATGGTGAATGATCAATCCCGGATCAGACAAAAAGAGTCCGGGATTGGATGCCCTAATTCCAATAATTTACCAAATTGTACGTAAAATCTATTTATTTTACACGAAAAATAAAAAAAAAACAATGCTTCAATGATCTTCATTCAAGAAATTATATAAAACAAATAGTTTCTTTGAAATAACGTGCTTTTAACCTAATACCTGTGATATGGTTGAATATGAGACATTGTAAATTAAAAAATACGTTTTCTCATAGAAATTAAAAAAAATACACCTAGCTCAGTCGACGAAGATTGGTATATTGTTGAATTCTTTTATAACGTTAGTGATCATCGATAAAAAATTCGGCCAGAACAACCGGTTAAATGTATCTCAACTCAAATCGACCCATTTCCACTTTGGCCTTATTCAGATTATCAAAAACCTGTTATCGGTAATGTAACAAATGTTAACCCAGTATCAAAAGCCTTAACGGTTAAATTTTGCAAGTTTTTTTTTATCATTATTATATTATTAAATGTACCGTAGGCTTATTATGCAAGAATTCAACGCATCTCATGTATAGATTTAAAACAGTTTTTAAGTCGTGATCAATAATTTCAAGACAATCAGACATAATCAGTTATCTACATTTAATATATTTTTAAAATTATCTGTGGACCAAATTTACAATAAATCGTCTTCCGTTTGGATAACATCATTAATATTTCATATGAACCCTCTAGAGGTGAAGTAAACCCAACTGGTAGAATAGTAAAACTTTTTTTTTCGACTTATAAGTACAATCACGTCTTTACTCGGTGTTTTAGTGGATTGTATATTTTTATTTTACAGATATAAAACTATTGCAATGCTACTTCATTTTTACGATACTTTAAGGCATGTAAAATATTACAACGCATCTAACTTATTTTTTTCTAAAATGCCATTTGACTCACTTTACTTCAAATGGGCCCATATATTATTATTATATATTTTAATCGTAAGTCGAACTATATTATTTATCATATATTTGCAACCGCCGCGCATGTTTTATTGAATGAAATTTTCGGCTTTTTAAAAAAAATCTTTGAACGAGACAAAATGTCATAAAATTTAATTGTCTATCATTTGTTCTGTGAATATTATATAACATAACTAGAACAAAGTTTGCTCAGACTATTTGTGTACTAATCGGTAAATCTGTCAGTTGAGAAAATGTGTTTTAATTTATTATTTTAAGCAGATCGCATATCGATGTTACCTCAAATTATTCCTTGTTAAAAAATCTTCGACAATTCCGATATCACTTCGTTCAATTAGGTTCTTTTTAACAGTCATCATTAGAAATCAATATTCAGTTATCCGACAGTAATGGCTGTCTGATTTCCACTTTATATTTGATTAGCAAGCAATAAGACATACAAATAGAAGTTTATAGAATATTATTTTGTTTTTTTTTTAACCATGTCCGCTCCCAATGTGGAGCATATGGACTCCTGATGGAGTTTATCTCAACAGATGTGTTTCTAGGAGAACTGCTTGTTACTCAGTTGCTCAACCTCTCTTTTTTTGAAGAGAGTAGGAATATAATGATAGAGCTAGGACAGGACTAGTGATTAGCTAATCGCTCTCGATACGCCCCGTTCATAGGATAGGATGGGTGGGAAGGGGGAATTCAAGACATCACATACATCCATGCCTTCGAACAGAAATTCATTAATCAATTGAAAAATCAATTTATAAAAACTGTTCGTACCGGGATTCGAACCCGGGACCTCCGTAACCGAAGCCAATGACTTTGACCACTCGACCACACAGGCGGCATTATTAGTTATTATTTAAGTATTATTTGAGGTTTTTTTATTTTGATTTTTGAACTAAATCCTCCACCAATGTTGAGTATTTGGACCGCATGATATAACATATTCACTGCAGTTAACATACAAGTGTTGTTAATCTGTTACTCAGTTCCTCTTCAGAGAGAGTAAATATAGGATTATATTGGTAAATGCCAAGCTGTTTGTTAATTTTTTGTTGTTATAATTGAATCTAGTCAGAATGGTAGATTTAAATATTGACAAAAAAAAGCCTCGATGAATCAGCATGCTAGAGTAGAATCACTAATGAATCAGGCCACTCCATGCACATTGTTTGTTTTTGATTTAGAAAAGTACGGCGAACTCGTACTTTACGGAACATTCATTGTAGCCCTTGAACCAAAAAGTTTGAAGATCCATGTGTTAGAGCGAAACGATAGTAAAACGTCCCCCATTGAATGAACACGAGTTCACCCGTCTAAATTTCCTAATAGAAAGATTACATTATCAGTGCTGCATACGTCAGTTAACTGATAATTTGAATCCAGTGACAAACTGCAACCTTTGGACCGACATCGACTAGTAGCAAATACTGCAAGTGATTCCGTTAGCGTAATTACTACTACACTAGTCTGTCTGTCTCAATTTACAGCGTGAATTTCCTTTCGGCAACATTTATTAATTCAAATTAGATTGATCTATCTAAAATATCACTGGATTGTTAACATATTTTATCTTTAATATAATATATAAGAAAACTATATAAATACGTACTACACATCAAAAACTTTTGATACTATGAATTTTGAAGCATTATTTCAATGACCATATTATTGTGTTACGTTAAGTGAGAACTGTGAGAACTGCAGTGACGTTCCTAGGCTAAGTGCCGCCCGTAGGCAGAGTTGAAAATAACGTCCTTGCTATATATATTTTTTTAAATTAACATATTAAAAGCTTAAAGTCATAAGAATAAAAATGTCATTGTTTTCATTATTCTAAGAATACATACATAAATATAGAAATTCGAATCCTCTACTCATCTACGTAATCAAAGAAAAAAGTTTAAAGTTGTCCCTTCAGTGCTTTCATGACTCAGGTCATTTCCGCTCCCCTTTATTAATTTACGCCAAACCTGCCGCCTATAACGCCGTCATCGATAAATGTCATATTTAAACAAGGTTTTTGCGATAAAGTTAACTACTGTATACCCATTGGTCATAATATTGTTACCATTGAAAAATATGTTTTGGTTTTTTTAGTAAATACATTGAGGCATTATATTTATTTCATACCAAATTCGTGTATCAAAAATATTTAGCCATTTTAAAAATGTATTCTGTGATCTTTCGCCGCTCCCTAAGACTTGCCGCCCCTATGCAACTGCCTACTCGCCTATGCCCGCGTGACGTCCCTGTGAGGAGGTCACTTGCCACTTGGGGTTGGATTAAGGCTTTAGAGTCGGAATTAGAGTTGTATTGATATTGGCAGGTTCTAAAATTGACGATACTTTCAATGTCAAAATGTATTATTTTTGAAGAAAGCGTAAGATATTTATTAAAATCATTTATGATATTGCAAGCGCTGGCGACTGCCGTACTATAAAATATATTGCACTATCTGAAAAAGCATGCATTTGTTCGGATGTTTGTAAGTGCGTGAACTCGGTTAGTCGAAGAGATAAGATAAGTGACCTTAACACAGAGCTTGAAGCTCTACGCATACAAAGCTTTACGAAGGTTCATGATTCAAACACGGAAAGCACTTGACCCTTCTACTACCCGCGTAAGATATCGGTAAACAACTAGTGCAATCAGTGGTGCCTTGCACTCTACTGTTATTTGGCTTAATTTAACTATCATGTAAGTTAAAATGTGTAAATAAATGATAAATTGTTTATGATTTACTTCGATGATCGCCTTGTTTCATGGTGAAGTTTAAGTGTATCGTTATTCGTTTGCTCCATACCATGGGCGTCAAGTAAAATATTATTAGCAAAAACTATATAATGTGTTTACAGAAACAACCGTAGTTATCTATAATATAAGCAAGGACACATTGCCTATAAGCAGTCCTTTTTTTGAAAAACTCCTTCTATTAAAGTTTTTTATTCATTTTTTTTTCTCACCCATATCCGTTCCCAACGTGGAGAATATGGATTCCTAATTGAGGTTTCTTAATAGAAGTTGTAAGTTAATATTAGGATTGGAAAGGTGGGAGGATTTTTTAGATATCACAAATACCCATGCCTTCAAACAGAGCTCGTCATGCAAGCCTTGTCTTCCTCTGAATGACCACCGATCAACGTATTTTAAAGGATGTAAATGTGACAAAGATTTTGATGAACAAAATTGACAAAACTGTTGCAGATGGAATCCGCGTGACACAAAAATCATTATACCCATGGTGCTGATCACAGATTACTGTCACCGGTACATTACATTCAAAAGGAACCTACGATAGGAGGCAAACAACCAATGGTTTCCAAGAAAAATCTAAAGTTATTAGAGCAAAATAAAAACAAAAATTTGCGAATATTGATTTGAAACATTAAAAATTCCAAGAACAAAGATTACCGGAACGCCGTTCCATCGCGTTACGTGGGTAAAAAAGCACTGTCAATAAGTATGATAATTCGAAACGTACATATAAGTACCACAAGGTTCCGTGTCAGCATAGCCGCAATGAAACAAACACTTCGAATATAATAAAGATTGTGTGGTCAACACTCAACAGCGAACGGCTGATGAACGAAGAAATATATTCAACGAAGCATGCGTGCGTCTTCGTGATTTTCTCCTGCAGGCATATCGCATGAAAATGATAATTGAAATTAGCCATCAGCTTTAGCTTTGACCTAGAAAGCATCCAAATTATCCAACAGATGCTGACAATTTACTGCAACATCGCTCTACACGAGTTTTTGTGTTATTAAAAAAAACGTTATGATATTGCGGTCAGACAAGCTTCATTAGTTAGTAATCTTTTATATATGACACGCATTAGAAATCTGCTGCGATACAGTTATCGTTAACCAAATATACGATATGTGAGATTATCATGCAATTTACTATTCTGACCGTTTCATTTTCAAAAACCGGTAAATACTCTATTTTTATTGGTTAAGAAAATAAAATTTAGTTTATAGCTTTATTGTGTTATAATACATTGGCCTCTTTGATAAACTGGTGAGCATTTTGCATTAAATCCTTCAGTCTGAATAAGCTCCTCGAAGAATCAAAAAGACATGCGTCGAAACACAATAGATAATTCTCAATCTCTCTCTATCGTAGTATCGACAAATTCCTACTAATCACCCGCAGAATTGAAACATTTAAATACTTTTCATTGACAAAAATAATGTGTAGTCAGTAGTGTATATAATTTCTTGTGATAATAAAATAGTTCCTGAAAAGTGATTACTTATTACGACGTATTAAAAAAATATTAACTCTCGTGAAGTTATATAAGGAAAAAGAGAATGCAGCTCGAATGACATCAGCTTGTATGCGTGAAATACAGCAAGTTATTAATTAAGGTAATTGTTTTATGGAGTATATCAAAGTTCATTTATTCTACTGGTTTACTATTTTGATTTGAGCCTCAGACACGAGGAAAACATCAGTGTTCTTAAAAGCGACCGAAGTTGTGTGCACTAAAATGCTTTTTTAGAGCGTTAATAAAATATGTATGTTCGTATATCTATCTACGATTAAGGTTGCCAGACGTCCGTATTTGAGTCCCGGTGACAGATTAAAAAAAATGTTTTTTTTATTTATTTTTGATCGTTCGAAATTTCGACTGTTCCGACTTGTGGTTTCGTAATTCTGGAAGCCCTGGCTTCGATATATTTTTAGTATGTACTGCTACATACGTTGGTGCAATTAATTTTCATATTATGTTTCTATATTATAACGGACGCGATGTATCTTAGAACTTTAAGTAACCGTACAATTCTATAGCAAGAATTACAGGTTGCGCTGAGAATGGGGGGAAATTTGCAACGGTTCAAGCGTATTTGGGTCTTATTTTAACCGTGATTTTACGTGTCATTGAAATCGCCATGACGGTTACGAAATAACATAATTTATTGGGTTACACTTTATTTTAAAACCATCAATTAAACGACAAAAATAAATGATATTTCCAAGACGTCTGTGCTTCCTACGTACACTTGATGTTAACTGATACGCAGTGAAGCCAGAACATCAATGATTTTTTCAAGTTACAATATATTTCCGTCTGAGTTTGATGCGTGTTGGATAATTTTGTTGAAACAATCTGACACCAACAAATATAAAGTCGCATAATAATAAAAAGAGACAAATGAAGAATATTCGAAATTTGAATTTATTGTAAATATATCATAGATAGTGAGAAGCTAAAAATCGTTTTTTTTACGTAATTCGAACACTGATTACTCAATATATAGTGCATCATACCTCTTCACATAATTAAGATGGTACGTCTGAATAATTATTAACATAAGTGTGTGTTATGATGAACAAATGAAAGAAGAAAATTACCGAAGAAAACAAGGTCAAGGAATCCAATAAATTGAATATTAAGTAACGTATCACAATTCATCGCATAATTTAGTTGGTAGGCCTGAATAATTATTAGCATTAATATGTGTAATGGTTTCTTCTTTATTTTGCCATTGCGTATTTTCTCTCGTGCATGCAAGATGGTTAAAATCATCTCGTAAGTAAGAATCAAAATAACTGAAAAGTTCGTGGCAATAACCTCGGAAGAAATCAGCGATCGCGAGTCGGTACGCACGGTCAATGCACAAGAACCGGCTGTTAAGTGTTCAGCGGCTCCGTGTATTTCTTGCCGCAATGCTTCGACGACCGCGGCGCGACTACTTTCTCTCAAATTACACACGACTCGGTTGCCGCAGAGCCTCCCGGTCGCGTGAAAGCCTGCGAGTAGTAAATAATAATGTAGTAATAAAACAAGGAAACAATGCACTGATACGCATTTTCTCCTCGGATTACCTCGACCGTAAACCAGAAGGAAGAGAATACGATATGTCAATATTTTTATTTGTTTTTGTTAACGTTCGAAATTCGAACGTTTTATATGTATACATAATACAATTTGTATACACATGATATTCTTTCCTAGAGCATGGTATGATGTATTCGAATGAGTTATGGAATACTATATTTGCGAAGGCAACGATATCAAATTTATATTTAGAAGAATACTTTTTGTGGCCGCTTGTAAATACATAAATTGTTGATATTCATACCTTTATAATTAAAAAGCAACCACGGCGAAAATTTATCATGTCAGTGATATCACGAGTTGACCTCTTTCAATCAATTATTGTTTGTGATGAAAAAAAAAATATTTTAAGGGTTGAGACATTTTATAAGTGGACGAGTTTAGCACGTATTATATTTTGCATCATTGTCAGCAGCAAATATTGAAGGAAAAGAGTTTTTAAGACACGTGGAATATTAATATCATGTATGTATACATTCATTATTGCAACTTTAGTTCATTGACAGGCACTTGAAAAAAATGAAGAGAAATTAAATTTCAACTATTTCTACACGGCAATGTAATTAACCTATTCGCTGTAAAATAAATAATTATAATGACTAAATCGTGTCAAAAACATAAACGAACGGTAATACCAACTTTACAGACTGGAACTGTCAAAAACACTACGAAAAACTCTTTGAAAAACGCAATTATGTCATTTTCATATTCGCAATTAGAAACGATGTATATTAACTTTAATAGTTGACACGAATGACTTTATTTATTACACCAAAGTAGATATACATTTCCGTCACTACATTGTAGTTTGCTTTAGAAAAAACCAACAAGTTGTTCTAAATAGACAGGTACTTACTACACAAACAGTAAAATATACTTAAGTGGGTAATAAATATAGCCTACTCTCTCTGTTTCAAATCTCTCACGATGAAAAGATTACTTGACACTGAGAAAGAAAATTGTCGGTGTTTAGTTAAACACGCCATTGTAGAAAAAATTAACGAGTTTTCCGATTGGGAAAAATATTTTCATGTTGATAATTTAAGTAGGAATATCTCCTAAATAAATCAAATTTAATAACATAAAACTGCGATAAGATAAAAACTAATCTGTACATATTTTGATTGTGTAATGTCAGAGAACGAAGTGAAAACAATATTGGCTACACAACATAATAAATACTTTTAAGCAAATAAAAAAATGACGATATTAATATATGGGTACATATTTTGAATGTAGTCAGAAAAGGGGGTTGAGTATTTTTTTTAAAAAAAATTCATTGATTTATATTTAATTCAGGAAGAATATTTGTTGCTTTTTGGTGTAATATATTAACATTAGATTTGCGTAATTACTGCGATAATTTCTGTTTCAATTTAAGCAATATTTTGCTTCTTAACCCTTCCCTTACTATGCAAAAAAGCACAAGGTCCAGAGCTGTGTATCCGTTACACATCAGGCAAACGGGAGTGAATCATGACAATTATATAACACTACTACAGCAGTACTACATATAATTGTCATGATTCACTCATGTTTGCCTGATGTGTAACTGATACACAGCTCAGGAGCTTGTACTTTTTTTTGCATAGTAAGGGAAGGGTTAACTAACCAACGTCCATGCTAAAAAAAAATATGAAAAACAAATTAATTTTAATTTTCAACATACTAATAAAAAGGGAGAAAATCAAACAAAAACCAAAAAAATCTGTAGTCTTATCTTGGAATAACCGTTTTAACTAAAATTGAAACCTTAATGTAAAACAAATTTACCGTAAGCATTTAAAATCAACATATTATATTGACTTCTTTCACATAAATATAACATTAATAGTATTTTAATACATGCGAAAAATCATATCTAAAAAATCTGCTGCAAAGCCTACCAATAAACTAATAGATACACTGCAAGAAAAATACACTGACATTTTATAAAAAAAACTATATTTAATAAGTCGATAGCCAACGAAATAAATTCATTGAGTGAATTTGTACTTTTCAGGAGAGGCAAAAAACAGGTTTCCTTAATAATCTGTAACTTATTTTTAAATAGGTGCAAATTATTTATATTAATAAAGGTGATGCTTTGGCTTCCGATTTTTTTTATAAATTTGTTTTCAGAAGACACATGTTGAAGTATTTTTGGATCCTCTGCTCCTACTGATATCTATCTTTGTCATGTTGTGATATGTTATTATCATATATATCATATATGTTATTGTACATCTAGTGCTACATGTAACTCAAAAACGCCAAAAATCGAGTTACGTTTCATTGACCCTAAGAGGCCGAAATATGGATTGGTAAGCTCTAGATTATTTTGATTAAACTTCCGAGTCTTTTCATAAAATTAACAGATTTATTCGAAATGTAGAAAAACAATTGAATATAAGCATATCGGCACAGAAAACTACAAACCAGAAAGCAAACATTGTTCGCGAGAAATACGCAATGTCCCCTCAGTTTAAAAAAAATAATTTTATATATTACATAAATCAATCGGTTTTGTCTATTATATAATATTATTAATGTTTTTGCTAAAATTTTAGTCACATAACGATATAATTTTAAGATAAGTGTGTATACTGAATAAAAAAAATAAGATTATTTGCTGAAATTTTGCAATCGTTTACCGAAAACAATGATTGGGAACTAAGACAATCTTTTAAAATATCAAACACCTAGACGCTTAGCTATAAACAATTATATAAAATGAAAAATATATTATAAGTAGAAGTAAAATTAAATAAATACTGTGAATTTAATTCAGCAAACGTCATATCGCTATATTATTATTCATAAAAACAATCAATGCTATTCACGAGAAGTAACGACTTTTGACCCAAACTTCCGAAGTCCAAAACTAGTCTATGGTCCAAGAATTATTAAATTTGTGACAAATTAAAAATAAAAAACGCATTAGATTAATATGTAGTGTTACTCAGTGGCGCAGGAAGGGTTCCGCCGTTTAGAGAGTTTTTTGAATTTGCCGCCCCTCCCCCAATAATTCCTCCACTTTTTTTAAAATTACTCTTGTTTTTTTAGCTATGAGATTATACAACAGGTGAATCAATCTTTATTTCCATATTACTTTCAAAATTTTCTGTTCATTTTCGAAAATGTCGCCCACAGAATAGTGGCGCCCCCTCCGCACCCTCCTTGCTACGCCACTGGTGTTACTACCGCAAAAAAAGACGAATAGAAAATTAAGTAAGCATGTATTTTTCAGAAATATTACTTATAAGAATTTTTGTCAGTTTCAATGTACAAATACCATAAATACATATTTCACTTAAATAAAAGCAAGCTTTACTCAATTCATTGTATGGGCGAAACTGGTCCTGATAATAATATTATATACTAGTGGAATAAATACTTCAAATTGTGTAACCAAAATCCCGATTTGCGGAGTTCTTTTTATCTGAATAAATGTACAAGAAAATGAAAAAAAAAAATGACCAATGTGTGCTACACAAATAATGAGTTATTACGATTTTTTAATCAGTAACATTAAGCCAATTGGAAAAAAATGGCAAGCTCATAAAAAGAATGCAGTAAAAACCACATATTTTTTATGTCAAATAAACAATCAAATTCATCTTAATTGACTACGAATCCATTTTGATTTATAATTTTCATGTGTTTTTCTGAAACATGTTTGGTATTTTTCAAAGGGATCAGAAAATTAATTTTATGCTGTTTTGGATATCTTGAAACCTGTTGTTCCATTTTGAATGAATATCAGACTACAATTTACACGGTTTCCATTTACGCGGATTCTATTGGATCCTACCGGAAATCGGAGTTTGTGTGTAATCTTTATACACATGTAGGAAATGTCTTTCAACCGAGAACTGCTTGCTCGCAACCATAAGTGATCAACAAAACACCAAAAACACCCCTCCAAAACTATATACATAATGGCTGTATTGCAAAAAATTTGCTGGTTTAAATGCTGGCCAGGCGGATGAATATGTAGCAAGCGAGGTCAAGAATCAAATAATTAATACATAACCTTGAATTCATACGAGTGAATCCGAAAACATCTACAATAGTAGACGAAAAATGTTAACAAGCACGCATTAGGCCAGCGGTCACCAAACTACGGCCCGCGAAAAGTTCTGGATTTTTGCATAGAAATTACTCATATAAGAAATATAAATTTTCATGATTAAGTTGTGAATTCACGACAACTATTTACTTCAAATCATCAATTGTCATACAACTATCTGGTAGGGCTCAAAGTGAAGGAAGTTGGATAGAAATTGGAGGCGAGACGACCAGATGTTCGTTTACTCAAAAATTTCTCGAATATTCTCATTTATTGAAATTCTAAGGACAAACATTTGTTTACATTGTAATTATTATGTAACCACATAAAATGAAATAATATTCTGATAGGGTTCCAATAAGAATTTATGTGTCTTCCGGCCCCCTTAGTTTTTAAAAAGTTCAATCCGACCCGTTTCTTAAAAAGTTTGGTGACCCCTGCATTAGGCTATTAAAAAAAAATGGTTTCTGGGGGAAATAAGTAACTTAATTTTAAACCTGCAACGGTTAAGATAATTTTGATCAAACAAAATACAGAACTTTATTATTATAGAACAGAGTTTTTATAATTAAGCCATGAATTGTAAGCTACATTTGAAGAAACTAAAGTAAGGAGAGAAAGAAGAACAAACAATGACTTATAAATCTGATACATATTTGTTTCAGGCTCCATTGTTTCATTTACATACGAAATGTAAAATTATTATTACTAGATAAATTCACAATTTCAAGAATAAACTAGTTTATTATCTCAAATTCTTATCTGCCTATGATATAATTTCATTATCAATTTTGAGGACATGCACTGCTAATTAGTATTTAAACATTATAGATGTGATGTAACGAGAACTGGACACCCTTTCGGACAGTAAATATATAAGGTCAAGAGAATTGGCTAATCTCTAGGATTGTGATGAGTAAGAAGCGATAACGCATCATAGACACTAATGCTTCTGGGTACAATAAACATGAAATATCTATATTTGCAAATGAGACGGCACCTTAGAGCGCTATAAATTGACCGTAGCAATTCGCAGTAAAGCCTCAAATGACCGAGTAATAGCAATATTCTTATCATTAATTTTAGATGTCTTTTGGTGGAAAAATAGTATTTCAATGACATGAAAGATTGTAGAACAACATCACTATACCACGATATTCATGCAAAAGTTAACCTCATTCTGATTACCGTTCATAGAATAATTATCAAACAACCAGTCTATTCGTAAATGTGCAACCTTCTCTACTCTGGAAAAGGAGTTTAATTTATTGGGATAATATGGATTCTTATTAAATCACTCAATAATGACATACTTCCTTGTTCTACAACACCTATCAAACCTATCAAAAAATCTAACAATCCAATAAGATAATTAACTTAACCACATTAAATTGGTTGATAATCAACTAAATAAACCGAGAGGAAATCGTCTCAAGTTGAAATATATATAGCTTGAATAATTTGTTTTAAAAATTGTACAGATTGTATTTTATTTAAATTGACAGACTGTTTTTCTGAATCAGTTTAACCCTTTGTACGCCATCGTCTCACCCGTGAGTCGCATTCGTATTGAATACTTCGACGCTGGCGGCTAACTGGATAATGATCAATATCAGCGTAGAAAAAAATCGAACAAAATGTAAACCTCGATCGTGATAATTTTATAAGCTATGAGTATGATAATATTTTGTTGGTAACTAACTACTGACATATTAGTAAAAACACAATATTCCTTTGTACTTCATTCCACTTTATTTAATATGTCAGGACCGGTTTCGCTCATTACGAGCATCGTCAACTGATAAGAAATATAATTTAACAATGCTATTTATACAAAAATGAACAGTTATCAACAACAATTGGCATTGAAAAGAAAATACCAATTACATTAAAAGTGATTCTAAAATAGCACAAAATTAAAATGTTTAACACATCTAACATATAATTAAAAAGTCATCTCAGATTAATAAATCTTTTACTAAATGTTGTGAGCATATATTGTTATATCACAAACTCTCATTATATTCAGCTATTGTATTATTTTTGGAGTGCATCTATCTTCTCGCCTTCACCACAGCAAGACTAGTATTAATGAAGATAAGGAATTCAGTCAACTCAACGCAATCAATTTCAGTGAGAAGTAAGTTTTTTTTTATTTTCGCTGAAGAGAAAGCAAAGAGAGTGTACATTCTATTTTGAGCAGACATTATTTTTATGCCGAGTTTAAATACTTGCCAATCTGTTGAAACAAAAATATTCAACATGGTAACTGGTCAGGAAAATCATTAATAATACAAAAAACCGGTATTTTTTCAAGAAATTTCAGTAACACCCACAGTGTATTATTTGTATATTAATTATCAATAGTCAGATTCAAAAATCATCGTTCAAAAAGAACATTAAAGCATTCTTAACATTGATATTACATAAACTGTCTGTGTAATATGGACGTACATATTTTATATTTAGACTATTATTTCAAAGGTGCTATAGCCCTTGAGAAAGCCTAATAGTTATTATAATTTTATCAATACAGTTGATCCAATTGATCTTGATGATGTATCAATAAAATAAGGACTTATAAAGCATTAAAAGGCGAATTGTTAATAAGCTAAAATTGAATAAACTAATTAAAATTAGTAATTGACCATGGGTCATACCTATAAACATAAAAACTGACAAAGTATAGTACAAGAATGTAGTATTAAATTCTTGTAGGGCATGGGTCAATAGTTAAGTGTGCACAAGTGCAAAATCAAACATTAGAATTAATTAAAAACAGGTTTTTAAATGGAGAAATATTTTTGGTAATGTTATACAGATAGACTAGCACCGAGTCGTCTGCATATTATTCTAGTCATAATATTTTTAATTAACAGATATTCTTTTATAATGAGAGCACATATTAGAGTTGTCGTTGATACATCAGTGAAGATTATCAAAACAGTAAACAACTTCGGAAGTCCTTGTGAAACGAGACGTAATTAATAATGTAAGTACTCACCGAGCATCTCGTGGAGCAGTGACCGCGGCCACATAAAACCATCTCCATCCTCCTGACGCTGCCAGGTATGCCACCAGGGCCACAAGGATTAACTGCATTATGCTTATCCATCCAAGATAGTACCACAGCACGGCGAAAACGCCAAAAACAACTGATAGAGCGACAAGCATGACCGCAATCCGACACGACACGCGGCGAACTGAGGCACACCGTGATCGAGCCACGGTTACCGGCTTGCCGCCTTCGACGTCAACTTGGACCGGCTGATCGCTGCCCTGCAAGAGTGAGAGAACACTTTCTATATAATATTAATCTTTCATATGACAAACTATTAGTGATAAGATTTCATTCATCGACAAGCGGAGTCGAACATTATTTTGACAGATGTCTAATTTGGTATATTGGTAGTACTGGATTTTGACATTTGATTTAATGTTGCCATTTTAAAAACTCTATGACATTCCCTTAAATAAGGGAGTAAAAGGGATGCACTATAAAATATCTAACGCCACATCTAACGCACAGAATAGAATGAAATTGTATTATACAGTAATGACATTAAGTATTAGCGTTTATGTCCGATTATCGATTAAGTATTGCAAGCATGCAATTGTTATGGGAATATTTGTTCCTTTTTAATTATTATTTTTATCAAAAAAAAGTGTATTTTTATAAAAGATAATTTATTATTATTGATTCTCGGTAGGAAAACAATATAAAAAGCAATAATTTAATTTTTAATTGGATTTTCGACATTCGATACATCAGAATAAATATTTTCTATAGCAGTATGTACTAACAATATTGTCCGTTGATATTGTAAGATAATGTTTTAAATATGACTTCATGCTTTCGGTCGCGTTATATTTGCGTGGTTTGTAACTTAGTAGTTTATTGATAACTTCCTGCGTGTAAATTATTATACGTTAAACAGTATGACGAAAATATAGTAACACTAAACATTTTACGTGTTTAGCTTTGCGCAAAATGTAACAGAGTTTCCAGTTGTTATCATAAATAAACAATTATTTAGCATATTTGATTTTTCAACCATCGTTTTAGAGATAGTTTATACAATTTTAATGTAATGTAGAAAATATTTATTATAATTTAATATAAAAAGTTCAATTCAAAGCTTAAGAATGAAAGTGGTCAATTACAATCAATTTTATATTTTTAAAAGAGTTACGTACATCAAATGTACTAAATATCTTAAACAATATGCAAACAAATTCTATCAATTTTCATTTCTTTGTTTTAATTAAAATTTACTCGATTTGGTCCATTATAAAATAATAAAAGTAGCAAAACATTTATTTAAACATGAATTATAAAATGTAAGTGGTGCAGAAATAGTTATCAAATATACAATTAATAACTTTTTTTGCACAGTCCAACGTATAAATCATTTTTTTACACGATATTTTTAGCACGGCTTTTTTGTATGGATCGTTATTATAGCGGTATAAAACGATGATTGGATGCTATAATTCATGTTGAACTTAACACTTTGTTACTTTTTTCTTGTTCTATAGTTCTATTCGTTTTGTGTATAGATAATATATTGGCTTTTATCTATTGCTGTAGAGTAGGAGTCGGATGGTAAGTCAATGTCGAAGTCACGTGTTTTTAACAACTCCACAGTTCGCAGTTACAAAATATCCATCTAGTCATCGTTTGGTAAGCTGTGGGAAATGTCACCAAGTACCCTGAGAGCACGGAAAATTACGTAGAAATTATTTCATGAGTGAATGATAATTTGTGTCACTGACATTGATAATCATCTCAACGATGGAATATGCACAAGCAACGTTAGCTTATTGTTTCCGAATTGTGATGTAATTGAATTCGTTATTTTTGTAAAAATATCGTTTTTTAATGGTTAGTTTAGTATGTTTTATAAAATACATACTTAATTATTTATTGACTATTTTTATTAAATATTATTTTTAAATCATCTATGTTTTAGTGTATTATTTACGTATCATGTTTATTTTCAAATTGAATGGCCCCCTCCTGGGACAATCTCTGGATCCACCACTGCCTCCCAAGCACGTAGTCTACTACTGAGTCTAAGAAGAATATGCGTTATTTTGATTACAGAGACAAAGTATCTTTGGGATTAAACACGGCTTGGCTGAGCTGCTAAGAACGGACATGGAAAAGGTAAATGCACGGTGCAATGAAGAACCTGGTGCTATCCAAGAACTACAAACCCGTTTTTATACCAGCTGAGGACAAGTTGTTGTATTCCTGTATATAACCTGCTCTATTCGAATCTCAGTTCATTAGCATTGACGATAGACCTTGAGCGATACTCGATAACGCAGTTTCGCATGAATTGAATCTATATGGATGTGTTGGAAACCTGTGCTGGCTGTACTTTGGGTTCAATGAGGATGCATCGTTGTCATTAGCTGTCATTAATCATATTTTTATTATAGTCAATTAAACAACTTATGGAAATTATCATTAATGATCTTAATATGTGGGGTTATAATGCAAAACGCACTATTTCCAAAAATCAAACTTTTCAGTAGAGGCAAAAAACTATAGCGAACAACACAAGCATAATATTATGATTGATTCAATTAAAAATCATACAATAAATTATTTTGAAATCATTGAGCTACTTCATAAACTTGGCATATGGTAAAAAGTATTTTAAATTCGTCATTTTAATGTTTTTTTCCAAAACGCACTGTTTCCTGTAACTATGGGTACAGAAAATAAACTTTTTTTTTCAAACAATACAAAAAAATATATTTAGGGAAACAAGTTAGTTAAAAATGGAAAAAAATACAAAATAAATTATTTTTCAACAAAATAAGAAAAATAATATTTTTTTATCCTAAGCAAAGACGATTTGCAACTAATGCGTCTGTGTAAGTATTGTTTTCTACTGTACTGTATCGCGTGACTTGTAATTGGGTAAACATCAAGTTTCATTGAAAAATTCACAAATCAATTGCAATTAATCCCTAAACATTCAATTGCAAGTCATCCCTGAACGTTCGCAGAAATATGTATTACCAATATGTATAGCGTCAGTCAATATGTGTAGCTGTCAAATTTCTCAAGTAAGCCGAAAAACAAATCTCATTTCCGCGCCCGTCCGATTGATTTCGATTCGATCCTTTGTTTAGTCTTCTTCCTGATTTGCTTTCCTGTCAGGAATAAACAAAAATATTATCCTTTCCTTTACTGTCTTCAGAGCAGACCACAATGTTTAAAATATACAGTCAAATTTGCCAACATTTGACAGCTCAATACAAATAGTGCGTTTTGCAAAAAAAAATGTTGCTTCGCTCAAATTTCTATTGGAAATAGTGCACTTTGCCGTAACATGGAAATAGTGCGTTTTGCAAGAAAAATACGATTTTCAAGTTGAAAAACGACGGTGTTCTAAACATTTTATCGTAAAACTAATAATACCAGTCGATTCATTAGGCTTGAATTACCCTATCTGCATACCTAGCTCAATATCGCTCATTTTGGAAATAGTACGTTTTGCATTATAACACCACCATTGTAATATCAACGATGCAATTTTGGCCCACGGTTTCTTGCGTCTGATTAATTTGTGGTATTACTCTCAAAAAGTTCCCACGGGACAAATTAAAAAAATATTTCTAAAGTTAACAGCAATTTTTGATCAATATAGTATATTCTTTAAATTATATATTGTCGTCATAGTGTCAAAAACTCGTAACCGTAAATTATCAATCTAAAATAAAACTAATTTTGAGGGAAACTAATGTTCAATAGAATTAGATTTTTACTATATAAAACAACTGCCAGGGTCCATGACCGAGTAATCCGGACAGTTTCATAAACTTATTTTTCAATTGATTTTTTGATTTCTGTTCGAGGACATAGATGTCAGTGATGGCCGAAATCCCCATCCACCCAGCCGACCCTAAAAATCAGTGTAGTGAAAGATTACCTCACCATTATCTAGTCCTAGTATTTTTCTATCCCAACTCTCTCCGAAATGTGAACTTGAGAAACTGATAGTTCTTGTATAAACAACTTCTGCTGAGATAAACTCCATTAGAAGTACATATGCTCTACAATGTAGAGTCTACATTATAAGCGGACATTGCTATTAAAAAACACTTTTTAATTGAAAATATGTTGTCAGCCACTCTCCAATGCTGTGCGCGCGCAATCACGCAGTTGTTGTGTTTAAATGTCATCTGACATTCAACATAATCTCAAAAATTTCAACGTCTTGTTGTCATTCTTGTCCTTTTTCTATTCGACATATTATATACTATCTGTGTCAGCTTAATTAGTTTTATACATTGACTAATCAAAGTTAATACGAATTGTAATGATGTAAGCTTCAAGTATAACCGCCATTTCATATTTATTGCATAGTGAATGTTTACAATTTCGAGATTTAACTCTTCAACTTTGGCATATTACATATTATACAAGTAGTGATTTAAAAAAAATCTTACTGATATACAATACCTATACAATTTTAAGCAAAAGAAAAAAATATACATTTTAAGCCTAATCGCAAAGGTGGCTGCATAGAGAATCATTCTCCGTCTATTCGTTCATTAATCATAATTATGAATGCATGTTATTCGCTTAAGCATTAATTACGTTTGTATTTCAAGAATAAAATATAGAAACAACAAATAACATATTAAATGTAATTCGGTAGATACATCGTTTTTCATTAATATACGAGATAACGACTAAAAATAAATAAATACCATTCATTGGGATTGAACATTCAACATAAAATCATGTTTAAATTCGAAATTTTTGCACCTCGATTTTGAAATCCTAGAATTTTTCAAAAAACAATTGTTGATTTCAAAAACCCAGGAATTTGCGGAATTCTCGAAATGAAAAGACTTTTTTAGCTCCTCCCAGAATTACGAATCAAAATCCCAAAAATTTGCGGAAATCCCAATATGAAACGACGCTAGACCTTTTA
The DNA here is from genome assembly GCA_031772345.1 of Himalopsyche anomala. Lineage (NCBI taxonomy): Eukaryota > Metazoa > Arthropoda > Insecta > Trichoptera > Rhyacophilidae > Himalopsyche > Himalopsyche anomala. The sequence goes on from CM062824.1 coordinate 30,279,327, forward strand.
TTTAGCTCTTCCCAGATTTTCAATTTCAAAAACCAGGAATGTGCGGAATTGCCAAAATGAAAAAAAAAAATTAGCACTCACGCAACTTGATCACAAAATTGAATGGGATCCCGGGATTGGAGGCCCTGACCACAATACGTCGTATAAAGCGACCTCTGTAAACAGAAACCTGTATATTTTTTTATTTGAATGTTTTATGCAGGATTATCAGTTAGTTTTGAAATTCGATTTCATCTTCCACGTAATTCAGTTTTTTCTGTTTTGTTGGGACTCGAGAAGGTTTTCACAAATGAAGATGACGACATGATTAGTTTTATTATGTGGATAATCGGTACATATGTTCATTTTTATGATGATGATTTACTTGTTAACCGTTTCACCAGTACTATAATCTTCAATCTCCGATGCATTATGGAAAAGGAATTAACGGTTGTATATTCAAGGTAATATTGTCATTTGAACTTTGACGGATGTCTGAGAACAACGCATAATTACCATACCTACGGAATAATAATACCGTTATTATGATAATTAACTTTAAAATCCTTGAAACCTTTCAATTGCAACTCTTGTAAAAATATAGTAATGTTAAAATATGTTTCATTCATAATGGTTTTTTTTCTCTATTTCTATTTAATGTGTGTAAGGGCGCCATTAAGGGTAGGTAAGCGCTGGAATAAAAATATTCTCAAAAAAGATCTTAATATTCGACAGATTTTGCTGCGGTCTTATCATGTATTCTTAAAAATCTAGAACGTAACAAGAAAACGCATAACCCTTAATTTTCAACCGTAGCTATGTAGCACGTAGGAGGTGGACAGCCTTTCTATCAACGTTCCCTTTAAAACAGTGGCTTCCAAACTTCATGTTACTAAGCTTCCATTTGAAAAAATCTCTTTCCCTTCTCACCCTTTATTTTACATATTAAAATATACATTTTTTAAAAATTAATATAATAATAAGGTTTTGCTATATATGTATATTTATCTGTTCTTACGAGCACAACGTTTATCAAAACTTGGGAGAAATGTGGAGAGTGCCACTTGTAACTCTTTTCCCACTACCTTTTATCATTTTGATTTCTGATTTTTATTGCAGCCAGTGCCGAAAATCCCATTTCGCATGCATATTATAAATTAACGAACGGTAGTAGTAGGCAGTGGAGTAGGAAGGGGTCCTGCCGCCCCGGACCGATCCTTGAATTTGCCGCCCCCAATATGTCCTCTAATTTGGTTTTTAAATCACTTCAATCAAAATTGGAGTTTTTACCACAGGTGGCTTAATTTTTTTTATCTCTAAATATAATTTCTCGCAAAATTGTATTTATTTTTGAAAATGCCGCCCCCAAAAATGTGCCCTCCGAGACGGTCGGCCTCCATCGCTCCCGCTTGCTGCGCTACTGGTAGTAGCTACTACTTGCATTGCTTTGCAATAAAAAGTTTCGTACACTTTATTATGGTTGAATCAAAGGTTTATTTTGGAACTTTTGTTTTAATTCAAATTAAATAAATTTATGTTAAAAATCAGAATTCACTGATTTCTTACATTCATGTTATGAGTTATGGTAATATTATGAAAGCTTATTTTTTTGTTTGTTTTTAAATAAAATATATTTATTATGAATATCATTTGTCTGAAAAAAAAATCACACTCTTCAGTTTGGCAATCGCTGCTTAAGACGATATGCTTTTTTAAAAAAAAAGCGAGACATAAATATAATCTTCATAAATACAATGAGACCTCGATTCATCATTTTCAAGAGCCCCTCAATGAACTTTCAGTGCAGAAAAACGATTAATGCGTGAACGATAGATCGGGGTTCCACTGGACATCAAAATGTCGTATTTTACCTTCGTAGACCATTGCTCTCCATACTAAACTATGTATTTGAATAGTTTTAATGTTCCCTTGAATAAAATTTCATTTCACTGTGTTCAAGACATTGAAATGGTCAGAAAAAAACATAAAAAATATTTATAGATTGATTAACGAATATTAACTACACTAACATTAGCATAAATTCAAAAAGAGAAATATATTTTATGGGCGAGATATAAAAAACAGATCTACCGAGGGTACTAGCAACATTTAGCTCGCCTCTGGGCATATTATTTTGTTATTCTAAAACTTTCATTTCAAGTTATTATACAAGCAACAAGGAGCAAGATGATGCAATAAAGCATAATATAATGACATATTCAAATGTGACAAGAAATAAGTAGTTTTTAAATGCTTAGTATTTTTTTTCGATTAATGAAATTTTACTTCCGTAGTAATATTATAATTCATTGATTTATATAATTATTGTTTGCGAACCGCAGGAAATGGCGTGAGGTTGTTCGTTAGCGATCTTCAGTTCCGGCACGAGGTTATTTGGCGCCCCAGGCAATCCTGGGAATTTACGGATTTCCTAAAATGAAGCAATTTGGGACATTTTTTTTTAACTCTCGCTCAATATTTTGTTGCACTCTATAAATAGCAGTCCTTTTTGTGATGGCAAAGATTGTTTAAGTTTTCGATATACTGTATAAAGCTCAAAAATTTTGTATTAAAAAAATATTTGACTGCTCCATTTATGTACGCCCTCTTATGGTTTACGTCCTAGGCGGTTGCCTATTTCACCTGTATGGTGGCGCCGGCCCTGCCGATCTTCCACTTTCAATAGAGCAGTGATATAAAGAAGAAAATATATTTAATTACAAACGAATAATTTCAATAAATTTTTCATAAAATAAGTTTAATTACTATTGCGTATCACATTTTATTTTTTGCTTAAAAATAATCTTGGCTTCAAAACATTGAGAGACACAAATGTTTTCAGAAATTTTCATAGATAAATCTAGCTCGTAACTAATTCAACCGTATGAAATTGGGTATTATCGCTAAGCAAACCATTTGAAGACCCGACTGTGTTTCGCACCCTTTATGTTTCTCTGGTCTTAAGTACGCTTGAATATGGATCCATCATTTGGAGCCCATATGAAAACCCCACCAAAAATTATTTAGAAATGCTGTCATTTGATCAAGCTTGAAGATCCTTTTCAATTTAAAAGCATCTCTTTGTCGAGGCCGAGTTAAAAATACTGACATTCTCACGACTATAAACTTACAAGCCCCATTTTTTTAATACGTGGCCATAAGCAAACATGTTTATTAAATTTGTTCTTCGCACAGGTCGTATGAGACACCAGTTTCAAAGGCTGTTCGGCTGATCAATCCATTGCCTAGAGAAGTAGACATTTTCAGCAACAACTTCTGTGAACTGCTAAGTATTATTATTTGATTTTTTATGTTAAAATTGTTTTTTTCCTCTTTGTATGTACTGTATTTTTATTTTAAATATATTTCCCAAATTTATGGCGAATTGGCGTCAGCTGTAATGCCATATACTGTCATTTCCATTTGAAACAATAAACTACAATAATAATTTACCTTGAATAACACTCAAATGTTTAAACTAATAAAACAATACGATTCAACAACTTATTTCCTTGTTCTGTTCTTAAACCAGATCAGAGAATACCGTTTAATTTGATAGTATTTTTCTGCATTCCTATTTCTATTTGTCTTTGAGAAGTTTTAGCAACGATCGATCAGATTTTTTATGGCATATAATAATATATTTTAATAATATGTAGTGAGTGGCCAAAAAGTGGCAGGCAAACCGCCGCCATTATGAAAAAACATTGAATCCAAAATTCAGCACAAAATGGCTGAACAAAATCAGCTGGTTAAACGTCAAAAATACCAATACGGAAAATAGTTATTATTAAACAAGCTAAAAAAATAATGGGTGACCAAACTTTTAACCTCTTCGGGCAACTTCATACTGAAATAAGTCATAGCGGACTACTTATACTGTATGTGCTAAGCTGTCATAAAAAGTAAAGTAATTCAAAGCACAACATAATGTATATGAAAGAGATACAAAATTGATTTATAATAAAAAAAAACACACTCAATTATTGTTTCAAAGCGTCAGACGGGCGACATGGAATGGCTACGCGGGCGACGCCTTGGCCACCGCTGCTATAGAGGTTAAATAAACATAGCAATATACCTACAAAGGTTTCTTCTACAATAAATACATAATTGCTTCGGCAGGGATTATACGTATGTAATTTTATAATAAATAATGACCTCTGTTCGATGTTGGCAACAACAATTATACAGATTAATTATTTTTACAGACAATGCTACAATGTTTACAACCAACTGTTTTTTTTTTTACATAAAAACATATCAAGTGAAAACAATACGTAAATGAAATAATATTTTCATACATTATCAATATTTTAAAATATCTACTATGTTATTTCTTTGCTTCCGAAATAATACATTCCATGAGAGCAATACGCAATTATTTTATTCGATGTTTTGTATATTCATTTCTTATGTAGTTTAGCTGATCTGTAGCAGTTTTTGACTCTTTTATGCAGGGCCGGCGCCACCATACAGGCGAAATAGGCAACCGCCTAGGGCGCAAAACATTAGAGGGCGCATAAATGGAGTATTAAAATTATTTTTATTTTATTTTGACGTTTGTATTTGTTCGTTGTAATTATGCATCGTATTCTATATGATTCGAAAAAAAAGAGGTTGAGCAACCGAGTAACAAACAGTTCATGTAGAGAAACTTCTGTTGATATACCTCTATTAAAAGGCCATATGCTCCACGTTGGTAGAGATAATGGATATAAAAAATCTTTTGATCCTGAATTATTTATTTTTCACTATTTCGAAAATGAATGGGACGATTTGTCAAAAAGGGCGCGCGCCAATAACTGTTGCCTAGGGCGCCATATAACCTCGCGCCGGCACTGCTTGTATGGATTTGTGTACGCACGCATAGATGTTTTAAGCGAAATATTGCTATCCGAAAAACAGGTTCTCAAAATATTATTACGCCCGGGTCTCCCGATCGATTACTCCGTCACTGCATTAATCCTTCCCAAAACATATGTAATAATACATGTCACCAAAAGAGTCCACAGGACATTGGTAGCATAATAATATTTTAGTACCCAATAATTTTGGGTATTATAGTACCCAGTTATATAAAAACTAATGCCATAAATTTAATTAAAATCTCGGTTTATTTTTCGCTTGAAAAATAACAAACAAAGTGTTTGGACAGTATTTCGTTCAGAAAAAAAATAAGGAAACTCCAGTTGATTGTTAATAATGATAAACACGTATAAATTTAGATTCGAAAATTATTCATTGACGTCAATCGCGTGGCTTTTAACATGTTTTAATTAATGAATCTAATTCGATTGAAAAATCTTCAAAATATATATCAGAGTACTGGATGGATATGATTTAGTAAGGAAATAGTAAGGACTAGTAGAACGCTCTTTGCGTATCACTTTATTATCTCTCGCGGCTCGGAGACTAGAAAACTACTTCTCATCCGATGGGGGTCGTTTAGGGACCCCAGTGGTTTCCTCAATATTGGCCTTATTCTTATGAATTTCAAAAAAAAAATAGTCTAAGGGCTTTAAAATAGTTCTCTGCATCATTCCTCATACATTTTATTATATATAAATCGCGGGCGCTTATCGTGTTATCGCGTTATCGCGTATTTATATAAACTACAAAAGATCCAAAAAACTATGATAAAAGAAAACCTTAATTAAAACATTGTATCACCCATATTAAAATAGATATTTAAGAAAATGTGGGTATTGGGGTCGCATTTCTTGAGCTTAGAACCGGAAAAGTTACTCACTGTCACTCACAGGAATACTTTGTTATGCTAGAGTTTTGCATGCAATTTCTTGGAATATTTATATATTAATTACAAAGTGATTTTTTTAAATGACATTTGGCATGCATTCTTTTCTTTCACGTGTTTGACATTAGAACAAGAAAGTTTTGTACGATATTCGTAACAAAATGATTATTTTAAGCATTTTTATCAGTTATTTACAGTTGTTTCCAAAAACCATTTTACTTTATGCATAAATTAAAAAGTGTGAAGCTGTTCCAAAATCCGGCAAATTCAATCATGAACTACCAAAACGAAAATTAATTTCTGAACCATATTGAAGATCAATATTCTTGTTATGAAATTGCGCATTTATATACATATATATATTATTCTTATCATAATTCGACTGTGGAAATGAAAAAGGACGTAACCTACAATTTTTCAAAGCCGCCTTTTTTAAAAATAATCACAATGTTAACAACTTGAAACACGTTTTATCAAAAGGATTTAAGCTGAAAATGACAAATTAGTTAAAAAAAAGTTTTCCTCAATAATGTATAAAATTTAAATTAGTTAAGTTTAGTTGAACACCATCTTATAAGTCTCCGTGCACTTAACCACTTGAATACCAAGCGGACACCGGTGTCCGGAACATATGCAAGCGAACACGGATGTCCAAGACATTTAAAAAATCAAATACTTGGTATTCTAATAGAATACATATAAGCAATATTTTGATGAATATGTGTAGTGCTATCTACACTGAGTCAATAAAGGTTTTTAAAATATCGAATTCGAGTGTATATTAGGCAAAATTATTTTTCTCAAAAACACGCAGTATCTCTGGGACATATTGATGATTTATTTGCGCGGTATTCAAGCGGTTAAAAGATGTATATATTTCATAATTTGCCTTTGACCCAAAATCATCCAAAAACGTTATTAGTGCCTTCTGTAAAATTTGTTATATGTGAGTTACGTCCTTTTTCCTTTCCACAGTATATACAATCATTTGATACGTGTTTTTTTTGTTATAAATTGACATAATAGTCATCATTATAAACATCAATTTCCTCAACGTTCATATAATAAAAGTCGCAAACAATAAATGAAATATTTTTTCAAACCCAACCATTAACCCAGCAAGAGTTAAATTATTTTGGGTGATATTATTATTTAAACGTATGGATCTACCCTTCGTCGATGATCAGAAATTCTTGAAAGACTTATGGCCTTAGGCAGTGTGACAATAGACAAAATCAAAAAGGATTGATAAGATGAGGCGAAGAATTGGAAGAAAATACTGTAAGGTAGTAGATAGGGAGGGAAGTGAAAGACAGAGGATAACTTAAACGGAATTCTGCAGTTTTTCAGAATGATCACAATTCTAATACACGAGGAAATATGTACGAAAAAGAAAAGTTTAATAATTCTTTAAGAGCTTTGTGCCACTTTACTTTGGTAAAACGTATAATATTTATATTGTAAAGCAGCTTGATTTTATTCGGTGTGTAAAATTTCCCACTACCTAAATTGGTTTAATTTGTTAAGTAAAAACAGCGATCGCGAACTCGTTGCCCATAGATTTCTGTAACCGTGAATACAATAATTACAGCGTACTATTTAATATTAACATATTACGTATTACATTTAAGTCGGAGCCGTAAGACTTTTCGGCTCCGTTAAAAAACACCTCCACACTACCCGACTTCCGGCTCAGACTCCACAGCTCTGTTTACAACATGCTAATCTTTTTCTACCGTAAAATTAATTAAATTTTGATTTATATCAATACCATAATGTTAGAAAATTAATTAATAATGAAAAAATGACAAATGATCGTACATGGGAATGAGGGAAACCAATAATTTACGCAAAATACGAATATAATATCAGTTGTAAAAAATCACCATAACATTTCAAATGAAACTTTTTAGAACAAACCATAGATCAAATTTGAAATATGGCGACGAGTTTTCGTAATTTTCATAAACTATCGTTTTTCTTGATTCATACGTTTGGTTTTTTTAAACTACTTATTCGCAACTAAATTTCCTACAGAATTGCATAGTTTTTTGAGGAATTAACTGAGGTAAATTTTCATGGAGAAAAAGAGTAGCATATACACCGCGTACAAATATAATGTTCACACATTCTCTGTAGTATACGTCAATGCAATATTCAGGGACATTCCGATGGCATAGGCGAGTAGACAGTTGCCTAGGGGCGGCAAGTCCAAGGGAGCGGCAAATGATCACAGTTTTTTTTTAATTACTGTATATTTTTGACACACAAATTTAGTTTGAAATAAAAATGATGCCTCAATGTCTTTGGTAAAAAATGCCGCCAAAAAATATTTTCAATGATACTAATAATATGACCGATGGGTAAACAGTACTTTAATTTATCGCAAAAATCTTTTTTGAACGTGACATTTACCGATCTTAGCACTGTAGGCGGCAGATAAAGTAATTAAAAAAAATATATTTTGAATAGTTTTTTTTTTTACCATGTCCGCTCCCAATATGGAGCATATGGACTCCTAATGGAGTTTATCCCAACAGAAATGTTTCTACGAGAACTGCTTGTTAATCAGTTGCTCAACCTCTCTTTTTCCAAAGAGAGTAGGAATAGAAGGAAAGGGCTAGGACAGGACTAGTGGTTAGCTAATCGCTCTCGATACGCCCCGTTCATAGGATAGGATGGGTGGGAGGGGGGAACTCAAGACATCACATACATCTATGCCTTTGAACAGAAATTCATAAATCAATTGAAAAATCAATTTATAAAACTGCCCGTACTGGGATTCAAACCCGTGCCCTCCGTAGCGGTAGCCAACGATGTTGACCACTCGACCACACAAGCGGCTAGATCCTTCTTTGAATAGTAAGAGCGCTTTTTTAAACTCTACCAAGGGGCGGCACATAGCCTAGGAACGTCACTGGCAATATTTGACACGCACATTTGAGTTACTAATTTCGAACCACTTGTGGGAAAAGGTTCACCATCGCAGAACTTTTAGTTACACTCTTTGTAACAGTACTCGCATACTGAAGTTCTCAGCAGTCGGTGGTGTATGGTACAAATGTAATTCAACTATCACTTAAAAGAAATTCTCATTCAATATGCTTACTTTAGTTTCCGCACATTCCACGATTGTTATATTGTTGTTTTCTGCTTCTGAACTCATTGTTTGTTTTTTAATTAATGATTCAAGAACTAGACTCGCTCCCGACTATAAATTGGAGCTACTTTGTTATTTTGAAAACACACTTGAGGAATATTTCACAATCACCATGTTCATTAATAAGTTTAACTTAACACTCTGTAAAAAAATGTTAAAAATGTTTAGAAATTTATTTATTTTTTATTATTATCTAAATATATACAATTATCGTCGTCAAGGTTAAACATCAAAATATAGGTTCATTAACTTATCTGTGTCTAAAAGTCATTTCAATTTTAAACAAGCATCATGATAGTTAAGAGACATTTATTATTATTTGATAATATTTACTGTGTTGAATTAAATGTGGTTTTCTAAGCATTTTCATTCAGATAGGCACGTATCCCTCATTAACTTAAACCTTAAAGTCGGCGGCTCTTTTATGGAAAATCACTTTCAATTAATATAAAAAAGTATGAATATTTGTTTTTCCACTTTTGCGGACTACTATTTCGATGACGTATCTATTTAGTGCATTTTTTTAAAATTCTTAAGGCTTTAAGCAGGTGACATATCCGGCAAAACGGATATTGTATTGAATGTTTGTAAATGTCGCTATTATGCAAAGATTCACCTATATTTTTTCGAAAATATTGACTGCATATAATGCTGGTTGTATGTCATATTCTATTTTGGGGAGACATTTTTAAAAGTGTTTTAATTCTTGCCGGACAATAGTTAATGCTTGATACGATATTTTGATACGTATTATCTGTAGATGATTCTAAACGAAACGAAACACGTATCAAGCTTAATTACACAAAAAAATGATGTATAAGTATACTTTAATAGTTTTCTAAATTTAATTTATTTACGTTTAATTCGCCAATACAACATCTGCAACACTTGTTATACAAAAAATCAAAATTGAATACATTCTCAGCAAATATAACACTTATTATTATTATTTTTTCGATGATGTTCACCGACAATAAATTTTGTTATTTATTGTAAAAACAAACATTTTTTGCAGTGAATAACGAATATAAGTAGATTATTTGATATTTGAAAAGTATTAAAAAATGCTATTGTTTTTCATTTTTGAAACACGTTTCGTAATAAAATAAAGAGCTAAATATAATTATCTGAATTATAAAATGATGTTATTATTTATATTATTGATATTCTAATTATATTATTAGAGATAGTATTGTTATTAAAAAATGACTTTAGACATAGTTTTAAACAACCTATAAAGTTAATGTTGTACCAAATTGACGCCGCTGAAAATGTTTTTTTTTCACGTACAATATAAGAAAGATTATTTTTCCATTAACTGGTAGCTTTCCTCGCGGAAATCCCCGGCAGAAATTATATATAATTTTACTGCTGACTTAATGTTTCCCATCCGACAGCAGACACGACTTTAAAATATTTAATGCTATAAATATAAATGGTATTTGAATTCCTGCACGTAATTATTTGCGTCAAGAAAATGTGCAGCCTGACAATTGAAAACGGCACTTAATGATGGTAACTTGTGTCCACCGTTTCCGGCGAACCATAATATAACGAAAAAATCTAGTAATAATAGACAACGCACATAGGAAGTGCGTTTCTAATCGGCAAGTCACTTAAACTCGTAAATCGCAAGTTCAGGGCACTTATATTTACTTTTATAAACACGCGAAACAGTTGAAAAGGGTTTTAAATATAGAACACCATAAACAATTTAATAGAAGTTTGTTTTGTTTTCCGAAAAAAAAGAATAGTAATATTTGAAAAAAGAAGGTTCTTTCAAGTCATCGATGAAAAGTTGCAAATACCAAAGTAAAGCACTCGCGTATGGTTAAATACTGTTTTCAACTATGGTTTGTGAGGCGTTACGGCAAACAACTTCAACGACCTCCGATAACCGCCAGCGCTAGGTTACTAACTGACTGACTGAGCCGGCAAATCGACAGAGCAAACGGTGTCGACTGTCTGTATGGCGGGGACTGACTCTCATAGTACTAAGAATCCCGTGAAAGCCTCGATCTAGTGTCCACTGACACCGTTTTCCCTACTTTATACCAACGCCGGTCTTTACAAAGTTTATATTTCGCACAGCATTTACAAACAAATCTTCAGACCTGAAAGATGCATACAGTTTGATTTATGTGGAATCAATTTTTTCCAACAAATTTTTCCTTCTTAAATATAAACAATACACATTTCCTTGTCAAAAAGAATAGTGTCTATCTGTGCATGATACCGAAAGCTTTCAAGAAAATATAGGAAATTAAAATCATTTTCCAATAGTGCCAATTTTCTTTAGTTACTGCCTTTATTATAAGGTTCTATAACATATTTTTTTCTTCTATATTGTAGCGCCTTAGTTAAAATGAGGTTGATTGAGAAATCGAGGGCCTACTGTTTAATTGATAATATGACAAGTGACAACATAGCCAAAGGGAAAATATTAATTGTTCACGGGAAAATTTCAATAACAATGACATTTTGATTATCAGTTTATAAATGAAATATGTCATACTCATTTTATCACAAGTTTCCACACTATCGGTTTTTCCAAATGAGGCTATTAAACTACGATATATTTTTATTGTTTTGACTTAAGAAAACTATTTTCCTACCAAAACACAAAAATGTGTAAGTATTAAATACATATAAGATTTCGACTGAAGGTCATTCCCATGAGCTTATCCTTTTCGCCAGCAATGGCTCTTTACTCAATGATACATTTATTTCTTATATAAACACGAAACATTCATTTACTAAGCGTCAGTTCAAGTTCATCCGTGCACTTGAACGCCTGAAGATGCCGGAAGCCGAAACCCGGGTCGTTAGTGACAAAATCTGTGAGAATGTACATAGTTTGAACGATTCAAATTTAATATTAAATACATCACATTGAAATTACACCGAACTCCCCATTTACACGGTAGATACGTTCTACGCGATACGTAAAAAAACGTGTAAAAGAAATATACTAAAATAATAAAAATATGGTTGATAGGTTTCCTTGAATAAAAATCAATTCAAAATTAAAAAAATAAAATTCTTTATTGCTCATTTTATCTTCATTTTATTTATAAAATCAAAGGTAACAAAAATTATTCACTATCACTATGAGAAAATAGACGAACCCGTTTACGCACATTAGGTACAACATCGCTTGAGTACTGAGTATTAAGTACATGCGAGGGATGTAGGACATTCCAAATTACTGTTACGCATTGTTAAATGAATGTTCGATTTTTTCCACTTTTTTTTTGCACCGTGTTATTTCGAAGGGAAGTTTCAGTATTAAATATCCTTTTTCCGTTCACCCAAATGATTATATCCAACATTCTTCATTTTAATATAATATTTTTATCAGTCAAATACCTGAAGAATTGAAGAGTCCGTGCCAGGAAGCTGGTGGACTGTTTGCCTTTGAAAACTATTTAATTGAACCTTAAAAAAAATGAATTTTCACAATGGCAATTATATCGCGTTAAGTGCATACATATTACGAGATTTATAATAAATCTAAATATTATTTATTTTTTATTCAAAAAGAATATTAAAAATAACTTTTAAAATAAAATATCTTTTGGCAAAAATAAAATAAAAGCTTTTTACAATGAGCATCAATGAATTAAACTGTTTTGCGTATTCACATCACAACATTTGAGAATAAATAGCAGGAATATGTTTTAAATTTTTTGTCTGATGTTTTCCAAAACCAGAAAATATTTACAAACATAATAGTTCAAAACTGTCCCTTTGATAAAATAGTTCGTGAACTCCTGCTATATGACATTAAAGTAAGTAAAAATATCACAATTCAGTTTTCTTCTTTATATTCGACACACGAGGTATAAAGTTTTTTTTCATAAGTTCTTTATTAATTTTAAATATGTGCAAAAACTAGAATAAAAAAGCATTTATAGCCATTTTTCTTAATTTTAGAGAAAATTAATTCATCATACGTCATACTAATGTTTCTTCGGTAGATACGGTAGCAGGGTTTTCCAAAAAAAATCTGGAATGGAACAATTCGCATGTCCGGAAAGTATAGCGAAACACAGCTGAATTTTTAAGTTTTTTTTAAAACTGTGTTGCAGCGTATGAAACCATTCCATTTTTTTCGGAATACCTACTTTGGCTCCGCGGAACACTGGTGTTCATAGTTTGAGAAACCCTGCGGTAGGTAGTTGTTGGTCAGTCGCTCAACCAAGGATGAGGGTAGAAAAATCTCAATATAAAGATATCATGTACGTAGCTAATTGAATTTAAGCGATATCCCTAGAAAAAGTTTGCACTATTGGATAGCTGCGAGGAAAGGGATTAAAACAGTGGTCGGCAACCGACTACCCGACGGTTATTGAATTACCCACTAAAAAGTTTTAAACTACCCGCCAAGAAACGTTAAGTATACTACATGTTTCCAAATATTGAAATACTTGCAAAAATAATTAAAATCCAAGGTAAAATTACTATATTATATGGAAGTTTTTAAAATATAATGTTGTATTTACAAATGTCGCCTGCGTGGTCGAGTGGTCAACGTTTGAGGTCACGGGTTCGAATCCCTGTACGGACAGTTTTATAAATTGTTTTTTCAATTGATTAACGAATTTCTGTTTGAAGGCATGGATGTATGTGACGTCTTAAATTCCCCCTCCCAACCATCCTATCATATGAACGAGGCGTAGCGAGAGCGATTGGCTAATCACTAGTCCAGTCCTAGCCCAATCCAATTGAGCAACTGAGTAACAAGCAGTTCTCGTAGAAACACTTATGTTAAGAAAAACTCCATTAGGACTCCATATGTTCTACATTGGGCGCGGACATGGTAAAAAAAATACAAATACATACTATGCAAATATGTATATATTCTTTTATAAAAACAAAATTGTTTATTTTACCCATTCTCTCAAAAGGTTGAACACCACTGGATTTAAACATTAATGAAATAAATGTATTTGCATATAAAAACCTTAAAAATTTTAAAACAACGCACAGTTATAATAATCTATATCTCTCAATAAAATTTCTTAAAATCATAATGTATAATAAATTATTCAGTATCGAAATTATGCTAATTTTAAAACAACATTCTCCTAAAATAGAATTAAATAACCTTTGTAGTACAACTATTATCATATAACGGAGATTACAAAAATTGAATAACAATTATTGAATTATTTTCTGAACATATGGATCAGAAAGTAACAAAATGTGTACGCACAGCTAATATATTTTGATTGTAGCTTGCTTTGCAATCTTGCTTGACATTTTACTCAAGACGGGTATTTTAAGATGTACCAATTAAGGTTTCCAATCCTGGAGCAACGATTGGATTGAACACTCAACGTAAAATCATGTATAATTTGTGAAAAGTTTTGGTGACTCGTTTGTTTTTTTTTTAACTCACCAAGAAATTTGAAAATCTCAAATCCTTATACTTTTTTTCAAAATACTATAAATTGTCGGGAGTTGCTGAAAATTTCTCAATCCTGTAATCCCGGGATCGCGAACATACCAATCCTGGAATTTCGGGATCGCAAAATTGAACGGGATCCCGGGATTAGAGACCCTAGTACCAATATTACAATATTGTAATATTGGTGATTCACAACGGCTTTGATAAATTTATTCAGCTCCTAATTTTTATTTAATTCTATAAAATTCATGTTAAATATTAATATTCAAACGTGTACAGTGAAGCCAAAGCTATGACACCGCAAGACATTTTAATGTACCGTATGAATATTAATACAACTTATTATTATATTTATTTCAAAACATAATACATTTTTTTTTAACCATGTTCGCTCCCAATGTGGAGCATATGTATTTTTAATGGAGTTTATCTCAACATATGTGTTTCTACGAGAACTGCTTGTTACTCTGTTGCTCAACCTCTCTTTTTCCAAAGAGAGTAGGAATGAAAGGATAGGGCTAGAACAGGACTAGTGGTTAGCTTATCGCTCTCAATACGCCCAGTTAATATGATAGGATGGATGGGAGGGGGGAATTCAAGACATCACATACATCCATGCCTTCGAACAGAAATTCATAAATACATTGAAAAATCAATTTAAAAAACTGTCCGTACTGGGATTCGAATCCGTGACCTCCGTATCCGAAGCCAACAACGTTGACCACTTGACCACACAGGCGGCATTTATATGTAGTAAAACCTAATGTCGGGTTCTATGGCGCAACGGTTAGCGTTGTGAGCCTCCGTGCCGGATCTCACGGGATCGAGTCCCAGTACGAACAGCAATTTTTCGATCGATTTATTGATTTCTGTCAAAAGCCATGATGGGTGTTTGTTATTTCTAAAAATTCTCTCCCACCCTTTCTGATCCTTTGATAAGTGAGTGTAGAGAAAGCGATTATTTAATTACTGGCCTTATCTTTCTATCCCTACTACTTACTCACTTTGAAAAAGAGAGATTGAGCGACTGAGTAACAAAGAGTTCTCGTAGAAAAAATCAATTAAAATACTTATATTATGAGGTCATATGCTCCACACTGGAAGCAGACATGGATTAAAAAAAAAGAAGATATTTTGTTGCATAGATATTTATATGAATACAATAGTTACTTTGTTAGCATTTATTTTATTATAACTGTTTAATTATACAAGAGACGTGTTTCGGCTATTTGAAAAGTATCTTTAGGTAAAATTCATATGTCATGTTTTATTTTAATGAAGATAAATGTGTTTATTTTATTTACCGATTTTCAACTTAATTAATTATTTGTCAAGTTTGTCAAGGTTTGGTTACAATATCGGAAATATTCACAATATTTTCCAAATTACTCGTGAGGGAGGGAAGGTGAAATTTAATTTAAATTTTAGTATCCGATTAAATTTTATCATAAAAAAGAACTTTATTTAGTTACTGCCGATATCCATCATGTTTATATACATTTTTACATTGTATTTACGAGCCGTACGATATATTCTAAAAAAATAACCAAAAGTTTGTCATCATATAAATACTATTACATGATTGCACTTTTTTCTATGTTATCAAATAATTAGACAATAACGTGTTATTATTTTTATTTGTAAATTTTTCCGATCTATTTTGAGCTTTACTTATTCTAAAACTGAATCTTTTTAGCCTTGTTTTTTTTTAAGAATCAACCAGACCTCGAGAATAGTAAACACTTACACAAGATTATAATACAATATGTATTCCCAACGATTATAAAACATAGATATTCTATCATATCACCAGAAACAACAATGACTGTTTTTATCATTGTTACTCAACTTTTAGTGGCGTATAAGCACTTCGGAGGTCCTAGGTGCAATCAAATTTGGATGCCCAGTTTTTCGAATGACATAAAAACATCGCATAATTCTATGTATAATAAAAGTAAACATTGATATCCGAATTTAAAATATTTAAAAATAAATTATATTATTTTTAAGACCATTAGAATTTTGAGACCTCAAGGGCTCATGTGCCTATGGATTAGCCCCCCATTGTCAACCTGTTACAGTTGGGCCAAAACACTTGTTTCTATTGTGGGTAGTATTTAGGGATTCTGTGTCGAATACAACCCGAGAATAAATTCCGGGATATGAAAATAGCTAAGACTTCAGAATCCCTAGTGGTATCGTAGAGAACAATAAAAAATAAGGTCCTAGAATGTTTTTATTGTTATTGCCCAAACAATCCCATTCGGACTACAGTGAAACCCCGCATTTAAGAGGACGGAATTCACGTTTTCTCGCTATTTGAGAACAGAATCTGCATTCTCATTTTATTTGGGTACATTTATTACTCGCTCTTACGTTTTGGTTTCCCGCGTGTCGCGTCTGAAATGCTCAAAATCTAATAAAATTAACGTTAATTTTAAGGTACAGTCAAGACCTTCAAAGTTATTTTACTGGTTTTGATGACGTACACGACTAAAATGACATGCATCCAATTAACATTTTCCATTTTTTTTTGTTCGTCAGTCGTTTCAAAAATGTAAACTGTCTTTACTTAATGTCTAATTTTCAAAAGAGAATCAAACATGTAGAATTTAAATGAAAGTGAATAATAAATCTTGGGCTCAACTTTCTAAAATAAGGTTTACGAGTTCTTCCTTGAGTCAATCGAAAGTTATTAACCGATAAAATCATATTATGTATGTATGTAGTAGTAATTTCGTGGTAATTCAAATTTAATTTGAAAACTTCGTTATTTCACACGTTTTGTAACTATGTTAGGTGTGACACGTCACTTCGAGAAGCATCTTTGTAGAGACTACATCGAAAAAAAAATGACATTATCTTAAACATTAATTCAAACAACGAACATAACCTTGTTTATTCTTTTGAAAAAAATAATGAAACACTCGTTAAGGCCGTATATGGGAATCATGAACATCATTTACGTTCGGATAAAATAAAACTTTCTAATGAAGTTTGGAAGAGGATCCATTGCTAATACATATTATGAGACTATAAAAGAACACAGGTGAAGACGTATAGGAAATTAAATTTAAAAAATCGAAACTTGAGCTTTGTGAATTTATATTTCAAACGAAATCCACAGTACGCAACATTAGAAAATACATTCGTAAAACTTTAGAAGATTTCAAAAGTTGCATAAACAATAAAAACGCATACATTTTTAATATCAGTCTCACCGTTTTTTTTATGTGACCGAATAAATTATATTAGTTTTCTGCCATTATTTGAGTTCACAATATGAACATATTTTTGTAAAAATAGACAGTGGCGGTTTGTGACGTAATATATTAGGCAGGTTTACAAATAATTTTAGCATTGTATATAATCTACGAAATTGTGAAAGTTTTCATTACACGATTGGTCGATTGCTTGCGGGGTTTTTGAAATTGCGGCCCTCGAAGGTTTTTTCTTAGAATATATATATATATATATTTTAACCATGTCCGCTCCCAATGTGGAGCATATGGACTCCTAATGGAGTTTATCTCAACATAAGTGTTTCTACGAGAACTGCTTGTTACTCAGTTGCTAATAGAAGGAAAGGACTAGGACAGGACTAGTGGTTAGCTAATCGCTCTCGATACGCCCCGTTCATAGGATAGAATGAGTGGGAGGGGGGAATTCAAGACATCACATACACCATACACCTTTGAACAGAAATTCATAAATCAATTGAAAAATCAATCTATAAAACTTCCCGTACTGGGATTCGAACCCGTGACCTCCGTAGCGGTAGCCAACGACGTTGTCCACTCGACCACACAGGCGGCTAATATATATAATATTGAATATATATATATATATATATATAATATAATTGCAATAACTAATCCTTAAACGACTTCTATAAAATAAGCTTTAAAATTATAAAGACAGAGATCGCATTGCCTTTTGGACTGTATTTTTATAAATACAAGATGTGATTTTTTTGTAAACGAGTAGGTACTTTAAAATTAATTTTCCCTTGCGGCCCGAACCCATGATATTTTTTTATGTCGACTATTATTACTTAATCATAAAAATTTAGAACGTTCTTAATAAAAAAATCGATTGATAAAACGGTTAATGAATTATAACTATCAAATTTAAATTTGAATCGTTTAAACTATGTACATTCTCACAGATTTTGTCACTAACGACCCGGGTTTCGCCTTTCGGCATCTTCAGGCCTTCAAGTACACGGATGAACTTGAACTGACGCTTAGTAAATGAATGTTTCGTGTTTATATAAGAAATAAATGTATCATTGAGTTTAGAGCCATTGCTGGCGAAAAGGATAAGCTTATGGGAATGCCCAAAGATTTAAGTAGTAAGTAGTTTCAAGTTAGCTTACAATATTTTATGAGTTTTGATTGTACATTATTTTATTAGTTTAATTGCTTATTATTTTAAACATTGACACGAAGGTGGCATTTCAATAAATTTCTTTGAAAATTATAATTACTATAATACTGAACAATCAGTGGCGGTTCCTGACCTAAAATCTTTGGTGGGCTAGAGAAAATCATATTTCTACTTCACCTTATACATTAATCTACACGCAAATTAACAAATACTACGATACTACTGCAATGCATAAATTATTATATAATAAAATCAATGCTAATGTAACTAAGAAATAATAGAATAATAACACGGAATCCTTAAATTCGTCTCTTTCAAAGTGAAATAACAAGTACCTACTAAAAGCAATACAGAACTGTCACTTGCTGTCACTGAAAGTCAATACCTGTCACTTTCATACAATACAACGATATTGGTTTTGTGTTTCAATGCATAAGTATGCGTAATTGGCTGAATCAGTTCATCCCCCAACGATCAACAGAAGCTTGACAGATTGAAACACAATCCTTTGTGTTTGATGACGTTTCCGTACATACAAATACAAAAAAAAATTAATCGTGCTTGATTGCGCCCCAGTGTAAAGAAAAATTGCATGATATTGTCTGTGGTTACGGTCTAAACATCTAATAGCCCCTGAGTGGTGTTGCCAGAGTGACGTTGCCTTTTCCATGTGAAGTATTTATAGGGTTATTGTGCCGGCTCAGTTTAAAATTGTAATACAAAACACAATCGGGAATATGATTGTAGGTAGACGTAAAATTGTTTTATATTGACAGAGGAAAATTAAAACAAAGATATTATATTCATTTGGGAAAGGTTAGTTACGCTTATAAATGTATTTATTTTGTTCAGCGACCGAATTGCTGTTCATTTTTATTCAGCCATCTAAAGTTTTGGGTGAAAAATGCAGGTCGAGCTTAGCCCATCAAGCCCAGTACCTAGAACCGCCACTGGTATCTATTATTACCGGATAGCACTGTAAGAAGACTATCTGTGTCTAAGTAATGTAGACATCAAAGTCTCATTTCGACTACATATTCAAGCAACACGTTTTTTGACCATGTCAGTAAAAAATATGTAACGAAAGAGAAAATCTGAATCCGAGTTAATATTGTCAATATTGGCAATATAGCACTATTGTAATAACACAGAAACAACGGTTTACGGTTACCAACAATTCTTAAAAGGAAGTAAGAATAAATACCGCAATATGAATTTTAACTAAAAACTTGTTACTATTTAAATAAATCCCCAAAAGTTCTATAGTTCAGTAATTTGAAATAACTATAAGAAATAGAAATTTGATGAATCTCTTTTCAAATGAATGTCTTTTAATAACAAAAATATCTATCAGGCAATCTAATCAGTCTTGTTATAAAATATAAATATGCAAGATGAAAGATGATCTTTGCAAAAAAAAATGGTAAATAAAAACAATAAAATTATTACTATCGTGCATATTTCATTATTTCAATCAAATCAAAACTAAAATGCAGTACATACTACTAAAACGATTTTTAAATTTCTGTTATAAGTTTTGATTTCGGACTTTCTAGCTTATCGTATTGAAAATTTTACTATCAAGTTAAATCATAACAAAAATAAATGTAATACACCACAATTCTTGTTTATGAATGTACTGTATGTGCACCATTATATATTTTATTGTTTTTGTTATATTTTTCATACCCTGGTAACAAAATTATTTGCTTTTCTGTCAGATTAGACGGCCAATGTACGATTTGATTCAATAGTTGCAGGTGTTGTTCAATCTTCCTTCTGTAGAGACTTTGAATTATAACCAATATGGATAATTTTAAACTAGTTTGTTCGACCAAGGCAAATGATTTGACTCCTATCCATAAATATAGATCAGAAAAAACAGGACTGACCGTGGTCCTGTGCGATGTTGAAGGACCCATTGTCAATTCATTCATCTGCTTAGGTAAATACTGAAGCAAATGACATTTTAAATAACTACTACGTCACTATTTTATGTATATATGTTTGCATTACGCATAAGATACGTTGTTATTTTTCCTGGGTTAGTTTCTCACACGCTAAAACTAATTTGTGACACATTCTAAACTATGTGAATATTTTTCCCTGAATGGTTTTGAAGCACAAATTTAATTTAAATTCATAAAATAATACATGCGTGCGTTTCATATTTTTTCTTCGTCAAGTTATCTACATTGAATCAAAATATGAAAAGCACATGTTTTTCAACATAATAAGTCAATATATTCCAACTCGCGTTTTTTGTTTAATAAACTAAAATTGCCTTTTGTAGTTATCATATGGCGATAAGTACTTCAAAACATTGTAAAGACGTCTACAGTACCGCTGCAGAGTTAATTCTTGAGAAACTGGGAAAATGCCAATTTTTTTTAATGGAAAATAAGCATTTGGAATGCATTTGATTTTCCGTGTTTCTTGGAACGACTGCAAAAAATCTAAAACTTTATATTGTTTGAAAAACATTTCAACAAAGCAGTTTAATCCACCAAATCCATTTAAAATAATAAATTAATTTCCAATAGAAAAAAACTCCTTTCCTATAATCTTACTAAAACTTATTTTGGTAAATTTGTCATACTTCACCACACGGACTATTATGGCGAAAAACTTCACAAACTAAGCTAAAAACAAAGCCACGGCTTAAAATTATTTTTTGAGAGCTTGATAATCGCGTTAAAACCACACATTATTACGAAGAACACTGATTGATTATACGAAATATTAATCGGTCCATATAAACAGGCTTACTGAATATTTAGTCAAATTATAAAAAAATAGGGTACTTTCGTTTTAAACGGTATCACACGTATTTAATTATATCGTCACGCATTCCATTACCGAATGGAGTCTTAACTTAACACAAAGGTTTATACACAGGAGCACGCTAGAGATGGCCGGTGATATTTTCATATTTTCACGTCTTTCGTTGTTAACAATTGTTGAAATTATTTATTAAATTCTCACGTTACAATTGCAATTTGATAAATTAAGTTTAATATTTAACACTGTTTGCGTTTATCAAGTGAACGTATAATATGAAGGTATTATTTGCAATCCCAGCATGTCCAAAGTTGTCGAAACATGAACCGTGAATGTAATTTAGTAGATAAAAATATTTTTTGAAAGTATTTTTAGAATTAATAAAAACACAATAATCCTTTGTACTTCATTCCACTTTATTTAATATGTCAGGACCGGTTTCGCTCATTACGAGCATCGTCAACGATGCTCGTAATGAGCGAAACCGGTCCTGACATATTAAATAAAGTGGAATGAAGTACAAAGGATTATTGTGTTTTTATTAATATAATGCCTTTCCACCAAGTATTGACAGTGAACACCCTAAAAGTATTTTTAGAAATCAGCCCGAAAAATGACTCGACAACATCCAAAATATCATTCCAATGTAAGATTTAAAAAACTTTTAAAATGAACATTGTTTTTCAAAAAGAAATTCAAGTTTCATATTTTTTTACCATTTTGGAATAAGCCGTGTTTGCAAGTATGCAATACCCTCATATATGAGTATCAGTAAGATAACAAAAGTATGTAAACATACTGTCTGTGTGAATTTTCAATATTAAACACACACACACATGTATGAATGATGTTTCTTTTCAAAATATAATCAAAAATATCGACCCCGTTACAATGCAGCAGAATTTTATATATTTTTTCCGATTGGTGGAACTGACATCGTATAAATTTTAAATTTTTGATTTACAATTTATTCTATAGTGCAACTAATTATGTACTACTGATGTAATTCAATTCGATAGTATAAATATTTTAGATTTCTATCTAAACGAGAGTGAGATCATTTTTTTTTTAAGATATTGTTCGCATTTTAAATGAACGCTAAATTTATTAAATTATGAAATTCACATCTCTAGCAAAACTGTTTGACGGAATTGGCATTGTATGCATTTATGAGGGATTTTTTGTTTGCGGGGAAGTGGGGCGTTTTTTAGGAAGCAAAATGTACTCAGTTCAAATAGAGTATGCACTTTTCGATGTACGTCTATTGCGATTGTACCAAAAATAGTTTAAAATTAACAAACACCAAGAGCACATTAACTTTTGAATAACATATTACAGGTTAACGACCGCGCGTTTTTTTTATAAAATTTCATCTAGCGAAATAAAATTTTGCGAAAAATTCGCAAAAATTGTAATTTTACTAAATTCGCAAAGTAAGCAAATTGAGATATCTTTTCAAAATTTAATTTTCTTAGCTTCCAGATACTTCGCCTATACGCATATGTGTCCGCTGGCCAGCAACCTTTGTTTTTCAAAGACTCAAATACGCGTCCACGGTCGTTAAGCTGTTAATAAAACATGTATATCTAAATATTTCACAATAAAAAGATTTTTAATAGACAAGTACAGTGAATCCCCGATTCTACATTTTCCAAGGGACCATAATAAAACAATGAATAATGCAGGAAATCTTTAAATAATATCAAAAAATGTTTAATTTTCTACTAACTTATTCCACTTCTTTCAATGTTATTGTTGCAATTTTTTTTTGCTTTTAGGATTGTTAAAACAACTCCTTAAGATTTTGTTGCACACTTTTAGAGAAATAATATAACTTTTTTGACACGGTAAATTGATGATAAGCAGCTTGGAGTCGGGGGTTTTGTCTGGAGACGGAAAAATCTTACGACTCGGGGTAAAACGTGATAAGTTGATGCGTGAAGAGCCGCATGCGGCTCCGGAGCTGCAGTTTGCCAACCCCTGACTTGGATACTAAGTGATGTTCATGGTCTTCCATTTTCCTACCATATCTTACTTATGCAAATATATATTTCAGCTATAAATCATGCTTCCTTCATTCTACAACTATCTCCAATTTAAATTAGTCAACAATCAGTTTTTGTGAAAATATTTACATTTGATACATTCATATACTGTTTGAAATTCTAGCTACTGAAGCCCATGACCACGATGGACTTCCCCACACCCTTGAACATTTGATTTTCTTGGGATCCGAAGAATACCCCTACAAAGGCTTGTTGGATCTATTAGCCAACAAGTGCCTTGCTGCGGGAACGAATGCGTGGACAGACACAGATCACACCGCCTACACCGTGATGACTGCGGGCTCAGAAGGCATGCTAGCATTACTCCCCATTTACTTGGATCATGTGCTGTATCCCGTCATAACTGATCACGGATTCATAACAGAGGTCCATCATATTACCGGAGAAGGAACCGATGCTGGAGTTGTTTACTGTGAAATGCAGGGACGTGAGAACTCGGCTAGTTCTCGGTAAATACATCTCAATTAATGGATATGAAACTCTTTCGTCAAAATTGAATTGTTCCTTTTAATATTTTTATTTTTTAGTTCATATCTACGTAACATAAAATATCAAGGTTAGAGGCTTTATCTTAATTGCTCCGATTGTTCATTTGCTGTTCACTCGGAACTATCAATTTGTTACTTACCAATTTCTGCCAGTACAGTGACGATAAATTACTTGAGATAATGGTGTTATGGTTTTCTTGTGTTATTTAATAAATGAAATATTTATTAATTTTTAAAGGGTTTCTGGAAATTCATTTTCAATAAAATCAATAACTTTTTTGTTGAAATGAAGTTGCCTTCCCGCCAGGCATGTCCTAAAATTTTTTCTCTTTCTTGCCTAATCACATATGTAGGTATTAAATGAAGGGTGTGAGCGAGACACAAGGGTTCTTTTTAAGATACTCTTTTGTCCTTGCTCATATATAAGTGACAACATGCGACAGAGTAACAAACGACCACTGCACGCTGATGCTGTTCATGTAAAGATACATTTCAATCTTGTTAATCTTTGCTTGTTTTAGGTGTATGTTTGCAATGCTTCAGAGTGTCTATGAAAATTCAGGATATTCTTCTGAAACAGGTGGATTGATGCATAACCTAAGAGTTTCTACGACTAATGAAAAGGTATGTCTATGTCGAGTGTAATGTGCCTTACGTGTGCTATATTAATTATATTAAAGTGTTCAGTATAGTTATAAACATTTTTTTTAATCAAGTGTGAACTATATCTAAATTTATAGAAAGGTCACTTTTGTAGATTGACAACTTCCCTGTTTCAACATTTGAATTTCTTAGCACATTTTTTACATTTTTCATTTGAAAAATAAATATTGTATTTAATTTAACCCTGCAACCCCAGACTGCCAATACGCGGTTTGCGCTCTATAGCTAATGGGTAGTTTTTTTAAGGAAATATAAATATCACGTTAACAAATTGCTACTAATAAGAAAGTGTTTAAAGCAATACTAATGAGACGCGCACAGTAAAAACATCCAATTTCGAGATGTTTGATTTTTTTCTGAATATACAACAAGTTTGGGTGTAGAGGTACATTCACGAATATCACATACGAATGTAGCATTCGATCCTTTCACTGCTACAGATATTTCAACACACCCAAATGAATCGAGTCAATTTTGCAAGAGATATCCTCATTCTGTTTTACATTCCACAGATGTCAGTTATGGAATAATCACCTGCATTTTGCAGTCATAATTGTGTCAACAACGTTGTTCCCCGACTCAAACAATATAATAGATTATTTTTTAAAAAACCTGAATATGTTATCAAAAACATGCTTGATGGCTACAAATATGTTTCTATAACAAAAAATCCTTTACCATTTCCATCTATATTTCAGGTGAAAGCATATCATGCGGAGTTCTACAGACCTGAAAATATGACAGTTATCTTAACAGGACAAATAACTCCTGAGGAAGTTTTCCAAGCCATTGAGCCAATTGAAAATAAAATAATATCTAAGGTATTTTTAAATGAATTTTTTGCTTTGAAAAATTTAGTAGCATTTAATTTTCTTTGAAGTATATTATTTTAAGATATGGTCGAAAATTCATGCATTTTTTAACTGAACTGCGTTATCATTTTCCTGTAAAAACACTTAAATTACGTTTTTATATACTATATATGTTTTAACAGGGACAGTTACCGCCTTTCGTTCGCCCGTGGCAAAAATCTGTGCCTCCGCTAACAAAGGCAAAGACCATCAACATAAAATATCCGACAGACAGTGAAGACTGCGGCAATTTATATGTCGCGTGGAGAGGTCCAAAAATATCAGACCCGAAGAGCTGGTACGAATATGTAGCTTTCACGATCCTAATGAACTATCTTTGCGTCACTCCTGCCGCCCCGCTGCAAAAAGCCCTCGTCGAGGTCGAGGATCCCTATGCAGGCGATGTAAGTCTTACTTAACCGCTTTTTTTCGCATTACCGACTTGGACAATTTTATGACCAATTTGATTTGTAATTATTTATGAAATATATCCTATATAGATATTTTTAAATCATTTCAATCTTGTAACATTTTATTTATTGATTTGACATTTACTTGGTAGAACTCCAT
The DNA here is from genome assembly GCA_031772345.1 of Himalopsyche anomala. NCBI lineage: Eukaryota > Metazoa > Arthropoda > Insecta > Trichoptera > Rhyacophilidae > Himalopsyche > Himalopsyche anomala. The sequence goes on from CM062824.1 coordinate 30,305,445, forward strand.
TATAATAGGGTAAAATATCAACGTATTTTAGTTCTACAGTTTTTTATATTTATGAGTTGATAGCTATTTCGGCTTAAACTTAAACTTATATCTGGGGTTTTTAAAAAAAATAAACCCCAGATTGCTTATCGTTCTTTGAAACACTAGAATCACATTTAATAAGTGTAATATTGTAATTTAAATTAGGATGTTAGAGTGAATAACATGATGCATTGTGTATCTCTTCGAAGCCAGTATACATAGCTGAGCAAAATGTAAGTTTAATCATAGTTCTGACGATGGCGAAAGCCGAAATAGCTATTAACTCATAAATATAAAAAACTGTTGATCTAAAATACGTTGATATTTTTACCCTATTGTAACATTTTATTTTTTTATAAATTAATTTAGAATGTACGATGACAAATCGATCCTTTTCTGCTGTTATCACCTGCGTTTCCCAAAAAAAAACATTAGCGTTTATGTGGTATGTTTTCAGGTTTCCCAAGGTATTTTCGAGAATTCAGTGACAGCTTTTGTTATATTCCTACATAACGTGCCTATTAATAAGCTCCAGGAAACGTTGCCAGTGCTGTTAAAATGCATTGCCTCCGTAGGAGACGGATCTGACCCCATCGACATTGAACGCATGAAGCGAATTATTCAAAAACAATTGAGGGAAATTCACTCCCACGTCGAGAGAATGCCTCATGAATCTGTAGCATATATGTGCATATCTGATATGCTACATTCTACATCCGAGGAACAGGTATCTATTATATTTTGTATTCACAACATGTGATATATTTCATCAACAGCATCACAGTTTTTCAAAACAATCATATATTGATTATTCTATTGATTTGTGGACGGATGTCAATGAATGGACTAGTTTTGCTCTAATTTATTGCTTGGTCTTAGTTTATGTTTTAGTTTTAGCCATAAATTATCCACTTCCTTCTTTTCTCGTGTCACCCAGTCATTTGTTCTTGGGCACGTATCAGATTTCAAAGCTGATTTTTAAAATATAAACAATCAACCCGTAATTATGAAACATGTACAGGTCATAATATTTTTTTTTTATCCCATGTCCGCTCCCAATGTGGAGCATATGGCCTCCTAATGAAGGTATCTTAACACTCAAGACCCCGGCCCCGCACTAACGCGGAAATGGTCGTTATCCGTTAAACCCCGGCCCCGCGCTAGCGCGGGTTTACACATGTGGGCGTGTAATCGGTATCTGTTAAGGCAAAAATAATTTATTTTCGGTTTTTGTTTTTTCATGCTACTCGAGAGGGTTTGTTGCGTATGTGTATTTTTTTTGTCTGTTTTTACTGTTTTTTTGTCTGTTTTTACTGTAACACTGTTTTTAATTGTTTGACACACGGTCAAGACACGGTCATCATTATTGTCTATACTCTGCAATATGTCCAAACCTGAATAAATTTTTGAAAGTGCATTTTGTATTTCCCCTGAAGATAAAACTTTCTCTTCTACTTGTTCTTCCTCATCGTAGATAGGATTATTCTGTAACTCGGTCAAATCTTCATTGCTGATAGGATCGTCGTGCGTTGCTACAAGTTCTACGAGATCTTCTACCGTGACATCTTCAAGTTCAGACCCCTCAATCATTGCAGCAATGTCTTCAAGCACTTGTCTCTGCATCTGGACAATTCTTCTAGGTGCTTCCACTACATCTGGCCAAAGATTACGCTACACCCCATTCATACAACTCATTTTAACTTCCTTCCAAGCCTCTTCTATGTTGTGAATAGACTTCATAATGTTGTATGACTTCCACCACTCTCACATAGACTGTCTTCCTTCCCCGTCAGTTTCATGAATTAGTTGGCTAAAAGTGCGGCGGTGGTAATAAGCTTTGAAGTTTGCTATTGCTCCCTGGTCCATAGGTTGTAATATTGACGTAGTGTTTGGTGGAAGGAACTTTACGTACACTTTTAAGTCTCTGGGCGTATCAAGTGAGGTTGGATGTCCTGGGGCATTGTCTAAGAGTAATATAACTTTAGGTTCAAGCCCATTTCTGTCACAGTATGATTTGACTGATGGGCAAAAACTATTAGAATACCATTCTTGAAAAATTTCCTGTGTAACCCACGCCTTTCTGTTTGATCGCCACACAACTGGTAGACTTGTCTTGTCTGTGCCTCGAATTGCACGGGGTGTTTCTGAATGGTACACTAGTAAAGGTTTCAGTTTGAAATCACCAGTGGCATTATCACCCAGCAGAAGTGTTGAAACCACTGGCCTGACGTTCTTCCTTAGAAATGAATGTTTGAGATGGCATTTTTTTCCAGTAAAGTGCAGTCTCATCAACATTGAAGATGAGACAAGCAGAAATTTTCTCTCGTCTAACGAACTCTTGAAACTTGTCTGGAAACTCAGCTGCAGCTTGAATGTCCGCACTGGCCGCCTCGCCTGTTATGTGGATATTGTGAAGATTAGAACGCTGCTTGAACCGATGGAACCAGCCTCTGCTGGCAGCAAAAGTCGGAGTGTCACTCCCTTCTCCTTCTTTTGTTTTCGACATCTCATACAAAGATTTTGCTTTTGTGCATATTAGATCTTGACTTAGTGGTGTGTTCTTCTTATTCAAATCTTCGATCCAGACTGACAGTAATTTCTCCATACTTTCTAAGATAGATGATCTCGAACGAGAAAGCTTTGTTGCACTTATAGGTGTTGAACTTTCGCTGGAGATTTTAATTTTTTCCCGATTTTTATAAATCGTTCTCACAGTCGATTCTGAGAGTCCAAAATCTCTTCCAACAATTGTTGCTTTGCCTCCATTTTCCATTCTTCTTAACACTTTCATCTTCAATTCCAAAGTGACGCTTTTACGCTCTTTTTTCTTTACAGGCGGCATTTTATCGTAGGGTTAAATTATGTATGTATCTCCAATAAATGTTAAAACAAAACTGCCAGCCGACCGAACTAACATTACGGAACAAATGAACACACGAAACGAACGAGGAAATCCCCATAGAACAAAGTCGAAGGACGGGGAATTCCCAATTCTTCAAAGAGAATATTCAGAGAAAGCGGGGATCCCGCGACCATAGAGAAGTTAATGACTAAATATGTTTATACGCACTCTTTCGCGTAATGCGAGGCATTTGAGCGCGAAATTTGAAATTCGCGTTATAGTGAAACCGCGCTTAACGGGGTCGCGCTAAGCAGGGTATTACTGTACTTAAAATTAAAATATTTTACGAGTCGACTTTTACTTTTATTAGACTTAAAAAACATACTGCTGTTTGTTTTATATTCTGTAATATTATTTAAATATATATTAGTGCATTTGTGTTGGTTAAAGACAACACATTCTCATTTCTGTGATCGTGATATATTTTCTGCTCTTGTTTTATTACATTCAGTGTTTAAAAATTTAAAAAAATGTTTGTGTTGTATAAGTTATGTGATTAAAGAGGTAATTTAAAAAAATATTTCAATTTTTGCTTTTTTTTTCTTTAAAAATATTTTTTATCTATGAAAAATCGAAAAGAAAGTTACATTAATATCGAAAATAATAAAGAAAACTCATCGGCAAAACGTTTTTTATTGCAAGTTGCTAAATATTGGGTTGGCTTGCAAGATGATGGGTGAATGCGTCATACATGCCAAACATGAAAATTTAATTGATTTATTGCGTAATTTATAAGTAAAAGTGACAGTGTTGTTAATATAAAGTTTTAATCTTATGTATTTCGAAAAATGATTTCGTTAAAAAAGTACATATAATACGTCAACGCAAATAAATGTTACACAGTTTGATATTTTCTGGATGCCGTAAAAATCAAACAATTAAGGGTCATAATTTATAGCTTCACATGATTATGGGCATTTACTTTCATTCCGCCCGTCAAATTTTTATTATTTTCGGTTCTTTTCAATGATGTCAGTGAAATTATGCATTTTTATCGCGTCACATACTTTTCACAAGACCATTCATTGTTTATTTTCATAGGCTCTTTGCTTCCGAACCCTTTTTGTTTTAAAGAAATGTGTCGATTAAATAAAAAGATATGATTTTTTAAAGAAAAAACGCGCGAATCCGGCTGCATGTGCGAAATGTGCGGGTTTAAGCGTAACTTTGTCGCGAAATTGCCGGTTGCTTGAGTGTTAACAGAAGTTTTTTTTATGAGAACTGCTTATTACTCATTTACTCAACTTCTCTTTTTATCGAAGAGATTATGGATAAATAGAATATGGCTAGGACAGGACTAGTGGTTAGCTATGTTATCGCTATTGCTTCGCCTCTTTTTGGATTGGAATGGATGGAGGGAGTTTTTAGACATCACAAATATCCATGCCTTCGATCAGAAATCAATGAATCAATTGAAACACTAGTTTTTAATTAGCACTGATCAATCTAAGAGGGCGTAATATCAATAGCGACCAGGAGAGCTATAGATCGTATTTGTGTCTCATCGTCAGTTAAAAGAAAGTAACTTCCTATTAAATGATTTCTTTTATTATCCACAGTTTGATATAATCGCAAACAAGCAGAGATTTTACCTTCGCTTGGAAAATGAGAACGCAGAATTCTGGACATCTTTAGTTAAGAAATACATGGGTGACATCTTCGTAGCTGTCATTGGGACTCCCAGCACTCATGTCATGGAACAGTAATAATTAGTTTTCTTTTGTTTTTACCATTTCCGCTCCGCTCCCAATGTGGAGCACATAAGTGGTAGGTTTTCTATGAGAATTGCTGTTTACTCAGTTGCTCAACCTCCATATTTTGAAGATAGTAAGAATAGTATGATTGGGATAGAACAAGACTCATGGTTAGCAAATCGCTCCAGCTATCCCTCGTTTTTAAGATCAGATGTTTGGGAGAGAATTTTTAGTCATCACAGACAACTGTGTTATAAAAGAAATGTTAAATTCTAAACTATTGATTATTATTATTTTTTTAATCCATGTCCACTCCCAATGTGGAGCATGCGGCTTTCTAATGGAGGTATTTCAACAGAAGTTTTTTTCTACATACATACTATTGCAGCTGAAACTAATGGGACACATATTTAACAGTACTTCTGAATGTAATTTTTTGTCAATAGAATGGCAGAGGAAGAATCCGAGAGGATAAAATATCAAATTGAAGAATTGGGTAAAGACGGGCTTGATAAAAAAGCCAAGGAACTCTCCGATGCAATGGAATACAATGGAGTGAGTGTATTATTTCTTTCGTGCACCTAGTATTATTATCTGGTTTCATCACTGTGACTATATTATTTACCTGCATCTTTACAGCGAGAGGTTCCAGAAGATGTTCTGAAGAGTGTCACTATGGAGAACTGCTGCATATTCAAATACCAAAATATCCAAACTTGGAAGAATGGTGAAACTCCTTGTCCTCATTTCCCACTCGCAGAAATGCCTTTCTTCGCCAGAATAAGCAATTTGAAAACTCATTTTGTCTATGTAAGTACATAATAGATTTCATTTGCTTTTTTTTTCATTATCTTGCACTCGTGTAGTTTGCATCACAATGAAAGCCTTATTCACCTACTACCTTTTTTTTTTAATATCCCGCCCAAAGCGCAGTGCCTTATAAGCCACAGTGTGCCTTGCCCTTTTTTGTAATATTTTGGACCTGCATTACTTCTTTTCTGCCCTGCTAAATAAAAACACAGTAATTATAAGATCAATTTGTTTCTCAGAATCAGGAATCATACTTTCATTAACCTTTTAGTATAATATTATTTATATTTGGATATTGATTTCTTGGGATAATAATCAACCTGTAATAGGCAGAAAATGTTTAATATAATTTCAATATTATATCAAAATGCCAGTTCAAGTTCATTCGTGCACGTAAATGCCTGAAATACCTGAAGATATCGTTAATGACAAGACATGGAAACGTACACAATTTCTTATATATAGTGCTTTTCTATGTATTCTTTGGTTGCTTATGTCCATGTTCTACTAATAATTAACATCAAATTTACTAAGTATCAATAATTTTTCCTTTCTATTGCAGATTTCTCTATACATGAACACTAGTGAGTTTACTCCGGCGCAACGTCAGTGGCTTCCTCTGCTGGTAGAGGTCCTCACCGCCAGTCCATTGAACCGAGACAAAAAGCTAATATCACACGACGATGTGTTGGCTGATATTGAAACTTTCACCGAAGGCTTGGACATTAGTATTGGTGTTAAAAATTCATCTCGTTTCTCTCCTGGAATTTTTAACCAAGTTATCACTCTTGACACTCAGGTAATTTTTCTGGTTCTGTAGTCAATTGGTAATACACTAAGATGTTCATACTCAGTTGCATGATCAAGTGTTTGAATCCCTAAATGGAAACATTCATAAGTTGTCTTTTTTATTTGTATTCAATGGCACATTGGTTCCAAAAAACGGACCATAGAGTGTCCAGCTAACAATAGTCTAAGCCCATTCTTCTTTCCTCGCCATCTCCATTGAGAGAGGTTGTAAGACTAACTAAAAGGGAAAAATTATCTTAAGACATTTTCGACGTTCAAGAATGTTGGATTTTATCGCTTATACTAATATTAATGTAAATTTCTATTCTATCAATATCACGGGAGTCAAGTGTTGCACTTCCCGTTAATTGTCTTTCATTGTGGGTGAATTTACGTACAGGAGTCACAGTAAAAAATGGCCACACATGTAGTACTCATGTTTTTGCAGCATGCAACTTTTCAATAGTGTTACGTTCTGTTGTATTACCCAATAAGCACATCAATATTTATCTAACTTTTACTAGAAATCTTGTTACCTGAAAAACAGTCTCCATGTTTTATTGCGCCTGATGTCTCTCAATTGCTTTATCTGCTTATCTGCCACTTTTAACAACTACAGTTACAGGAACTATATTTTTTTTTTTATCAATTTAGTTGAAATATTTGTTAAAGTTTATTTCAAATTAAAGTGAATACATTTGTTGTCTTCTATTTAGCCTAATATTTTTTTATTGCAGTGCGAGCCCGATAAGTATGACAAGGTTATCAAGTTGTCCTGGGAAATTATGTATTCAACTGTTTTCACACGCGAAAGGCTATTAATTGTTGCACATAAAATGATCAATGATGTCTCTAGTCTCCGTCGAGAGGGTGACAACATGGTTTTCAACCTTATTCGTGATCTTAACTACTCCGAACGTAAGAAAATTCTCCCTTAAAATGGCATCCATTTCAAACAATAGATTTGTACCTGCAAAATGAGGATTACTTTTGTCAAGCATCAAAGTTCAATGTTGTACACATATTTTCTTAGATTTAAATATCAACCATGTAAACAAATATCTGATTCTTTGCATCAATGCTGACTATCACTTCAGAGACCTGAAACCCTAATAAGTATTTGTGATTTCTTATTCAGAAAGTAATATCCACTGGTGCAGTATTCTACGTCAGCAGCGTTTCCTCACCGAGCTGTTACCGAAACTGGAAACCGAAGAAAATGCTAAGGGCGTTCTTGCAGAAATTGAAAGTGTCCGAACTCTGCTGACTGCCCCCCAGAATATATGGATGAATATGGCTGCCAATCTAGAAGCTAACAAACTCACCGCAGAACCTTGGAAAATATTTGCCACTGGTGCTGAGAAACCTACTAATACTAAACAGTATGTATGACTCTTTATCGTAAATTATTGAAATGTAGTATTTTGTTAATTTTAGCGATGTATGAACTGAAAATATTTTACTGATTGGTCAAAAAGTAATTTGTCAGCCTAATTACTTTTTAATTTAATTTAATTTTAATTAAATCCATGTTTCCTCCGAATATAGAACATATGACCTTATATAATAGAATCATAGATGGAGGTATCTCAACAGAAGTTTTTCTTAATAAAAACACAATATTCCTTTTTACTTTATTTCACTTAAAAGATCAGGACCTCTTCAAAAACTCCTTGTTACTCAGTTACTTAACCTTTCTTTTTTATAACGCGAGTAGGTATAGAAGAATTGGACTAGGACAGGACAAGTGATTAACTAATTCCTCTTGCTACACTATTATTTTTGTACATTAGAAAAACCCATGCCTTAGAACAGAAGTCAATTGCAATAGGTGCTGTTCGTACTGTTACCCATGAGATCCATCACAGAAACCAACGACGTTGACCACTGCTCCATAGACCCGACATATATACGCAATTTAAAATCTTAATTTATGTTAAAGTTTCAAGATAATGGATGACTCCGATCAGCTGGTGGAATCTTGCGCCAGACAAGGCACGGGCTGCATAGTCGGAATGGGCGGAATAGAATCCTCTTTCATCGAACAGCATAGCCCTGGTCCACTGTCCAAATCCCATCCCGATCTTCCTGGATTACTGGTCGCATTACAGTACTTTACGCAGCTCGAGGCAAGATAGTTTTGTTTTGTAAATTGAATTTTATTTTGAAGATTTCTTTTAACGACTAACTGGCGATTTTTACGGTTACAGGGCCCCATGTGGCGCTTGATAAGAGGAGCCGGTCTCTCGTATAGTTATTCGTTAGTGCCTTTGCCACTCCTCGGAGTTATCAAATTTATGCTCTACAAAGCAACCAATGCGTCGGCGGCATATCTCCAGGCTAAGAATATTATCGTAAGTATGATTTGAGGTCTTCTATTCTACATCAAAAATATTGTTTCTTTAATTTTTAGAGATAGATCTATACTGACCTTAGTTTACTCTACTTTACTGGCTTTTTTTAACATGACTTGTGCGACTGTTTTCCAATGAATATAATATTTAATTCATACTTAACGCATATATGCAGGGCTTCCAAACCGGTTAACCGGTTTTTCGGGTGTTTTGAAAAAAACCGAAAACCGGTTTATTTTGGGCGGTTAACCGGGTTAATAAAAAAATCTTTTTCCGCTTTGAACACCACGAGATTTTATTTAACTATTCATATGTAGAGTATAAATAGTTAAAAATGTTATATATAATAATAGTATTATAAGTAGTACAATATATAAAGTATTTTACTGTTCAATTGTCTAATTTCTGTGACATATTAATAACAAGTATGTAAAAAAAATTGAATCGTTCAAATTTAATATTGAAATTCCACCAAGCACCTTCAGTCGAAATCTTAAACAAGTATGTAGTCGAAATCATGGACAACTATACTGCTTTCAATCAAATATCTGTAATACGAAAGGATTCTCAAAATATCAATGATAAAAAAACAAGTGAACCTTATTGAACCAAAAATACGTTCTTCATTATATCTTTTAAATAAAAAAAATATCCGAACCAAAAACTTGTACTGTTACAAAGCAATTTAAATATTAGTAAACAAAAATTTATAATCTACATTTTTTTCACTTATTCATTTGATCTTTATTAGTCGGATTATTTATAATTATTAACAATATAATATTGGATATGGAACTTAAATATTGTATAATATAGATCGCTATTATTCCGAGAAAGTAGTAAGTACCTGAACTTAAAAAGATGGCAATTTATATTCACTTTTTTTGCAGCATACATACATAAAAAGGTTAAATGACCAAGCCCACGTTTTATTATATCTTTCAAGTTATAAAACAATTCATTTTTAAAACGTTTTTTTTTATTTTTTAACAATCGGTGCCATAAATCATCGGCTTCTTTAAGGGTCGGTGTCTTTCCAATATGCACATGTGGTAAACAAAAATAATAATAAAGAAGAGCAAAAAGGTATTCGAAGTGTTATACAATTGAACACTAGCTGAATATGTGTTAAATTTCTTTTAAACAATTATTTAAAAATGTGACAATTTTAGGCATACAATCGTAAGGACACGAATACATGTTTGCGCATAGTGAAAATTGGTAGTTCTAATTTTATGCACTTATTGACTGTTTTTTAAGTAATCAAAATACTTTTTTTTTGAAACATTGGTTAGTGTGGTACAAAAATTGGTTTTTTGAAAATAAATCCGGTTTAAACCGGTTAACCGGTTTATTTATTTGAAAAAAACTGAAAACCGGTTAGTTTAAATGTCCGGTTAATTGGAAGCCCTACATATATGCATATGCTCACAGATAGACATTAATCTGTCGAGTTAAAAGTACATCTGTACTTCTATACAGAAAAATGGCGCCGTTGTACATGTACGTCCATACTCCTCTAAAGGACAGTTCAGTCCGTAATACTGCAGGGCTTAAGAATTGAATACAATTTAAATTTATATCAGTAACAGACACTCAGTCTCGAAGTCGTGAGTGTTCATCATTCACTGCACTTTTTTACTCCATTATTATTGTATAACACTTAAAAGAAAACTCTAATTCGATAGATGTAAAAAAATTATCCCTTTATTTGTCATCAAATATAAAGTTTGATTATTTTTTTGACAGTATTGTATCAAATGTTACTTCTTCTTTCCAGACATCTTTCCTCGACACTGGAGTCTGGGATGAGAATCTTTTTGAATCTGCAAAAAGCTCTCTCATTTTCAGCATTGTCAACAGGTATAGTGCGCCGGCCGACTCGATTACGGAGTCCATACTCTCGCACTTTTACCATGTGGATGAAGATTTTAATAAGTGAGTCATATTTAAACTACAAAAGTTAAAACAAATCAAAAACATCGATGATAAGTTTTCACAGTTGTTCTTATTGTTTAGTTCATATTCAAAGCCTTCGGCCGACGAGGATTATTAGTAATATTAGTGCTTATCGACATTATTTTTGATAATTAAAGGAATCTGGTCAGAACTATCCACGACATCGAGACTGACAAAGCATTGGAGATCGCAAGACGTTGGTTGCCGGGAGTTTTCGATCCAAAAGTTTCACTCATTTCAATTGTTTGTCACACGTCGAAAGTAACTGAAGTTGAAAACGAATTCTCCAAGTATGTATTCAATATCTTATCCATTGTCAGTAAAATTGGCGTTAAATAATACATTTAATCTGTCTATTAATATCATCCGTTGCCATACTTGTGACATGGATACTAATGGAAATGGCGGACTGTTTTGATATAATGTTATATTATTTCCATTATTACTTGAATTTATCCTTATCTTAATTAAGTGTTGGAAAACCAACTGATACTTTTCATTTATTTTACAGAATTCTTGGCATAAATCTAACTAAGCACAACACTTTGGAAGAGAGTCATTTAAATAAAAATTCCATGGCAGAATGTTCTTGAATTGAATATCTAGGTTTCGTCTCTGGCTGACATTTAAGAATAAATTGCAGAAATCCAAAATACTCCACTTCAGAATGCACCGGAAAGCTCAAATCACCATCCAAATATACAATACTTTAATACCATTCTTTTTTATAGCAGTGTGTAATTAATTATGTATGATAATATTGACTGATATTGTAATTGGTTAATATAAAAAAATGTTTTAATTCTATTATACAATTTATTTTTACTAATGTTGCTTTATTTTAATAAATGCTTAATAGAATATCTAATAAGATCTACCGACTGCATTAACTTTTAATGAAAAATATTGTGCTTATTTATATAGTTGCAAATTTTTTAAAAGTTAATAATTTTATGTGAATAAATAATATGCATATGAATGCAAAGTGTTTGGATGCACTGCTTTATTGGTAATTAGGTCTGAGAAACGTATTCCAAAATACAAGTCGCAATAAAGAGATTGAGCAACACGGACTTAAAAGAATGTTTGCAATCTTTTGCTTCTACACACTCGATATTATCTTGAATTATTGTTTGGAACACATGTGTTTCAGTCATAATAATATTGTGACGGATACCATTGAAAGCATCTTACTAGATTTTATACAGAATAGATATTATTGAATACTCGTGTTTCCTGCCTGCGACACAAAATAAGTATTTTATGATTTTTTACAAAATTTATTGTCTTTGAAATTGAATATTAAATTTTTAATAGCAAATATATATGTGATAAAAACAAAAGTGTGATTAATTTTCGACATCCTAAATTGATTTTTAACCTTTATGCCTTGCTTGAGTTTTATAGGTGAAAAATATACTTTGTCAGGGAAATAAAAAAGTTTTTCTGTTCCCCGATAGTCTTTTTGCTTCCTCCCGATACATATCAGTGCTCTTTGACCTCACCTGGCACATTTTATGGATACTAATCATCAGCCTTTTAAGATGACAGAATCCATTTGATTGAAAGGAGGGACAGGCTCTCTTAGGACATCCACAGCTATTTAATTTTGGAGTTAGCCAATGAAGGAATGAAGAGATAAATTCTATGGTCAGCAGATCTTATTAAAAAAAAATTTTTTTTTTTTCATTCTAATGTTATCACTTTTAAATCCATGTCCGCCGTTGCATTCCGACGACGTCAACGTAACGTCTTTAGAAATGTAGTTTTACTGTAAAAAATAAATATGAAATTAAATGTTGGTTTTTAAGATTTATCATTGGATGGTTGAACAACATGTGTTAGATGGACAAAAACATATTTAGGGTTTTTTTTACAGAGATGACAACACCATTCTATGTATTATAATTACCTAAAGTGTTTACTTTATAATTAGTTACATGTGCATTCTTTCTTTGTCTTTCGTATTTAAATATTTTATTACATTTTTTCAATAAACTAATTATTTGTTGAGATTGCTTTATAGCAATTAGCTGTTTCTTTTACAGTATTTGGATCAAATTGAACGAATAAAACATATAATAAATTATTTACAAAAAGTCGGACCGTAGTGTTAACGAGATTAGAATTGTACTTTGGATTATAATAGTGTATATGTGTAATTTTATTTTACATTTTTTACTAAAAGGGGATATATTTATATTATCAACATGATCAGCTTGCACTTGGTTGTGTAACCATAACGTGGTTTGGCTGATGTAGTTGTAAAGATAGAAATTTAATGACATTGTTTGACGGAGAGGGGGATCAATAAGAAAAATAAAAAACAGTTGTATCAGATTGTATTTTTATATTCATGTTACCATCAGAATAATGATTATTTCACAATGCGTGCTCGATTCCTTTAAATAAAGTATATTTTATATAATTTTATTGAGTGTTTAAATTTTCATGTAACACGTGCGTGTACAACATTGTACACTTCACAACCGCTTTATTTTTTTCAACATTTCTAATAGACAATATTCATAAAACCTTTTATATCCCGTCGGCTGCGAAGCTTCGGAATCTCCGCCATCTCAACAATTTCCTTAAATCCTATTATAAAACTTGTCGATGCGAGTCGTTTCTCTCGTTGGTCGCCATAACAACAGTACAAAAAAATAAATAATGGTGACTCGGAGAATAAAAACACCCTGTCCGGATTTTTAAAAATAAGTCGGCACTTTATTCCACAAGGACTGGAATGTGATAGATGAACTATTTACAAAGATGACAACTGAATGAAAAGAAGAGAGTGAAGCTGCCGACTCCCGCACTGATTATTAGTAAAAATTATGACAAAAATAATAGACCTTACCGCTAAAACGAGTCAGAAAAACTTATAAAATTATATTATTATTACAAATCTATTCACCTATTATTTTTTGAGTGTCCCTTCTGTACAAATTATAGGTAAAAAATACACATTTGGTAATCAAATTTCAACATTTTTATAAAATTATCTCTTATCACAATTTCCAAACAATGGTATTATTATTGATTTCTTCTTCGTTATTTTTGCACATTCCGCGTTAACTATTGACGTGCTTTCTCCGTTTCGATTTAAACACTCGTTCCTTCGTCGCATGTCACTACTTTATATACATTTTGACGGTGTAAGTAATACGATAAAAATTAGGCTTAGAGCGTAGTTATATCTGGAAAACACCAATTCTATAATATAAAGAATTTACACATTACAAACAGTTAGACTATAATTTTAATCAATTACGCACCATATTTAAGAAACTTTTGATAAACTGTACACCTTTATGAGCAGTGGCAATACAGACCGTCTCGGCTTAACTTAACTGCTCGTCGCACATTTACTTTTAAATAAATAAAGAAAATAATTATATCTGTTGCAGAAAATATATTTTAATATGTGCAATCTCTAAAGCAATTAAACTATCTTTGTGTAACACGTCAAACATTGATTTTGACAAATTATACGATACTCGACAATGTAAGACCGAAAAATATTAAAATAAATTAACAATAAAACACAAGGCATTCTTTTTATCCGAGTGTCCTTCGACTGAAGGTTGATTCAGAATAGAAAATATATTATTTATTAAGAATACGCTATGCGAGTGACTAATAAATATTCTGTTAACATATTACATAATATTTATGTATTTATAGAAATGAATACTCCGCCGAGACTTAACTCGGTTAACTGTTTATTTTCCTGATCACGACATCAATCATAAAATGCAGTGAAGTGGATACTAAACAATTCATATCTGATGTTACACTGTCCGAATGACATTGACATATACAATTTTATTTATTATCATAAAGATACTCGTCTTTTAAAAGAGTAATTATAAATTATGATGTGTGAAAGAATATCAAAATCATAACATGAAAGCGTTCCCGATTACCACTGCTCGTATGTAAATTTCCAACACCGACGCATTCATCTCTCATCCATCGCCACTTTTAAGAAAAATAAAATACTTTTTAATTTACAATTTTCAATAATAATATTGTTCGTCTCAAACGACTTCCATTCGCAGAAACGGAAGGGCCCACCGGTTTTAGGCTACATAGATTAAACGCTATGTAAAATTTAATCAATTTCTCTTTTAAATCCTATTATTTTTAGCTTATTGCATAGAGAATGAAACGTAAATGTTCACTTCGGTTGGAATAAATTGATTACATTGTTAAATTTAGAATTAGTATATTTTAAAATATTTATAATTGCCTAATGAAACTTATCCGTAAAAGGGCATAGAAAATATGCTGATCATTATTCTTAATTTTTATCACCGAGAACCTTCCTCGAGTAATTCTAAAGAAAATAAAATTCATACAAAGGTACAATGTAAACAACCGCCTGCGAAATCCTCATCTAATATTTCAGTTACCTTAGACAACTTTAAAATGATAAATTATTACTAAGGGCTGACGAATGTGCACCAGAAAGCTTGCAGATTGTAAACAAAAATATGTGCAATCAAAACAGTTTGAAAGTAAATTGTTGACATTTAAGTGTAAATCACATGTAACTACTCAATTATTCTGATTATATATGAAAGTGAGGAAGGAAGGGAGGAAGTATATTTTTAAGAAAAAAAATGGATGCCGATTAATAATTATCAATTATGTTAACAATTCCGAAATAATTTATATACTAAGCAACTCAATTTCATCGAGGTTAACTGTAAATTAAGTAAAAACTTTTAGGGTCAAAATGAAAATATTCTGATGTAACACATTCTCTGAACAAATGAATCCAGTTCATCTCATTAAATCCGCTTTAATACACTGGCAAGAGAATGGATTTGGTTTAAATGGAATCCAGTTTTTCAGTAGAAGTGCATATTGTATATCTGCAAGCTGTCATGGTGCCAAATCGTTTCCCGCGTGTATAAAAATTGAGTAGCTGAGATTTTTATCAGTTTAGAATTTAGATTATGGGATCCATCGGTTGTTGTAAAGCTTCGTGGAGACAAGACTCGAGCGGCACGTCTCCCACCAATCGGAAGAAGAATAGATGCTCGAAGCACTTGAGAGAGATGGACCGAAGAGCCGGAAGACGGAGCAAAAGAGATGCGAATCTGCCGTCTTCTCCAGCTCGGTGACTTCGACAATGCTCTTCCAAGCACGCGTATACCTGCAATTTTAAAATTATTATAATAGTAACAATATGATAATACAAACTCTCAAAGCGTAACATTTTATCGTCAGTATACTGCCAGAAAACGTGAAGTCAAAAAATGAGTGATTTGAGTTATGAATGTGGATTGATAAAGTTTAACATTTTCTATCGGCTATTTGTAAAGCTTTTTCTCCATGAATGGTTTCATCAATAGTTATATTTTTAGCTTGCGCTTGCTGGTACCACGCGTGGAGAATCTCATTAGGCTCACTAGACTTTTTAGCGGACTTTCTTTTCATAACTGATCTGTCGCACTTTTCGATTGATTTGCGAATGTCACTCTTTCTATCAACAATCTTGTTCAGAGTGGACGGTGCTTGTCCCAGACTTTTTGCAGTGTTTTTCACCTGGATTGTTTTCAATGTCTAGAATTCTTTTGAGTTTCTCAGCACGAGTTCTAGTTTCATGGGGGGGATTTTAATTCCGAGTCAGAACAATTGAAATTCGAATAAAGTCAACAGAGGCTTCCATCACCACGATAAGCACAAATAATTGAGTTTCCTGTAACAAGTGTCAATAATAAACAAACTTGAATACCTTTTCTCGTAGTAGATCTACATCTTGCCGAGAAGTGAGACCTCTAATATCTGGAAAATAAAAACATTAAAATCAGTTTTTATCAAACTTAATGAAGAAAACGTTTTAATTTTTGTCGATAAATTAATAAATTAATTGATACAATTTACTTCTAAGAGAGAAAAAATAAATAAAACAGAATTTAACAAAACTTCACCCATGAACTATGTAAGCTTGATAAAAATATTTATTTTACTTTCGCTGTACTAATGAGACTAATAATTTGTATTAAAAAAGTCGTTAAAAACTTGACAATATTTAAATCTTATAGCCATGTTGATACATACTATGTAGAATGTTTTTTTTGTGGATTGCTTTTCGTATTAGCGAACCTTTTTCCAGCGACAGCCAATTTGACAGCTGAAAGTTGATATGTGCTCAGTTTGGTTAACCATATCACCATGAGTACTTATGCTAGAACATCGTTTGCAACTTGTGCAAATTTATTTCTTCAAAAATGATGTTGGTCAGAATGTTAGTCAATGGAGAAGGCTATATTACCCATGATTACTGACATTTTTGTTTCCCAATTGAACTGCATTAATGTGGAAAGCTGTGGTTTTAACATGATGACACAAACCGTCACACAGCGCGCAAATTGGCTGTCACTGGAAAAAGTGTTGCTAATTCAAAAAACAAACCTCAAAAAAAAGCACTCTATATTAAGCTTATTTGGTCATGATGAACATTGCAACACAAGGTTGGACACATATATAATGAACGTACCACAGCAACAATTGCGTTATAGACTGACACATAATATAAATAAATGAAAACTAAGGTAACCACTGACCAGGATTAAAGAGTATGATTGCTTTTAAACAGGCTAGCTCTGCTTGATCCATCCGCATGTGGCGCATCTTGAGCGACAACTCCGACAACACTCTGTCAAACATCGCCCCGACACCGGCCTGTAGCGCAGAATTGCGATGAAGGGTCATACCTGAAATAAGAGCAACATTAATTAAACTTTTTCCCGCAGAGAGCAAATATATTATGTTATTTATTATACGTAACAAAATGCTTCAAAGCATACAGCATTGAAAATGAAAATTGTGCATTCCCATTGTATTTACCATATTAATGTAAATATATAAATATTTTTGCACTATCAATTGGATGTGTCTTAGGTTCATTAAGTTCTGCACGACTTCCAATCCTTGATTGGACAAAATTATACTGATTTATGATTACATACTTCAAGCCATACTTATTACTTAAAAATGAGGTGAAGACAGTTAATAACAAACAATCGGTCCATTACTAGGTCTATTCTTTTGATCTCATTCTCTTTGATCAGTTGTTTATAAATGTGTTCTGCGGAAAACTCTACATTATGATCCTATATGTTCATCATTGAGTTGAGTTGATAGGAAACGTGTTCTGCAGGATTTATTTCCAATAGTAACATTTTAGCAGGCTGAAGTATTTATTTTCAACATCAAAGATCCTTTTAAATCACGCCGTCTTATTTTAGGGAACAAAATAAAATATCCTTATCAATTTATTTATTGATTTGGCATTTACTTGGTAGAACTCCATTTTAATAGGGTAAAATATCAAGGTATTTCAGTTCTACAGTTTTAAAAAAAAGTTAAAGGTTAATAGCTATTTCGGCTTACGCCATCGTCAGAACTGTTCTGACGTTCTGACGAGTTCTGACGATGGCGTAAGCCGAAATAGCTATTAACCTTTAACTTTTTTATAAAACTGTAGAACTGAAATACCTTAATATTTTACCCTATTATCCTTATCAATGTAATAAAAATGATTCTGTGGGGATTTTACACTAATTCAGAATAAGCAGGAGGTTGGACAATAAATGAAAGTCATACCAGGCATTAGGCACATCAGCTGAGGAGGTGGCGCTGCTTTGTTGTTTCCTTTGTCATTTGTGTTGCCATTATCTCTTTCTCCTTCCAAATACTGAAAAAAATACAAAATACAATCAACAGCTGACATGTGCAAAAATGATTTTTTTTTCCAAACGAATGCAAAAGAAGGATTTCGTTTCGACTTGTATTTAGATGACATATTTATAAGAATAAGTGAAATGCGTTGATATTGTTGTTTCATCTTATCATACAATTCTGAGCTTGTAAGCAACGGCGTAGCCACTTTCTATATCTTAAATTTCCATATGAAATATTGCTTCTTATAAAATTATTGAGAGCAAGTATAAACAATTGTCCGCCGCAAGCTTCAAGCAGAGCTTATTATTTTATTAGGAATAGTTGTAACCTTTAACATGATCTGAAAAATCACGATCCTACAGAACCGAGTGCTGCTTTATTGTTGCGAGTCATAGCACATCACAAAAGAGGTATGGTGGTACAATTTTGTCAAGAATTCGAGGATAAGAGAGTGGACTAACCGATCACTAATAAATTCTAAAATTAAGAAGCGCCGTTGAACATGAACTTCAAATGCTCTAGGAGAGCTTGAATCCCGCCTGTCACTTTTTCCAACCAGATGGACTCAGAGTTGCTATCTATTCATAAATATGTTGATAAAAATAAAATGTTCAAAAAAATATTCAATTGGTACCTCAATAGACCTCCACGCGATGGCAATAATGAGTAACTCGTTCCAGGCGGCCTTCAACAGCGTGACCTGGTCCGCCAGCTGCAAACGAGGAAAGTGCGGAAGAGACCGCGCCCAATGAACCAATCCTCTCAACTGTCGATTTCCAATCTGGCAGAGGGAACTAACGGGCCCCCGATACCGAGTCGGCACGAGTGACATCGGAGACACCCTCAGATAAGCCAACTCGGCTTGAGCGTCGGCCGGACCTCCTTCCACTTCCACCAGGCGGTCGATGCTAAGCTCCTGCACTGAGTTGTAAACCGACTGCTCCACATTGTTCAGGGTCAGAAAGAATAAACAAAAAAAATATAAAGAAAGTATGCCAAGATTCAACAGAATTAGTATTCCATAAATTTTTACTGTAACCACCATAAAAATTTCAGACCCATAGCCAAGAGGACAATGTGATTGTCTTCGGTTGTAATCTTTACGAGTTCAAATCCCAGTATGGAGAGTTTCATAAATTGATTAATACAATCAACGTTCGATTTACAGTTTGAAAGCATTGAAAATGAATTTCCACAAAGTTACCTACGAGTCCATCGAGAGCACTGATGTCTAAAATCCTCCTAACTACCAAATCTTAAAAACGTATGGACGTATCAAGAGGGTTTATTATTTATCATTTTTATGTGATATTTGTGTAGATCTTGCATGGTTAAAAGATAGATCCCATGCAGCTCTATATCGGGCCAAGAATATAAGGAGTAAATTCTTTTCTCGATTGTTAATGTGTTATGGAAGGCGGCCGTGAAACAGCAGTTGCATACACATAATAGGTGGTGGTGAGACAATCAACAACTGACTTCTAGTAATTATAGGTATTCACGGTTTCTCGATCAGTTAAAAAGATTATGCGCAGATTGAAAATCATTCTAACCCAAACAAAGTAAAACAATCCTGATATGATACCAACCTACTTTACAATACTATTACAGTGCAGCAAAATATTCAGAAGGCTTCGATAAGATGATAATCAAACTCAACATTAAGATCTAATACCTGCACTGAGCTACTGGGATGAGCTTCCTCTTGCCCTTTGGCGGCCCGCTGCCTCTCCTCTTGGACGGCTTCCCTTTTCATACCGCAGTTTAAGCATTTCTGATATCGGCAGTACTGACATCTGTTTCTTTGCCGTTTGTCGATAAGACACGCCCGCTCCTCTCGACACGCGTACGACAAGTCCTTGCGAACTGTTCGCTTGAAGAAACCTTTGCAACCTTCGCAACTGAAAGAACAAAAGTAAAATTGAGACTAAGTACACGTAGAAAAGAGCAATAAACAAAATAAGCGATTTTTTTGTGCTTACTAATTCCATAATTTTTATAGTAATCTAGGAAAAGTTGTAAATGATCGCGATGAGTCACAGCAGTCTTGAAACTGTGGAATTAACTCAAAAAATACATTTCCTCCAAAAATTAGGCAGTTGTCTAACAACTTAAAAGTGAAAATACACACCCTGATGCTTCTAGGCACAATTTGATATTGAGTAACAACCACCTTTGTATCATTGTTTTATTTCGGTTAGTATGAAATAAACTCTCCTTGGTTGACTTCCTTGTGTATTGTAAGTGTAATATATATGTATGCGCAGGCGTGGGTACATGTATGGATGAGGGATAGCATGAGGGGAGGTATATAATGTGATTTGCAAATGAATAAGTATGGTGTTACCGTGAACTGCCTTCACGAAGGATTGCTAACCTCTGTAGTGATCATGCCCTTCTGTGAGCAACGATAGTAAAGGAATGCAAATGACCAAAACATTAGCAATTAAAGAGAGTCTAGGAAATTTGATGGTAACGCGCCCTAGTACTCAAAGCTCCATAAATTTGATATCCAAAAAAATAGAATATTGAAAAAAAAATCCACTGTTTATACACTGAACAACAATTACGCAAACTAATCTAATTTCACTTTATTAAAAACGTAGATAGTAGAAAACCATACGGATAGTAATTAATGGAAAGTTTTGTATACCTGTAGACACCATAGTGCTTCCCTGAAGCCCTGTCCCCGCATATGGAACAGAGGTGTTTGGATCCAGAGAGGGGGTGATTGGGTGGGTAGGGCTTTCCGGGAGGGTATGATGGGGAAGGGGACGGAGGACCGCCACCTCCTCCCATCCCTCCCTCTCGCAGGCCGTCCAGCAGCGCCGTGTCGGGCTTCATCTCCACCGGAGACAGTGGCCCCATCAGGCTGCCGTCTAAGCTCAGCCCTGAAAAGGAAACAAATGTAAACATTCAGTTTTCAGGGAACAGATAAATGGTAAAATATATACAATAATTTAAAAAATTAACCCAAACACAATAATCCTGGATTTTTCCTAACAATTATTAGACCGAAAAAGTTTGTGGTAAACTAAAAATATACATTTTGTTAATCATTAAAAAAAAATACACAATCTTCCTATTCATGTACTATTAAGTGGACTAGATATTAATCAGAATATTAATTTGATAATAATAGATATATTTCGGAAAAAAAACGAAAATTATTTTCATATTTTTTAAATACTTCGACATCAATTGCCAATAGACAATATCGAGACAATTTTCAGCCAAAAACACAGATGTGATTGTAATGAGAAAAAACTAATAAAAACCATGAAAAAAAAGGTTACTTGACAAAAAAAATGGATTTTTAGTAAAACAAAATAAATGAATCATCTATATGTGAAGCTTTTAACTGTATGTAGATTTATTGATTGAATTGGCTTCACTCTGCCGTCAAAACTATTATCGAACATCTGACAATGGCGTGAAGCTGTTATCAACCAATTCTTAAAATTCTTGTAAAACTAAATACGTCAATATTTTAAGCTTAAACAAACTGTAGATATACCACAGGTACGAAATTTCTAAGATATTATTCCTAATTTAAAACTTATGTAAAAAAAACTATTACGTTTTTATCAAAGTAACATAGAAATATTCTATTAAAATCAAACTGACATTTTTTTTGTCAAACAGATATGCCTATTCGATAACGCTTTTTCGATCAATGACAAGTAAGTGTACCTTTACAGTTTTTTTCTTGTATAAAAATAATACTTTGCCGAAATATTAAGTCGCATGTAAAAAAACATATTCTCCTGTTGATATTGAACTAAAAAACAGAATGACTTATCGGTCGATTCGAACTGTGCGCCTGACGCAGCATTTTCTTTTATAGTACTGAATTTAATTTACATATTTTATCTCGGACATGTAAATAACAAAAGGGGCTTTACAAAAAGGCCTGACATTCATTTTGAACAGAGCCCGTGAAAATTCGCAGAGGTGTAAAATTATTTTATTTTACTGTCTGGTGTACTGCGTGATTTTACAGATTTCAGAAAATAAGCAAAAACTTAGTACATATTTATTGTATGTTTATTTAGGTATGCAACCAAATAGTTCTATTTTTAAAATATTTTGAACTACCAAATTTAGAATGAAGTTCCTGCGTATGTAATAATGTTTACGTTCCAATTTCAATTTGTTTAATTTATGACAGCACCTATATTTTAATACAACAAAATGGCGGAACATTAGACAAAATAACGAAGATTAGAACGAAGGATAGTCAAATTAATTCGAAAAAAATGTTCTGCTCTGAAATCCTTTTCGTCACAAATGATCACATTTGTACATTGGTCCTTATATAAAAGTGTTCTAAAGCGATCTTAAGTTCAGCGCCCAAGTATTCTTGCAAGTAAATAATATGTTGGCAATATTAACCTACGAAGCAAAATGGCGTCACAAACAAGTTAATGTCCCCGCATTGCAAGTTGTAAATGCGTCATTTTCGTTATTAAAAAATGAAAATATTACGATCCATATTAGAGATGAATGCTTACGACAGGTCTGGGCAAACTACGGTCCGACGCGTATTTTTGTGCGACCCGAAATCTTTGTGAAAAAAGGCGAAGTACTTTTTTCTATCTCTCGATGAATATATGTTATAATATACTATTAATGAATGTGTCTGATATAAAAAATGAATCAACTATGGTTTTGTTAAAATTAAGATAAGCCATAAAGTTCCGTGAAGAAACATGTTCTATCACAAATCTTCATTCTTAATACACACTCTTGACGATCAACTAAGTCCGTTAAACGTTCTCAAGCAGTTTTAAGAATCTCAATTACAAATGTTAATCTAAATCAGTTGCACGAGTTCGTTAAGAGGTAGTTTATAAAAGCAAAAATGTTTGTCCAAATATAGTTATAAATAAATAAGGCCAAAGAGTTTGTCCAGTCCTGGCTCGTAAATTATAATTCTATACAAATTTAATGACTCGAGTCAACATTTTAGTTAGCAGATAACCTGCCCCCTCTATATTTCAATTTTATCACTATTGAAATAATTACATCTACATCTGGAAATGTGTGTACACACAAAGGTAATTATATATTTTGCAAAACAGCTGTGCAAATATAAATGCCTTTCAGATTTTTAAAAATTAAGCAAAACCATTTTTTAGACAAATATGTGCAATGATGAAAGTAAATATAACGAGGACAGATTAAAAAAAAAAATTAGCTTTCAATCATCTTTACATACATAAGAATCAGATAAGGAATTGATTTCAAATCGATCGATATAAACACAGTGAAAAGATATTATATCTATAAAAATGAAAAAAAAAACTAATTACTATGTACATTATTTGATTAAGGTAAAGACGTGTGGGGAGAAATTAATGACGCTGGTTGAAATTTATCGCACATTATTTATGTAGATTAATAATTATGATGTGATACTTTCGATGGTTTCGGCGGTAACTTTGTGGAAATTCATTTTAATATAAAAAAAATATATATAAAATTTTATATTAATTATGATTTGATTTATGGTGCGCTTAGACTACAATTCCTTATGGAATATTGATTATAGGATTCAACTTAAGCGAATAATTAAAAAAAAAAAAAACATTACAGCTAATGATTTATTATGTACCAAAAAAATATTATTTTAATTAAATGAGATGGACAACTCACTAGAGAAAGACATTATAAACACCTATGTCCGAGATCCCAAATCCTAATCCAAGCCGATCTAAACGCTAGGATAAAGATCTTAGCACTAGACTACATTATTATTTTGCTATAATATTACAGAAAATACTTTGAGAGTTGAAAGAAAGTCTTTGTGTTTTTTTTCATAATAATAATATTAATAAACGACCGAAGATAAAAAAAATGAAGAAGAAATAATATAGATAGCATTAAATGGTTTACTGAAAAATACTGAGCAAATAATGAATTGAAAGTCAGAAAAAAAAAATGTTTGAGAATAAAATTCTCAAAAGAAAAAGTGCCTTCCCGTTGACAGTTGGTTCGTGGTATCGAGAGCGCGGATAGTAAATTTTATTTCTATGATTTATGTGAACACTTTTTTTCTATTAAAACACGACTGGCGCATAGTATTTGAAACTGACATGATGTCAATAAGAAGTGGAGAAATTTTGAATGTTTTACTAAGTTGGTAAAACCATTACAGGTGTAATAAAGGACAGATGGTTGGTATTATCAATTTAACAGATGGTGCTATTCTGAACGTTAAGTGGCGACATTGCTGTCACTATAACACCAGTAATGATATGCCAGTATATCAACCGAATGGTGACGAGTACATTTTTTTGACATAATCAGGACTTGTAGGCCCTGTTCAAAATGGCGAATGGATGATGCAAAGCAGGTGGATTGGATAAAACGCCATAATACATAACTTACAATATAGCCTGGGATTTCGAAGAATCCATATAAAGAACAATAAATGAAAACTTTTTGTCCGGTTATTGAAAAGAATGACTGAGTGAAAATTTCTATAACACGTTTTGTCAAAAAAAAAATACGTGCGTGTTAAAAAACATATTCTAAAAATCGTTTTCAATAGAAAAAATATCTTTACTTTATAGTATATAATACCTTCTTGGTGCTAAAAAGATTTGATTTTGCGTAATTAGAATAAATTGTGTACGGCACTCTCATCCTCGAAAACACGGAGATTATCTGTTTTGTAGAAGGGTTGACTGTAATATTAACCCAAATGTACAGAAATCCACATTAAAAAATAAAATGGATATGGTCAGGTTTCAAAAGATACTTCTGTTTGTGATTGATGGAAATTATAAGTTAATTTACTTATTACAGTGGAACCTCGATTCTACGTTTTTCAAGGGATCGTAATAAATGAACGAATAATGCGGGAAACCGATAATGCGGGAAATCTTCAAAGACACAAAAGAATGTTTAATTTTCAAAAAACTCATTTATTTATTAATTAAAGAACAAATAAATGTATTTTTAACTTGTTTAATACAAACTAAGTAGCCTATTTGCAGTTGGGGACTTAAATTTTTACAAACACTTCAAAATCGTGTACATTTCTAAGTCAACTAACTCCTTTTTGCTATGTCGACTCGTTTTTCTTCTGAATTTTTTCCAATGTCTTTAATTATTTTCAGTTTCTCAACTAGAGTTCTAGTTTTCTTCATTTAGGTATTTTAGTTTTGACTTTTGAGTTTGAAAAATTTACGCCACCAGATGAAATGTAAGTTTATTTATGAGCGAAAAAAATATTCTACAAAAATGGTCAATCGGGATAGATTAGTAACTGGAACGGGACGATAATATTTAGATGATAGATCGAGAAAATTGGTAAATCGAGAAATGATTAACGTGAAATTACTAAACATTGCTATTACGGGGTGGGGTCTTGGTCGAGTAAAAAATAAACGATTCATGCATAAAGACGAAGATAGTGGGAACAGAAGATCGGGGTTCCACTGAAAAAAACGCGAAACGAAATGCGAGGTAAGATTATTTATGAGAAATATTCAACGAAAACGGTCAATCGGGATAATATTTTTGACGGGACCAAAATATTTGAACGATAGATCGAGGAAAACGGTAAATCGGGGAACGGTTAATGCGGGATTATTTTACATTGTTCTTATGGGTGTTTGGCCGGGACTATGAAAAATGAACGAACCATGCGGGAAAACGAACAATGCGAGAACGGTAGATCGGGGTTCCACTGTATCTCAAATATGTGTTCAATTAATAATCAAATTTCGGCAATTTTAAATGGATAAGAACGATTTGTTCGTTCGTCACTAAAATGATTATTTGCTACTGAAACAAATGTCAAAATCTAAAATCATATTTTTATTTTAAAATGTGACATCAAATTTTGTGTGAATGTATATTTTCCTTTACGAAAAATCCTCAAGTTGACAAAAAAAAGAAATTAATTAATTAATATAACGTAAAAAGTTCAAGAACATGTCCCGGTTACATTGGTCGGTGGTCCAACCTGCGAAGCCGCGAGCCCACTGCTGCGCCTGCGCGCCCTGGATGATGGCGGTCACCGACATCATCGGCTTCTCCTTCTTCATCATGACTCCGTTGATGGGGATCCTAGGGGGACTGGCCTCACTGACCGCCCGACGCACGGACCCAATGCGAATTCCAAATCATTGTTTTCGAAATATTTATGTACGCACACTTTTCACAACGTAATTAAATAAGGTTAATTTTACACTTTGTCGTTAGATGCCTACACAGTAAAAAATATTATTATTGATCATTTCAAATGGTTTGATTGTCTATCGCATAATATGAAAATATAACTACGGCTCACGTAAGTTCGAGCATCATCTTTTGATAGCGAAAAGTAATATCATTCACCTGTCTAAATAAAATATATAACAATTGTACGATTCAAAAATGATATCGATGTTTCATCAAGCACCCTCAGTTGATTGTAGAAATAACCGACTCGGACATTATTAACGGTAGCATTATGTTATCCTCGACATAACTTACAAAAATACGTACTTATCTACATATATTTGATAGAAACGAGTGGAGATTTGAAAGTCAATTAAATTGATCCTGCATTGAATTTGATTGAATTTTACGTGATAAAAATTTGAAATTGTGTAATTCAATGAAATGCACTTGAACGAAATAAACGTCATTAAGTTTCATGTACACATCTTCTAAATATTGTTCAAATGTGCATACAACGTTTTCCATTGATTTGTCTTGCTCAGGGGTGGTGAACCTTTTTTTCTCTAAAGGCCGCATTCATTTTTCTGATTCAGCATAAGGCCGCAGTAAAGATTGAATAGGGACTCTTTGGCCGGAAACAATTTCATGCCAATTTCTAAAGCCCATAAATTTGCGGATTTTCCAAAATGACCAGTGCGGGACCTTATTTTAGGTCGTCCAAGGATTTGGACATCGAAAATCTCAGGAATTAATAAAAATTTACAGAGTCGCAGGTTCCCCACGACTGGTCTTGCTGAATAAAAAAACGTCATTCGACAACGGGTGACCGCTAGCGGTAGGTTTTGTTTATTTTTCAATACGTACCTACTACAAATTCATAAATTCTTCATTATAGATCATTCAAAAGCAATGATTTAGTAAATCGTATGAATTGTCTGTCTACTACGATAAATTATTTTATTTTTAAAAAATGTTTTATTTTTCATCGATTCATTGCAATTAACGTTTATTTGCAATCGTCATTAAACCTGGCATGTGGAAGGAGTGAATCACATTTGTGAGAATACGAATAAAAAACGTAAAAATAAAGGTAATTTTGGGTATCCTGGAACCTATCCTTATATTTTGTATAGATTCTCATATGTAAAAATTACGCGTTTTCTTTTGGACCCTATCCACTGCGTTAATCGGGGTTTTTTTTTGTGTATTGTAATTCAACTAAGATAAAGAAATCTTAGGTTTAATTAATTAACGTTATTGGTGAATATGGAAAAAAAGACAAGAGTAAAATAAACGCGTTTCTTTCAACAGCTGTTATAATGATTAATTACCGCTACTTTAAACAAAGTCAGCTGGCGATAATGGGTGTGTGTTTATTATCTGAATATTTAAAATGAAAATGAATGTCTAGGTTTGCAAAATGCAATTATTATTGAGCATCGCCTCACCAATTACAAAATAATTATTTAGAAACTGAGTGGCAAATTCTGCAGCATTCATTAAAACTAGCAAGTTTTCAATGTCAAAGAATTAATTATTTTAAGAACGGTTACGGGCCATTAATTAATTAATAATAAATTTAGCATCGTGGCTGTATCAATCTGTCAGACTGTCTGCATCGCGTCTAAGTTTATTAGGCAATGTGATTTTATAGAGAAATTTAATTTAAAGATCGTTTGATATATTTAAAGTATTTTTTTTAATATTTCAGATTTCTTTCTTTTGGTTAATTATTTTTTGTACGTTTACGTGACGGGCACTAAAGAAAATATCCATGCCGAAAACTAATTATGTTAGTCTGGAATATTAAGCACGTAAGAAACTCTGAAGATGACATCTTTACATGAAGAGCGTCGAATTTTAATTTAATTCAATAATCATAACTCGGTTGTTTAAAAAACTTTTTGATCCGAGCATTTTACAAAATAAAGTGAAATGTTCTTATGAAATATTTTAACTTGTTGATATTTTTATAAAAATATTCGGATGATTTTAGATCATCTGAGTGCGCGAAGACAGAAATCCATGTCCATTAAATCAGGCATGCACAATCTTTTTCTTCCAGCGGGGCGCATAAAAACAAAATATGATGGTTATGGACTGCAAAGAAAAAATAAATTGAACATACACTCAATCCTCCTAATACAGGTAGGGTACGTTCAATGTAAAACAACCGTGTAAATAAGATGAAGTGAATATAGGTAAATAATAGATAGGTTCCATTTAATTTGACTGTGTTATTTCAAAACTGTGTAAAAAGAGGATGTACTTATTGTGTAAGTATGTTGTATTGATAATTCAAAAGTTAATGCGACCTTTGTCTTTTTGAATGTCAAAATATTTTTTTTAGAAATAGAAGGCCTATTTCTATGAACCGATTTATTCTGCTTCATCAACGAAAAATCTTTCTCACATTTATGTATTATATGTATGTAATATGATTTAATTTTAAGACACATTCAAGGGCCGTGACAAAATCTGAGTACAAAAATAAGTTTCTTTGGGGGCACGAGGAAAAAAAGGTTTAATAACGCTGATCTAAATCACAGTTGCGTATAGATAAATAGAACTTGCCAATGGCAATGACAATTATTAGTTTTACGGATTTCGCTGTCCTCGAAATCTTTCCCCGTAATCATTTTCCTAAGAGGTAAACGCTGTTCAAGTATACAACCAATGAAAGTGATTTTGTTTCGATTTCCCGCAGCGCTTCGATATTATACAATACTTGCGGTGAGACATCGATAGTTGTACAATAATAGCACGAATTAAGTGGATATGTGAAAACTAAATGCATAATCATAAAATGATCGGCCGTACAGGCTAACCTCGAATGGCTATTATCGAAGCCAACATTCTGTTAGTAACCGAGTGAAATGGTTTATATGTATAGACGGCATATAATGACATAATAACTGATAGGTGAAATTTATCGAAATGAAAAAAAATATTGTACTTTTAAAATAAGATGATACCATAAAAAAGCACGATGAATTGAAACATGGCAAATTTATTTAAAAAAATATTTAGGTATAATAATAAAAACGATATAATTATCTTATTCACAAGATACATCATCGGAATAAATTATCACTATAGGATTGTTATACTTGCTCTGTTGAGTTCAAATACACTTCAAGCAGATCATAGAAGAATATTATTTGACAAAGTACGGTTGTTTCCAACGGTGCTATTCTTGGATTTATCAGTATCCGGAAATTAATAAAGCTATTAATTATAACTAAATACCTTCAAAGAGAACGTAATGATTGTTTTTGTTTGCGATAATCAACGTCAATGTACAATTCTGAAGATGCTACTCAAAGAGACGAAACTCATGTAACACGCAGGAACAATAAATATAATAAAAAAGTCAAATTTGAATCGTTCAAATTATGTACACTCCCACAGAGTTTGTCACTAACGACCCGGGTTTCGCCTTTCGGCATCTTCAGGCGTTACCCGGGTCGCTAGTGACAAAATCTGTGGGAGTGTACATAATTTGAACGATTCAAATTTAATATTCAAATTCCACCAAGCACCTTCAGTCGAAATCTTAAATTATAATATAAAAGTTATCAATTTTAATTTTATATTTTAAATACACTATTCACAGTTTTCATTCAAATCCGGGTTACACAAATCCACATCTTCCGGTCTTCAAAAACGTATACGTAACTGATATCCGGGGTCATAAAATTCCAAATAGATGTACGAGAACATTGTATGACATGTTTTAACTAAAAAAAAACTATTGCTTCTGGATGACGAAAAATAAGTGTCAAACGGAGATCAGAGTTTTGCGATAATACTATTATGGCAATAGCAGTAGAGATCGGTAGCTCGTTTCCGTCGTTGTGTGGCGTGCTTGTTCAACGAATCGTTAAACGGAAAACGCGCAGTAACGAATAACGAGGAGTGTAACGGCGCAGGCGAAGGTCACAGCTGCAACGACAGCGGCGCATAAGTACCTAGCTGGTACTTCACTTGCACTTGCTCTTGATCCGAAAGTAATGACTCGGGCCGTGAGCACAATGCTAGAGGATCGATGAACATTTGCTGTAAGTTACAGTACAGCTGTTACGTCACTATCCAGTTATCACGATTTCCTACTGCTACCCGCTACATAAATTCATACTAAGCACGTATTCGTTTTTATCGATATGTCTTGGACTTGGAATGAAAATTACCTAATAATTACTAATAACTAAATAAAACGGGTTTTTTTGAGGAAATCGCAAATGAAATTTTTGATAAAATATCGCCCCGTTATACGCAGAAAATCAATTTACAGACAATTTATAAATTTTACAGAGGGTTTTTTATTAATTAAGTTCGAAAAAGGAATTCATTAAGTGCGGTTGGTAAATAGTAATATATGGTCAATGCCTATTCTGATAATATAATAAAATTGTCTGACTACTTTCACTTCTCTAGATCAGTGTTTCTCAACCAGGGTCCACGTGGAGCAAACGATTACAAGTCAAAACACTAAAATGCACATGCGAATGAGATAACGCACTAATTTTTTTTTTGACTAAAAACGAAATTTACCGAATTGTGTCGCTTAAGTTCTTTTGCCGATTATGGGTCGTGACAATTTTTAATGAGACAATGTATCCTTTTGAACACATTATAAATCATAAATGTTTCCATGATTTTATCGCTGTGTTTCTAGTCTTATTATTTTGTATTAATAAATCAGTCGTATAGTATCTTAAATAAATCTATTCGACAATACCTTATAACGTGTATTTTATTAAGATTAACGTTTACATAAGATTCACATAAGCCTATTATGTAAGTATGCATATTAAATTCACATCACATATTACTTTCGATTGATCAGGCCATTAGGCGATTACTTTGTAGACAATCACACACTCAGTAGTCAATAAAATACAACATTAAATCAAAATACAATAACTATATTCTAAACTATAAGTGAAAATTATTAGTTAAAGATTAAATTTTGCGTTTAAACGTTAGTCCGCAATATTAATATTTTTTAACACTTAAATAAAAAGCCGCCTGTGTGCTCAAGTGATCAACGTTGTTGGCTTCGGCTACGGAGGGCACGGGTTCAAGTCCCGGAACGGACAGTTTTATAAATTGATTTTTCAATCGATTTATGAATTTCTGTTCAAAGGCATGGATGTTTGTGATGTCTTGAATTCCCCCCTCTCACCCATCCTATCCTATGAACGGGGCGTATCTAGAGCGATTAGCTTACCACTAGTCCTGTCCTAGCCCTATCCTTCTATCCCTACTCTCTTTGGAAAAAGAGAGGTTGAGCAACTGAGTAACAAGCAGTTCTCGTAGAAACACTTCTGTTGAGATAAACTCCATTAGGTGTCCATATGTTCCACATTGGGAGCGGACACGGTTTAAAAAGAAAATAAAGAAAATAAATAACATTTATTTTGATAATAATATCAAGTTTTAGTAGAAAATTTATCTTGGGTAGGAAAATGTCTTTTCTTGAGCACAATATAAAATAATCTTATATTGCGCGCTAGTGTCGGCGCGCTAATTTTGGGGTGCCATTTATTTTATAGTGACATCAATAGTATTATTTTTACTGAATTACTAAAAGTAAACTAATAATCAATATTCAATGATAAATAGTATTTGCTTATAATCCACAAAACGAAAGATTCTCCTAAAAAAACTTTGCCGCATTTTTCTTTTATTGTGGTTGTGTTGTATTCGACCAAACTGTTTAATATATATAAAATTGTTAGTCATTGATAAAAAAAAGTAAAGAAAAAAGGTTTGGTAACCGTCAATTACGGTTACCGGTATCGGGATGTCAAGGCCTAACGTCATCAAGGCGCAGTCAAGTATTTGTAATAGTTTTTTAAAAAAAAAAAACAAGAAGTTAATGTATAAATTAACTATATGCTTACATATATTTTCGTAAAAATATGTTTCATAGTAATATTCGAGATTGCAAGTATTATTCTACGTGGGGAATACAAAATAGCGCTGTCAGAAGCCACGGAGGCGTCCATCGTAAAAAAGATGTCGGAAAAATCCATTTCGGTAATAAGCACATGCACTGTAAATTTGAAAATCTCATGTACTACTATACTGTTTATAATATTCGTTTTTTAGCTAACAATTTTACACTAATATATTATGTAAAACCGTAATAAAAATTATTACAATAATATACTCATATTTCACGGTTTAATCAATACTGAAAAAATATAAATGCATGACAGGTGGATAAAATGAGAAAACAAATTAAATGGTCAGAATTTAAATCAATTTTTGGTCAGAATAAAAATATACGATCAGAATATTTAATAACCATTTTGGTTAGGTAAGTTTTTTTTTTTAATTTCATTTAAATTATGACTATTTACACTGACCGATATACTATATCTATTTAATATAAATTCTGACCGGAAAAATACGAGCTATAAAATAAAACAAATAAATAATTTGTCGTATTTCAGGTTTTCTATTGGGCATAATTTTACACTCGGAAATATAAAACCCTATAAGAAAACGAATTAAAAATGACTATTATATATTATTTAGGGTTTACGGTTATATACTAAAAATAAAATGCGTTACAGATAAAAAAAAAAGACAAATCACTATTGTATTTAAGGTGCTTCCATATTATTATAATATGTACGTGTTGTCATTGGTGCACATTTTTTTTACAATGTCCGCTCCCAATATGGAGCACATTGACTCATAATGTAGTTTATACCAACAGAATTGTTTCTACGATGACTGCTTGTTACTCAGTTGCTCAACCTCTCCTTTCATGAATAGCTGCATAGAGCTAGGAAAGAAATAGTGTTAGCTAATCATTCTCACTACGTTTTTTAGTAAGATTGGTGGGAGGGGAATGATTCAAGACATCACAAACATCCATGTCTTCGAACATAAATATATAACAATGTTCGTACTAGGATTTTACACCGTTTTACACTCGTAAATATAAAATCGTATAAGAAAAGTATTTAATTAAAACTTATCAAGTAATAGGGGCTTTTTTATATGTTATGGTTTTATTTGAACCGTTCAAATTATGTACATTCACACAGATTTTGTCACTAACGACCCGGGTTTCGCCTTTCGGCATCTTCAGGCGTTCAAGTGCACGGATGAACTTGAACTGACGCTTAGTAAATGAATGTTTCGTGGTTATATAAGAAATAAATGTATCATTGAGTTTAAAGCCATTCCTAGCGAAAAAGATTAGCCCATGGGAATGCTCACAGATTTGAATGGTGGGTAGTTTTATGAATTATACTTATTTTTGTTTGTCGGAAAGGTTTTATGATTATATTGACATAGGGTATAGGAGGGGCGAGCCCGGCATGTACAGTTGATCGTTGTAGATCGGAAGACTGTGACGAAATGCGAAACCCGGCTCGTTAGTGACAAAGTAGTCTGTGTGAATGTATATAATTTGAAAGATTCAAATTTAATATTGAAATTCCACCAAGCGCCTTCAGTCGAAATCTTAAATTATGGTTTTATATTAAAAATGTAAACGCACTTCAGGTACTCATTGATAAGTCACGAATACAATTTTAATTATAACACAGTACCAATAAACACACAGAAGCCCTCGTGACGCATTCACAATAGGTAGCAGCTTTCAATGTAAGACAATTATGTTAATTAAATAATTGTATCATCCTTCAATTTGCATACACTCTAATTGTACGCTCTGCAATCTGTGAAGGTCGACCGTCACAATACTTCGACAATAATACGCCATCTTGCCGACTGGGTGTGAGAATTGAAAAACCAAGCAAACAACTAACTCATTACAAACCATATTTATTTAATCTATCGACCCTCGTATAATTAGATTTATTGGCGACCAAGCAATATACAAAGAAGGATATATCATTAATTTATTAAAATATTTCAAAATATTATAAGGAACGTAAATTATGTTTTTTTTTTATTATTCAGTATATTAAAAACCAAATAAAAACACTAGTGTATTAATAATGAGTTGTGTGGATGCGGAAATGCGGATTAGAACACAATGAAAAAAAAACGTTAATCAAAAATCATTAAATTTAAATGAATATTTTATAAATGCAATTAATATTCAGGATGCTGACCACGTCCACTGGGAATTTTAAAACATTACCAACGGACGAGAAGATTTTCTCAAAACGATACGAGAATAAGTTACATTTTTCATCCGAACCAAAACGTGCCATTGAATAAAATTATGTAGAATAATCTTATGAATCGGTAGTAATTGTAAAATATAAGATTGAGTCTTGTAACCATTTTCATTTGATTTGAAATACGATTTACGCCAACTATTTCCAACCTGGGAAGCGCGAACAGTTCAAAATATTTATTTACTCTTTAAAACGTGTCTTTATAACTACATGAAAGAAAGGATGGGAGGCGCGAGTATATTTTTTCTTGAAAGGGAGGCGCAGTAATACAAAGGTTGGAAACCACTGATTAACGCTATTATACGGCAGAAAAGTTGCTGTGAAAACGGTGAGAAACCGTAGCGGAAAATGGTTGGCACAACGATTTCTTTCAAAGTCATGTAGAATATTGCAGGAAAATGTGTTATGTCAAATTAATATTGCCAGCCTGGCGTGAATATTTAGTTGGACAGTAATATAATCATTTGATTAAAAGCTAGTATGGCATTGGTGGAATTGAATCGATTACAATCAAAAAAATTAGTGAAATTATTCTAAGATAAGGAAGAAAAAAATGTTGCATTGTAATTGCTCTGTGTGCAACATCATACATATCGAATGTGGAAAGGAAAAATAACGCAACCATCAATTTTCCAAAACAGCTTCTTTCGGTAATCACAATGTATACAACTTGACACACGTTCCATCAAAAGGATGAAGCTGAAAATGCCGAATTAGTATCAAAATTTAGCTTTTATGTTTGAAAAAAGAAAGGCTTGCAAACAGGAAAAAAATCCTAAAAACAGGTTGAACAATTTATTAAATTAATATTACACTAAGTCAATAAAAACCCAGTTTATTAGTCATAGTGCACTTCAGGATTGTGTATATTTCATAATTTGCTTTAAGCCTAAAATCAAAAATCGTTGTTTGTGTTTCCTGTAAAATTTGATATGTAGGTTACGTCATTTTTCCTTTCCATGGTCGATATGTATTATTTCGTGGGGAAAACTTAAAATTATGATTTAGGCCAGTTAGGCCAATCAAACAACTTCGAATCACTAATATGGAGTGGGTATATCGACACAAATTTCACATAAATTTGACGATCCCTGTATGGCAAATTGAATATCGACATGCGGTGCAGTTGACAACGTATAGCGGCGCCGGGATGAGGAGCGCAGTGGGTGGTGGGGGGCGAGGTGTGTAGAAGAGTACCGTCTCCGGATAAGCGGTGTAGCATCACATCGGCGTCGTCACATTATGCAGGTGACCTTCACCAACGACCGCGACCAAAACGGAAACATGCACGAGAATACGGAGCTTTATTCGCTCTTTACTATTCGCTGCTGAAATGGATGTTGTTGCAAGGTTGGAAAAGACACGTTAATTGTCAATTTTGCGTTGACCGAAGAGTGAAGGATTAAAATATTCGTATTTCGATAATAATAAATTAGAATCCAATCCCACAGAATCACTCAAGTAAATAAAATTTAATATTTCGACTGAAGGTGTGTGGTGGAATTTCAATATTAAATTTGAATCTTTCAAATTATGTACATTTACACAGATTTTGTCACTGTCAGTTCAAGTTCATCCGTGCATTTGAACGCCTGAAGATGCCGAAAGACGAAACCCGGGTCGTAAGCAACGTTCCCTCTAAGCCAAAGGGTAAGCTGCGTGGACCGATCAAATATTAATTGAACAACTGTCTTGCAGTGCGCGCCAACCCGGAATGAGTGCGCGGGGGCTTCCCAACTGCTGCGCGACCGCCCACGCGCGCAGCTTAGAGGGAACGTTGGTCGTAAGTGACAAAATCTGTGTGAATGTACATAATTTGAACGATTCCAATTCAAGTAAATATACATGATTGTTAATAATAGGAATATCAAACAAACATTCTCAACTGTGAACAAATTATTGCAGAAATGCACTTCCAATGATCAACACTACTCGTTAAATGTTATTATTTGCATATCGTCGTTTCCCGCACAATATATCCTATGTGACTTTTTTTTGCCAAAATGAGTTATTTATAGCATTCGTTTCGGATTTCTTTTCTCCACGTGAGACACTGTATTCTATGTAAATATTTTGTTCCGTTTCCTATATAAACTGATACACAATAAATCCTATGTGCCGACATTACTGTGCATCTCAAAGTATCCTACGTGACAACACATCACAAGCCGGGAAAAACATTGAGAGCGAAGTTTCCAACGTTGTAAGAATAGCTCAACGTTGGCTGCCCAATGCATAAATTACTGTTAGGATAGGTGAATAGCTCCGATACAAATTTATTACATTACAGATCGTAAAAATCACATTAGGTTTATCAAGAAAAAAGTTGTTTTTATAAAAAGTTCATTCGTTTAACGTCTTGATTAGTTATTATAAAACCTCATTCTTAAGCAGTAAGTTAGATCATTTTTATAAATAAATTATCAAAAAACGTTTTTTGTGTCTCCCGTAAAATTTGTTGTGTGGGTTACGTCTTTTTACATGTTTGCAATTATCTTGACAGCGACACGGATGTGCTGTAAGCTAACAAATAGCGCTCTACCAACATGCAAGTATTCGTTCCTCAACTGGAACAAAGGTCCGACCGACTGACTGACTTGTAACCAGTTTACGTAAAGTATATATACTCTGCGGTAGTACACTTTTTGGGTCGGATTTTTTTTTTTTTTAAATATAATAATATTTTTTTCGATGACAAAGTAAATAAAGAGTGTGATCATTAAAAAAATAACACGCCAGTCCATGATAAAAGTACGAACGAAATGATCGAAAGTCATGTCTGAATTAAATTACATACTGTCACTAGGGAAAATTTTCTAATCGATGGGGAACACCGCAGAGTCCCCGCCGGCTATGGCAATACCTCGCGGAGGCATTGTCTAGGAGTGGCGCGGAGGAAGGGGAGGGTGTCGCGATGAGTGGGTCGGTAGGTCAAATAGGTTGCTGTGTAAACACACGTGGGAGGGGGAGGGGAGCCGATGAAGGAGGATGGCGAGAGGAATGCAAAAATTCGATGCAAGCAGGTAGGGAGGGTTGATTGCGTCACCGGTACGCGGTATTATAAATGACTATTAATACATAGGTATTTTTTCTACACTCCATTATAATTCCGTTGTAAAGAATATGTAACTTAAAGAAGAAGGCTGTTAAAAGCCATTTATAAAAATACATAGATTTAAATAATCGGGTATTATACACTATTTTTAATCGATTTATAACGTGATAGAATGACGATACATACGAACAGTATAGGAAATATAATTTAAATATTTTGAAGATTTTAAAATGAAAGTTAATTAAGTAATTCTATACTTCGCCGACAGTCGTGACATCCACTAATAAATG
Source organism: Himalopsyche anomala (assembly GCA_031772345.1). NCBI lineage: Eukaryota > Metazoa > Arthropoda > Insecta > Trichoptera > Rhyacophilidae > Himalopsyche > Himalopsyche anomala. Next base: position 30,343,372 of record CM062824.1, read on the forward strand.
AAAGCAACCGCCGATGTTTACTCCTGGCAGAACAGATGTATAATTTATAAGTAAGCTCTATTTAAAATTAAACTTAAAAACTTTTTTTTTTAATTTTAAGTGTTCAAAATTCATTCGGCTGAAGTGACCATGGAGTCAATAAATCCAATCAAGTTAATAATGAACACTCTGTTCACTGACTACCGAAGAAACATTGACACACAAAAAAAAACACAATGAGAGAGTAGTTTATTACGTATATTCATTGAATTGTGTTTATAAAAGAAGACCAAACAGCCAGAACCAAAATAAAAATATACTGAATAATAACGGAAATGTTCAAAAATGAAGATTGTTATGAAGTAAAACATTTACCCAATACTGGCTTTAAAAAATCTTATATCGAGTTAATTTTGGTTTGACTTAACTCTATAGGTAAAAATAGCAATGTTTATATTCTACAATATTTATTATAATATGCCAACGTTAAATTGCTAGAATTCCACTATCATAGGGTTAAAACAGATCTGCGAAATCGGAGTTATAAAAACCCGTTCGATCCTGTCTCCCGTTTTTTAAAAATACAAAAATGTATGCATTTGAGTACATATAAAAACTATATGTAAAAATTTTCATCTTTTAAATTTGGAATCGAGGTTTTTTTCCTCCACTTCAGTCATAGAAAAAATATCAACATATTATGAAACTCTCGTAGCAAATAATGCATTCGGCATAAAGCATCTAATTAATCGTACAAAGCAACTAACCAGTTTTCTGTTTTTTGCTTACTTAAATATGAACAATGTCCCCTTCTAAAGTGTAACAGATGGACTGCTAATGACGTTTATCTAAAAAGGGTTTTTCTACGAGAACTACTGGTTACTTTGCTTCTTAACCTCTGTTTTTTCGAACACAGTAGAGATAGAATAATAGGGCGAGGAAAGGACTAATTGAGGATTGTAAGGTTAGGAGAGAATTTGACGTCACAAATGAGTTCGAATGAAAAATGTTGTTCGAACTGGGAATTGAACCCATAGATCCGGCACGGAAACCAACGAAGTTGACCACTGTGCCATGGACCCGCCGTATGAATAGTTGTATAAAAGCTTATTGTATTCATTGCGAAAAGAGAATTTTCAATAAAATTCGATTAGCCTTGAAAAATAAACCGGTTTTCATTTTTTTTCAAAGCAATAAACCGGTTAACCGGTTTGAAAGCCCTTATTTGGCATATTGCTATCACCATGGTCATACTACCATAAATATGTGTACATTTCTCATACAAATTACCTGGAAAAGATTTTGTCGCCCGCTGTGGTCTAGTTCAATGATCTTCAACCTTTTTACATCCGCGGACCGGTAAAAAATAAAAATAATAAATTCGGGGACCGGTGTCACACATTTTATGTAGTCAGTTCTCGACTTACGAATATTCTTGAACCGGCAATAAACTCTTACGGACCACAGGTTGAATAACACTGGTCTAATTGGTTAGAGCTTGCTCTGCCGACCAGGTGGGTCTGGGTTCGATTCCCGGCAAGGTCGATGTAAAATTTAGATTTTCCAATTTAAATCTGAGACCTAACACGTGGTCGTTTGTGATGTCAATTTACCACGAGTCGATCCCGAGTGACTTACAATAAATTCTCACCGAGTTTTTCTCGTATCAACTTTCAACTATAAAATATTTGGCGCATTGCCATTAGCTGTAATGCCAAATATATTTTGTTCTAAAATCATAGTATGTAATATGAAATAAATTCTCAACGTCGTTGTTATTTATATTATTGACTCATATAATGTATTAAGAAACTGCGACTCTATTGTAGTGTAAAAAAAATATAATCAATACAATATTACACAAGCGATAAAAAAGAAGAAATCATTAGAGTTTAAAAAGAAGTTTAATATTTTTTAATAATCTAGCGTAATCGAGAATAATCAATCATATTTTTCACACAACTTACTGTCAAGGTTCAAGGTAAAAATTGCACGCGAACAAAATTAATCCACGTTTTCATTTATGAAGATCAGAAAGGTATAACATAGCGACAAATTACATGGTCATATTAATTGTATGACATGAACAGCATCATTGGAAAATTATTTTTAAAAAGTTTCATTCTTTGTGATACACAAGAATAAATGATGACAAAAATGAATAATCGTATTGCTGCATTTAAAATTGTTAATAATATTGTAATAATGTCATCTACGACGGTGAGTTAATAATGTATGGCAAAAACTCGTAATATAATATTACAAGAGTATGTCGTAAAAAAACAAAATGTCATTTAAAGTTTTTACATTCAGCAAATTTAATGTTTAACAGTTACAAAGTGTCATATTACAACAAACCTTCGTTTTTCCAATATTTCTACATTACCCCCAGGTATGTTCGATGGATTTGGAGAGTACTGTGCGGTAATTCAATATTACAAAATTTTCGTTCGGCGAATAGATAACAATTTTTTTAAAATTAATTTAACATTTTTTTAAAAGTATATACATATTATTTATATACTTTTATGAATATTTGACACAACGCGCAAAATATTTTGAAATTGCTAAATCATATGAGATAAGTCACTCAATATCAACTCAAGGATAAATTAAATCACACACGGGTGTATACTTATAAAAATGATCATTATGATAATTCCAGTAATCGTGATAGCTGTAAAATTCTCAGCCGCATCCAAGACATGATGCACCTAGGGACTGCAATTAGGGTTGCCAACCGTCCCAGATTGGCCGGGACTGTCCCGGAATTGGAATCGCTGTCCCGTATCCCGGATGAATGCTAAATTGTCCGGAAATTTAGACCACTACTACTTAAACATGTCAGTCTGTGAATATTTAAATACGGACTCACTAGCGAAAGAATTGATGTTTCAGCAAAAAGTGAGAACAAATATTATAGTAAAAACTCGTAAAAATATAACGTTTAATTTGTTATTATAAGATTTTTAATTTTATTTATTATTATTACTATGTAATATATGTATGTGTGTGTAATTAAGTTTCTATAAGAGTTAAAATAAAAAATATTAAAATTAAATAAGAACAACTGTATTTTAATTTTTTCATACATATAAAGTTTCCTCAGAAAACTAGGTAATGGCTGACTGATAATGATGACGATGATGTCCCGGAATCGTCATAAGAAAAGTTGGCAAACCTAACTTAAATGCTGGTACTACCAAAATGCATGTATGCACCAGTATTATAATATTATGAGAATGTACAATTATTTCAAGCATCCAACAAGCATTCAAGATGAGTGGGCAGCCAATATTAACAGATTCTAACATTCGTGAACCAGTCTTTTCGATATAAAATTAAAATTGACAACTTCGTTATTCCACTAGTTGTGACATTGCGAAGCATCTTCAGACTCTTCATTCAGAACAGGCGAAACACGTGTCACAACTAGTAACAGAAACACTAGAATAACAGACTAGTCAGACTAGAGATCAGTTTTAATGTTATATTAAAAGTGGATTTATGTAGCCTTATGATTTCATCAAAACCAATAAGTCTGATTTAACATGAAAAATACTTTACATTTATTGTTTTGGTATATACTTGGTAAAATTCCATTATAATAAGGTAAAAATAACAACGTATTTAGTTCTACAGTTTTTTTAAATATTTATTAGTCGATAGCTATTTCGGGTATCAACTAATAAATATATATAAAAAAAAAACTGTAGAACTAAATACGTTGCTATTTTAAACATATTATAAAAAATAGTATTTTTCTGAACTCACTCACGTTCACGCATAATATGTCGACATACGAGGCAATACTGTAAACACTCTTAATTGAATGCTCTGATGTGATACGTACCGTTATTGCAATCCTATTTTTATTTTCATCTATTTTTGTAATACCGGTATTGGTCTAAGTCGTTGGTTATTGTAATCCCTAGATGCACCTAACTGAATCTGATAATAATAAAATATTAAAACGGTGCTGCTGTTGCCTAGGCGAATTAGCGAATGAGTAATATGTTCTCAACGTGTCCTCTGCGCTCTGACCGGCGACCGTGAAAATTTTCAAGTGCATCATTGCCCAAAAAAAACAAACTACGCCAATCAATTGACATTCAAACGCGATACATAAAAAAACGCGTCTATTTTAGAAAGTGGCTGTCTTCCATTTCGCGCCGTAAAAGTTTTTTTTTTAAAAAGACCTTTTTTGCTTGTGAAAGCTACTTATTACGTGAAACATCTTTATTTTTAAGCATTCATTCATCTTGTGTTAGAATATGAAAATTTCTGATACTCGTTTTTAACGATACATACACCCAATCCATTTTTTACGTCATGCATTGGATCCAGAATGGAATGGCGCGTAAAAAAACTTCACTTACATATATTTTGATAAATTGGTTCCAAAAATCAAAATATCTCGTAAAAAAATTATCAAAAATGTACGAAAAAACAAAATTTGTTCTTCAAATTCGCGCAAAAAAAAATACGTATGAAATTTACATATAAATTTAATTTCTTTATTAATTATAAAAATAAAATGAGAAACAGATACATAATATGTAAACATGCATTCACATGTATTCACTTATAGGAGTTATTCGCAGCTGTCACTGTTGGTTCCGAAATATAATCGTTCGCGATTTTTTGAACGAACGTATTTTTTCAAAAAAAAAAACGCGCAAAAAGAAACTAGATGTATTAATAATAAAGTTTAAAAAAAACTGAAAGTAATAAATACAGTTGGTAACTACGTGGTCAACGTCGTTGGCTTCGGTTACGGAGGTCACGGGTTCAAATCCCAGTACGGACAGTTTTATAAATTGATTTTTCAATCGATTTATGAATTTCTGTTTGAAGGCATGGATGTATGTGACGTCTTGAATTCCCCCCTCCCATTCTATCCTATGAACGGGGTGTATGGAGAGCGATTAGCTAACCACTAATCCTGTTCTAGCCCTCTCCTTCTATTCCTACTCTCTTTGAAAAAAAAAGTTTGAGCAACTGAGTAACAAGCAGTTCTCGTAGAAACACTTCTGTTGAGACAAACTCAATAAGGAGTCTATATGCTCCACATTGGGAGCGGACATGGTAAAAAAAAACTACTTCAACACAACACTGGTAAGACTTATATATAATAACTAGCTGGCCCGACGAACTTCGTACCGCCTCAGAATCAATAAATGTTGTGTTAATTTATTGGATGAGTTAAATTCAGTTTGAATGAATACTCAAAATGAATTAAGTTCAATAAATGTGCAAAATTAAAAATGAAAAGTATTTTAATTACATTGAAATGATGTTATTCACGTGGCACAGTCGATAGATTTAAAGGAATACAGTGCACCAACGATTTGATTTTGAATTGTGAAGTTGAAATGATCCACATCTTTGTTATTTGCTGCAAAAATTGCTCGTTCACTCAACCAATTATGATGTTTGTGATTAGCAATGATATTCAGGAACACTTTGTTGATTGTCCTTCGATGAGACGAAATTTCAAAAATTCGGCAAAAACGAAATCAATCCATTCGATTCGTCGACAGGAACACGGCCGTTACAGATAGTCAGCAAATGCTTGGAGAAATCTGCGGCAGATGGTCGTTTAGAAATGCAACTCGCATGTTTGTCGTTAACTGAAGTTTCTTAACATAGCGCCACAGAGTCGATGTTTTAAGTCAAGCGTTTATTTCATCGGCAGCGGTCGATCTTGGAATAACTGGTAGTGTTTGGCGAAAATCGCCAGATAGTAGAATCATTGCGCCTCCAAAACATTTTGAGTCATTGCGCTGATCTTTCATAGTTCGGTTGAGTGCTTCCAATGCGGAGGAAAAATAAGCCACCATTTCCCTCATCAATTGCCTTCATTAAAGTATCGTACACTTTCTGTTGGGGGTTCAACAGTGGTACATTCGTTCGAAGTGATTGGTTCAATGCATCTCGATCATATTCACGTTTACGTTCCGATTCTCGATTGAAAGCGTCGTTCATTCCTCGATCTGGCGACGCATCATGCAGCGCATGAGGTAACACATATCTTCGATCAAAAGCAACGCCTGGTTATGTATCTCCTCATTCACCTCGAGATCGGGATTCCCTGAACTGACGCGAATTCGGTGTAAAGTGTCTTCGGACATGTCATCCTTGTACTTTTTCCACAATTCACGTGGATTCGATGGGAAGCATGTCAAAAAAATGATAGCAAATAATGTGCCTATCTGACTTGGAGACGCAGAAACAATTGCTTCAGCGATTGTCATGTCCCAATGAGTTTATTTTTCAAGCAAATTGAGCTATTGACATGCGGCACGAAATGTTAGGCATACGACGCCATTGACAGTTCGAAATGATTCGAAATGTCGACCCGAAGGGAATTATTGGTTGTTTTTCAGATTTTTCATGTTCACAGAACTGTAAGACTCTTACATAATGACAGGGATCTTTTCAAAATTATTCAAATAATACTTTTTTATAATTTTACGAAAGTTCATTCTAAATTTTCATATTTTTTATATTACGAAATGACATAAATTCTCATTATAACAAAGAACGCAACATTTTCCAAATCTTCAATATTATATTTATGAGATTATCTTTCATTAGAAAAAAATATATATTTTTGTTTAATGTTCCACACATACAAACAACTATACAGTCAATCCTGTTTTTATGCGGTAGATGTGTTCCACGAAATATCGCAAAAAAAAATCGCATAAAAAAAACTTGACTTCCATAGAAATAGTAGGGTGCGTTACTTAAATTTTAAAATCCGCATAACTTTGAAACAGCGAGTTAAAATATACACTAAATCGCAAAGTATAAGAAAATTAGGGGAAAACCACGGCGTAAAAATATTAAAAAATAGTCACTGTATGACAATTCTATGTGTGTTTTAAAGCATGTGGTTCTAAATCACTCTTTTTCAGAAGAAATAGTATGCGCATCAATTTCATAAAACTATGGTTGTTTTCTAACAATGAAATTAGTGATCAGAGTTTGTTCAGATTTTCTTTTTCGATAATTAATTGTTTATGCAGTTTGTTATACCCATATATATATATTTTAAAGTTATCGTTGAAACTTGAATGCGCGATCAGAATTTGAATCATTTAGAAAGAAATGATCTTCTAATTTACTGAAAAGTTTGATACCTTCTTCAATTATTTTCGCAGTGAAGAAACTGGAATTTCTTTCAGTTCGTCATTGTTTTCTGGTTTTTTGTCAATAATTAAATTTAAATTATGAACATCTTCGTCACTTATAGCTTTATCTGTAAGTAATTCGTCGATATAATTTTCGCTAAAGGTATCAAACCTTTCTTCGCCAAGTTCAGGTGCTAAAGTAATCATTTCAGCTGATATTACCGATGCTTCAATGGTTTCATCGACTGTAACACACCTAATTAGGTGGACTTAATTCAGCGATGGCAGATGCAACATGATTTAAACAGTCCGAAATCGTATTTTTTTTTCAAATGTCGGTTGTGTTTATAATTCTCTCTATTCTATCAAAAATACAACAATATATGCTCTCGATGTAATATTTAACATTTTTATATATCGTAAAATATGGTACATTTAAAAAAATGCATTTCTAAAAAATCGCATTACTTCGAAATCGCATAAAAAAACCGCATAAAAACAGGATTGACTGTATATAGGGATCAAAAATAAAATAATGATTTGATAGTATTCTATAACAATATAATATACATGAAAAGTATACTGATTTTTTTTTACATACCTTCTGATTTTATGTACTTTCATTCGTCTTTTCACATTTCAGTATATATTTTAGCGACGGTGATGAACATGAGACATAAATTCCTAAAAGTTTTTTTTTAAATGGATATTGAAGATTTAGTTTCGATTTAGTTTTAAGTTGGCATTCCTAACTTGATTAACAAAATGCCTCACATGAGGTAACACATGTCTTCGATCTAAATCAAAGCCTGGTTATTTATCTTTTCATTCACCTCGAGATCGGGATTCCTTGAACTGACACGAATTCGATGTAAAATGTCATCCTTGAACTTGTTCCAGAGCTCACATGGATTCGATGTGAAGCATGTCAAAATAATGATAGAAAATAATGTGCGTATCTGACATGGAGATTCAGAAACAATTTCTTCAGTGATTGGCATGTCCCAATAAGTATAATTTTCAAGCAAATTGAGCTCTTGACATGCAAGTAGAAACATTCGTCATTTTTCGGATGAACTGTGTAAATGCGACCAAGAGCATCAATAGTCATTCGGGTGATCAGGAACCGCAACGCTTTGCTTTTGACGTTAAAATTTCTTCGATATAGCGTTTCAAGTGTAATAACGTGTCATCTCAGAGTAAAACAACGTTCGTGCAAAATATTGTTGTCAAAAATTTATATACCTAATTATAAACATAACCTTATTTCAATATTGTCCGATTTTCTTTCGTTTTAATTTCATATCATCGATTTCTTTTATTCTAATCCATATTCTAAATTTAAAATTTTTTATAAGTCAGTAGTACGCAAAAAAAGCAAAAACAAACAAATATAGAAAACAGTGCGATCTGGTGGATTTTTCTGAAACCAGCTTACGACATTTTATCGTTTGATGAAGCTATTCGTCATTTGAAAATTTTATTCTGTATGAAGATATTTATTTTCTTTATAATTTCTTTTCCGTGATATTTTTCCGATGTTTTAATGCTTATTCTGCTATTCTAGGTAAATAAGAATTTTATAAATCAAATATCATTGAAATCCTTACAGTAATTCTCGAGATATACGTGGTGTAAATAACCCGACTTTGTTTTATATATATAGATATGGATGGAAATGGATCAACTATATAACACCCGTCAGCATGTGCGGTCAACTGGTAATAGATTCACATTATCAACCAGATAGGTCAGGCATTCACTCCCAGAGAGATACATATCAAATAATAGTTTTTTCAACATTATATATCTCTGAAGTGGGTGATGGTGATGCCTTCCCTTTTTGAGTTGTTATACGTTGACATTTTAAGTTATCATGTGCTTACTTTACTCTTGATTTAAAAGAGATGAAAATCCAGTTCAATTCAATGGAAGATGTTTCTTAGTTTAATTGTAACCTGCCATTTTAGTACCATAACAAAGCGAGATAAGTATTATAAATAAATGCAGTTAATTTTTTCCATTGTTTTGTAAACATATTTTTACGGGAAACAGTATATCGTCGATGCACATAGACCATATTTGATGTGCATCGACGATATTTATATAAACATGTTTAAAGGAGCGTAAGGTTGGTGGATTATTAAACCTTGAGAGTCTCTTTATAACCGAAATACTATCGTTTGTCTATATTTTTTGTGTTTTTTAATCACGTCAATATATCAGTTTACGGCTGAGTGATAAAATTACATGTAATTATAAATATATCCAGCGAATAGCTAGTTTTTAAGCTAGACAGATTAAGCAAAAAAATGAGACGTGCAAAACAGGTTGCAGTAAATATTCATTCAATGACATTGGTGGCATCATATAAAACTTTTTTCTCGTTTTATGGAATTACCAATTAAAAACTATATTAAAGGCTTTGATAAAAATGATATAACATTATTTATAACAAGGCGTTTGAATAAAACTTTATCAACTGTAAAATTTAATAGAATAACGGAAAAATACTGTTTTTTAAGTTTGATATTCGAGTAGGTATTGTTCGTTCATAAAACAGGAAACTGTAGATTGCGGGTGATACGTTTTGGGCATGGTATAAATAAGCAAAATTTCACTATTAACGAAGGATAAAAAAAACCGTTAAAAGTATGCAAAACCACTTTATAAAAAAACGTTATTACTAAAATATCAATGACAAAAAAATATATATATATTTATTTTTACTAATGTCGCTTTAATTTTAAATGGTCAGGACCTGTATCGCTCATGACGAGCATTATCAACTGACGTGTACTTATGTTCAATTAATATGTCTCGTCATAAATATGAAAAAATCAATAAACTATACATGTACATATTTACATTATTGAAATATATTTGAAATTCGTTACTCTAACATCCGGAATCCAGTGGCGGCCGGTCAATGTGGCATTGGATGAATGCACCCCTTGTATATATGCAGGGGCGGTTATATTTCATGAAATAATATTCAAACATAACATTTATACCATTCACTCATTTTAAATTCTTCATGTTTTTATTGTCTAAAAAATAAAATAAAATGTTTCTGCATATTCAAGTGGTGCATTGATCCAATGCCACATTGACCGGCCGCCACTGCCGGAATCCCTAGATAGAATTAAAATACGGCTCGTATTTAAACGGTCAGAATTTTAATTCAGTTTCGGTCAGAATTTTTAATACATCGGTCAGAATTTATATTACACTGGTCAGAATTTATATTAAATGGTCATAATGTATCGGTCAGAATTACAGAGGGCAGAATAAATAATTTATGGTCAGAATTTATATTAAGTGGTCAGAATAAATATTAAATGGTCAGAATTTATATTAAATGGTCAGAATATAAATGGGATCGGTCAGAATTTAAATGGAATCGGTCATATTTATTTTGACAGATGGTCTGATTTTTTTTGATGATATGATGTCATCGTATTGCGTTGCTATTGGTGCAAAGTGAAGTTGCTTACGGCAAATCGTCCAATGGGCGATTGGACGAGCGTTGCTACTAGCGCCACGGTCATTGAATGAATCACTATTATTGCGCGCCCAAAGGAAGAATTGACAGTTTTCATAGACTAGGTTCCCACATCCAGGCATTTGTATGTTTCGTGTCAAAAAAAGTTTTTATTTAAAAAAAATGCACGGTATTTCCGCCTAACCGATATTCTTTTGGTTATTAAATAATTTTAAATAATCTAAAAGTTGCAACTATTTTTTATTATTTGTACAATTCGATACATTGTGATCTGCTCTGAAGAGAGTAAAGGAAAGGATAATATTTTTGGAAAGAACATTTAGATAAATAATTGCTATGGTACATTTCATAGCGACTGTGGAAAGGAAAAAGGACGTAACCCTCAATTTTCCAAAACAGCTTTTTTTTCGATAATCACAATGTATACAACTTGACACACATTCTATCAAAAGGATGGAAGCTGAAAATGCCGAATTAGTATCTAAATTTAACTTTTAAGTTTGAAAAAGATGACCTTGTAAAAAATTAAAACGAAGAAAAAATACTGAAATAAAGGTTTTTCCTAGATAATTTCTTAATTAATATTAGATTATGTCAATTAAACACCAGTTTAGAAGTCTCCGTGCACTTCAAGGTTGTGTATAATTATTAATTTGCATATGGCCCAAAATCATCAAAACACGTTTTTGCGCCCTTTGTAAATTTTTATATGTGTGGGTTACGTCCTTTTTCCTTTCTACAGTCGATATAATACACTTATTGTAAGGAAAACACTATTTTTTTTTTAATTGAAAGAGGTTTTTTTTTTATTTGAATTTAAAAAAGTGAAAACTAACAACATTCATCATAAAGCCTTGGTTCCTCTTGGAATCCTACATCCACTGCACTTCGGTGGATCCCTACCTTTATATAAACAAACCGAGTGGTATGTAATCAGATGATGCGTTATTTGTAATAATAATGACTCATTATAAGAGTCTGCTTTTCCACACATAACATGAATGTTGAAAAAAAAGGATTATTAATTTCATTTTTTTTTTTATTCTGACCGAAATATTTATAAAATTTGACCGTACAATAGATTTTATTCTGACCGTATATTAATTTTATTCTGACCGTATATTAATTTTATTCTGACCGTTTATTAATTTTATTCTGACCGTTTATTAATTTTATTCTGACCGTTTATTATTTTTATTCTGACCGTTAGTATTTTTATTCTGACCGTTAACATTTTTATTCTGACCAAAAATTGAATTTTATTATGACCAAAAGTTGATTTAAATTCTGACCAGAAATTGATTTAAATTCTGACCATTTATTTTGTTGCCTTAAAATACATATCTCATAAGTTAATTCTTTCGTACATATTATATCAATGTATTTACAACAAATTTAAATATTACTTTACGATCCATTGAATTTTATGAAAATTTTTTGTTTTATTTAATTGAATTGACATTATTATACCGTTCATAAATAAAAAAAAAACATTTCATTCATAGTACAATTTTATATCCACTTTTACTTTTATCGGTAAAACAAATAATACACTAAGCGTCTGTAGATAATATTGCTGCAACTACATAAAGGCAAATGCAATAGCTATTCGCTGCGCAGACTAACGATTTTTATCATACATTTTAGTAGTGTGTACAATGAAAGCATAACGTGTAAAATTACCAACAAAAAAAATGCAGGGAAATATTTGAAATTTCATTATTTTTAAGTTGTTTTTTTTTTTAAACACAAAGAAAGATTGCACAGCCAATTCGTGAACAGTGCTCGGTATAATATACTAGCATGTATTATATATAATATATACATATACATAATTCAAATACGTTATATCTTGATAGGTACGAGTTATTAATTTCACTGAGAATATTTTTTTCTCGTTCTTTTATTTGTCGTATGTTAAGTATGAAAAATAAAATATATTGTACGTGTATTTTTTCACGTATGTGAATATTTCCTTCTTACAATGTCACACATCTGAAAGCAGTTTCCGTGTATTTTTAAAGTCCTATTAATATTATGGGAAGCATTTTCAGTCTGAGTGGATTTAAAAAATATCATCGAGGACATTGAGGTAGGCAATGATTGTTACGTAATCACAGTAGACCAATTCTGAAAAATTACTAGGTATTATTTACAAATCTTGAACTTGATTGGAATATTCAGTCTTCTAGTCGTCATCGTAGTAATTAAATGAAAATCATAACTGACTGCATGTTAATCAGGTAAGAAATTATATGTACGTAAATATCGTGTCTGACTTGGTTTTTCAAATGCGAAATTTAAGGGTTGAATAATATGAGATTTTTTCATTTTTCGCGGTATGTAAACATATCTATATTTTAAATCATTGAGTAGTGTGCTACGATTAAAGTTTGCGACGTGAGTGGAAGCGTGTGCAACTGAATTTCACGATTGTGTTGATTGTTTGTTTCCGTTCAAAGTATAGGTGCATAAAATACATGTGTTTTCCATTCATCGGTCTGTTCGCGTAGTCTTGGCTTCACGATTCTTCAAAGTAGGAACAAATTGTTCCAGAATATGTCCCGGAACACTAATTTACGTGACGCTGTAACATTTCGCACCTTCCACGCCATATTGTGGGACATTTCACGTGACCCGAGATATGTTCCATGTTTACGGTCTGGGAGCGAGCGCAGACGGATCATGCGATGCGCGCGCAGTTGTCGACAATAATTCGAAAATTCATGTGCCATGTCTCGGGACATTTGTTCCCTAGTGAATGGCCCACTTAACAGGTACGTGTACGTAAATCAGAGTTCTGGAACTGTGAATAGGAAACATAAGCACTCTGAACCTATAGACGCATAATTTAATGAATTGTCTGTACTATTTTACTAAGAATTAAATAGTTTTCGATTGTAATTAATACTTCGCTTTTAAGGTGTTTATTGTCAATACTTGGTGGAAAGGCATTATATTAATAAAAAAAACACAATATTCCTTTGTACTTTATTTCCACATTATTTAAAAAGCTCAGGAGCGAAAGCGGTCCTGACCTTATTAAATAAAGTACAAAGGAATATTGTGTTTTTTATTAATAAGTATTTCGATACAAATTGAAGAGTACAGAATACATACATATTAGGATCTGTCATAAAAAATGATTTTATCAACAAATTTTAAGCTAGTTTAATAAATACGGTGTTGTAAACGATTTGGCATGAGTGCGATTATCTCAAAATCACAATTGCGGACTTTAAAAATTAGGCGTTTTTAACCCTACAAATCTGTTTCACGTGCACAGCACGCCAAAGAAATGCTCTATTTTGAATTTTGATGTCAATTTGTTTAAATTCAAATTCACCGCTTTCATTGAAATAACTTGATTTCTTATAGAGATTAGATTGAATTGTCAGATATTTTTTTTTTAAACTATTGAAAGTTAAAAAAAAATATAAAGCCTAATAAAGAGTCTTGCTTGTGGTACAGATAGTTTGAGAGACCAGACGGGGCGTTATCGTGATTAACACGCGTGTATGCCCGTCAGACGCAAGTATGTATGCGATTCTATAAAGTAAAACATAGTTAAGAAAAAACTATACATTCTATTAATAATTCCTCTGAGAGACAGTTAATGCCGTCATAGTCACAAAATAAAAAATGTAAACATGCTAATTATTTTTTTCAGAAAAAATAAGCCATCGTTTTGAAAACGCCTTGGCAAATAATGTGCATGATTCTATTATTTGGGGACATAAACCTAAAATGGATCGACGAATTGGCGCCCGTTAAAATTGGGACGCTGAAAAAAGAAACCACCGTTAGCCACACGCCCCAAGGAAGTGAACGCAGTGTAATGCTGAGCGACCGGAACAGCGAATGCGCGAGATTGCATCTGTGACCTTGCACTCGGCGAGTCGACGCGACTTTATAGAATAGTCGGATCGACTATAATATAAGAGACCAACGATATGTGACCGCTAAGGCACAATCTGAAGATTAAAAAAAATGACAATTGAATCACATGTTGATGTACTCATCAGATAACAAGGCGAAGTCATCATTTTTTAAAACACTTTTTATTAACCACGTAACGAACATTTTTCATCATAATAACTATATAATAAAATTACCTTTTGTGTACACCCTGTGCTCATTACTTCTCGATTGATACAGTGAATGTAGAAACAATAATTTAGGTTTTGTTAGTTTAGGCATTTTTCCATACATACAAATACAAATAATTTAGTTTTTCCACACATACAAATAAAATAATTTAGTTTTTTTTAATATTGTTAAAATATAATAATATTTTCAATAGTTATATAGAGGTCATCAAGATAAAAACATATCGATTTTGTTTTTTATAATCAAATAAAATATATTGAAAAGCCTGAAAATAAATTATCTAGCCGTTTCCTCAAAACGTGTTATTTTAAATACGGTGTATAAAAATGATTATTTAGAAAAAAAAATCACTAAGAGAGCGTTTGAACCCAATAAAGCGCTGGTTCCCAACAGATATGGATTTTTTTTAGGGGGGGGGGATGTCATAGTTCCAGGGGGGGGATAGTTTAATAGTAGTAATAGAAAATAATTATTTTAATTACAACGTGACATGCCCTCAGTTATTTTTCGTAAAATCTCTTCACTTGTACATGGACTACATTTTAGAGTACCCTGTAATTCTACTGAAGTTTTTGATCATTGAAATATGCTTCAATAATTTCAGTAATTATATAGTAAATAATCATCTCAATGAATTTATATTGTATTTATATATATATACATATAGTATTTTAGTATTTGTTTCTTTCTCGTAGAGAACTTTGTGAGAGTTCATTTTGAATATAAAACTAAATTTGACAACTTCGTTACTCCACTTTTGTGTAACAAATTTTTAATTCGTAAACTTTACGATTTTGTCTGAAGTTGTTTGTCAAAGAGGCGAAACACGTGTCACAATTTATAACACAAGTGTAGTGACAAAGTTTAATTATTATCATAATTCGAATGTGGAAAAGAAAAACGACGTAACCCACAGTTTTTTCAAAACATTTTTTGTTCGATAATCACAATCTATACAACTTAATACACATTATATCAAAAGGATGTATGTTGAAAATGACGAATTAGTATCTAAATTTAGCTATTAAGTTTAAAAAATAAGGGCCTGTGAAAATTGCGATAGAGAAAAAAGACTGAATAAAAAGTTTTTTTTTTTTTTAATATATTTAATTAATATCAGATAAAATCAATTAAAACCCAGTTTATCAGTCTCCATGCACTAAAAGTTTGTGTATATTGCATAATTAGCCTTTGGCCTTAACTCTCCTATAAAATTTGTTATGTTTGGGTTACGTCCTTTTTCCTTTCCAAAGTCGATATGTAAGTATTTATCACGAAATCTAAGTTTAATAACACCATCCAACATAGCTGTGTAAGTTTGTGTGCCCGTTATAATCAGAGGCGTAGCTAGGGACTGGCGAATAGGGCGACCGCCCTGGGCGCCAAAATGATGACAGATTTTTTTTATAAATATACGGAAATATTGGCGAAATATACTACCCCTAGCTCTAGGCATCAAATTGCAAGTATATAAATTTAGGTGTATTCATACTTAAATTGAGACGTGATTTTAGGGAGGTGTAAAAAATTAGCTAGATGACGCAAATGGGTAAATTTTTCAGATTCCTAGATGGTTAAGATTGTGTCTCAGAAAGAGGGGGGTAGGAAGGCCGGCTATTATGATTTAAGAGAGGTATGGGTAACCTTTCCTAGGCCTGGGGCCAAATTATCATTCAGACTCTGAGTCAAGGGCCGGACCAAATTATTAACGTTGCTAGTAATTTTACTTAACTAGTAACTGTAATTTTATTGACGAAATCGAATTTCTTTAAAAAAAAAAAACACGTCACATCATCTTGCGGTTTACCTTGCGGCCATTACAATGCACTGGTCGGATTTAATCTATTTCTTGTTTACAAAATTAGCACTCACCTCCAGTTGGTCGTAATATAATTTCAAAAGCGATGCGCGCCTGCGTCGCATAAAATGGCAATAACGTCACTGTCTAGCACCGTCGAATGACAAGGTAGGACGAAGGGGTAAAATACAGGGTACATCGGTTTATATACGTGAGCCGCGGTCGAGAAATAATGATCAATTATCACAACTAACTATTATCATTAGAAGACTATGCAGTGGTAATAAATACGGGCAAACTATGGATTAAAGAAAATTACAAAAGATCGTCAATTTATTGCTAAAAAATACAAATTTTGGAAATTGAAGAGTTAACAATGTGAGAAAACTGTGTGTATATATGTTTTTACTTTTGCGAATAAAAGATCGTTTGATTGATAAATATTGTACAGACTACGATTTTAATATATTATGAGTAAGATTAAATCTTACTTAGTAATTGTAGAACAATGGAGAAATAAAATAAACTTTACAGGCTACAATCATATTCAATTATTTTTAAAAAAATATATGACGCAGAGATAGAATGAGATTATATTTGGAGCTAAGTACTATTGTAGTTTCAATTTCATATTATATTGTATAGTGTCCACCATGACATAAGGAAATTCACAATTATAATGTACACATCTGCATAGTTCAAAATAATCAATGATTAAATTTTGGTTCTTTTAATTAATTTTCAGAAAAGTTAAGAGTGGAATAAGTGGTTAAACACAACCAATCAAAAACAAATATGGGGTTGTCCATATTTGATCAATGAAACACATCTAGGATTTTTTACGGCAACTGTTTCGATACTTGCACTGTGATAACAACCATTCTATAATAATATTATTATTAAATACATTTATTTATATGAAACTAATTCAGAATGCAGATTAAAAGCAATCAACTTAATGACAAACGTCGCTTCAATCTCACATTATTATTATCAATGTATTGCACTACGAACAAAGAAATGATATTCATTTAATAACATTAGTAAGTCACTTGAAAAAAAAACAACTTTTATTGGACATGGATAGCTAATTGAATGTTAAAATTGTAACCGTCAAATGGAAAATTTTAAAAAAAGTTAATCTTGTTAATTTTGTTAACGTTTAATAATTGTTTAACACATCGGAAGTATTTTAGCACAGTAGAGGAAGTGTTATTTAGTTATTTATCTGTCAACATTTTACAGTGCAATAAAACCATTGTCCAGAATTATTATGAATTACAACGCATTATCTGAATAATTGAAAAAAAAGCAATTAATCTTGTATTACTATCAGCAGGCCTAAATATTCTTTTAACGTCGCGAATGTGCATTGCATTATCATAATATGTATAATAAACACTTCAACATTCTCTCCCGAGACAATTACGATCGTTTAAAAATTTCAACAGTTTATCCACAATTTATATTTTCGTTATTTTTTTATTTTTATTTATTAATTCGAATAATCAGGATTGTACTGAGTGTACAATTAATTTTGCGATATTTTTTCAAATTCATGTCCAACAGTTTCTATGACTGATTTCACGTCAAAAAGGTGGTAAATAATAAAATGTATAGATTTATAGTTTCGGTAATATTACAATTTAAGGCCTTGAGCATTTTTTTACTATTTGTTAACTTCTGGTGAAGACATTGTTTTTTCTGATATAAACCATAACTGAAACCAGGTAAATCCAGGACGCTACGCGGGAAAAGCAACATCAAAATACACCAGATGAAAGGGAAATTGGAGCTCGGCTCCACCAGCCCCATAATTTGATGTATAGATATCAAAAAAAAAAAAAATCGTTCATAAATTAACTGAAAATAATTCAACTGTATAAAATGAATATAGTAACTCAAATAATGCTCATGTTTCCCGATAATCTCAGGAATTATTTATTAATTAGGTAAGATTTTTGATTTACACAATTGAGTTACGACTATTCTTAACTGAATGTTTTGAATATAATAAATATATACCTATATAATCAAATGAAATTATATTCAATCTCACTTTGAGTTGATACATATTTTTAAAAATTTAGATCTGTAAATATAAATTTAATTATTATTGCTTAAAAATGACAAATTTCACTTTTAGTGTGTTCACTGTCAATACTTGATGGAAAGATATTTATATTCAAAAAATAAAATACTGATTTGTACTTATTCCACTTTTATTAAATATTACCAAGACCGGTCTTATCGAGACGAGCATATCAACTATTGATCAGCTTTGATAATTAGTTGATAATGCTTGTCATGAGCGAAACCGGACCTAACTATATATAATAAAAGCGGAATTAGTTGTGTATTTTATTTCATGAATGTCAAATATGTGAAACAAATCCAATTAATGAAATTAAATGAGGAAAAACTCAATAAATGTGCTCAATGAAACAACAACTTAAATCGGAAAACCGCCAATCCGTATCTTCAGGGCTATATTATTATCAAATGACACGAATTGCTTTCAATTTAAATTAACCTTAATCTATTTGTTCGAATTCTATCTAATTTGATTTTCTATACCATCATGATTTATAAAATAAACTTAGTCGAATCTCTTGAGATGAGTTTTTAAAACCCTTTGAATTCACTCTATTTTTTTTCAAGATATTTATAATGGGTACTACTTTCAAGACATTTTAATTGTATTTTATATTTATAATTGTTATTTCAACACCATTTATATATTGGTTTAACAACATAAATATGACATACAACGATTGCATACGTCGGCGATAAGAAGCATTTTTTCATTATTTATTTTATGCATAAAAAATGCAACCGAAACTGGTAATATCCAGTAAAAAAAACACAATAGAATCGTTAAAAAGTCGGAGATAGCTTGGAAAGCGATGCAACTTGTGCATACATCTGCTGAATTGCATTTCATTAAAATAACAATGATTAATGACAACCGTCGCTGGCTAACTCGGTAATTCGCTCCAATGGATCACGAAGACGGGGCTAATGAATGATTTACCATTTGAAATGAGACAACAAAATAATACTAAAAGTGGACTGGAAAATTTGCGAAAAATATTCCAAAGCCAATGTCACTCCGCGAAGATGTTACATCTCTGCAGACTAGACGATCTCGCGGTTGATTTCGGTAACTGACCACGGACACTATTGCATTCGGTAAATTTAATAAACAACAGACGGAATGCAGACACAGCCATTCAAATCGATTCAGTTGGAGCACTGACGTTACATATACTTTGTCGATCAGTATGTCAAAGTAACGACTGCAAAAAGTCAGACGTCGGCGTCTGGCAAAACAAAGGGCGGAGAGTTCGGGGCGGGCGGCGATCCGCTCTCGGCGGCGGTCGGAGCTGCACTGACGGGCGGGCGAGACGCCCCAGCCCCGCCGCCCGACACCCCGCCCCCCGTGTTATTATTATTGTTGTCGACGGCGATCCGCCTCCGTCGATCGGCGAGTCTCCTTGACCTTGTGAGCGAAACAAAGCGGGCGCGGGCGGCGGCGCATCTGGCGGGCGGCAGAGACCGGCCGGCCCATCGTCGCCTGCACCGCGCTGCATTCGGCGAGGCGTACGGGATGGGGCCCCGGTGACGTCACCTGCCGATATCGATCACCTCGGAATCGACCACTACGTTTGCAGAAATATACAGCCGCTGACGTGCTCAAGGATCGGATCCGAGATGTCAATTTTATCGATTGGATCGAATCGATTTAGGCCGCCACTATTTTGCCAGCAGTCATCGCGTGAAGGATGGCTAGGGGGCAAAATAATCGCGATAAAGGTAAGTAAATACCTTTGTTATCGGATGCTATTGCTAGATACAATTTCACTGCGTTCATATTTTTTATCCATCTTGATCAAACGATGCATACAGCACGGCGTATGTACACAGCTATCGATAGACACAATTGCAGCGTAGTGCAATAAAACGCAAAATTTTTGGAGATATGTATGCAAATCGGAAAGACTGACAAGCAAAAAAAAACTCTTGATAGAATACAGTCGCTGATAAGTTTTACACAGTAGCGTAACTAGGCAGAATATAAGCAAAAAATGCGGTAGAGCTTCGAAGATAGAATAGAATCAATTGATTTTTTCATTAACGTTATTGCCAGTACATAAATTTATTCGAATTTCAATTAATTCTCTCTCTACACCCGTTTTTTAAGATTGGCTAAGAAATGTAAAACAATTACACAAGACACATTCATACATTTGTCAATGACCGTATAATTTGAGAACATTGACGTGTTCAGAGGGTGGTGGTCTTTCAAGTGTTGGTACCTTTACAGATAATTTTCACGGTGAAGCTGGTTTATACATGACAATTCAAGACATCACCCGATCAACGCTCTACGGAACATTTTAATGATGTTACAGGAGCAGCGAAAATCCTTGTGGTCTGTGCATCATTGTTTTAGCACAGGACGTATTTTAATATGCCGTAGCTCTGTCAGGGGATAGAATTTCGGACTTCTGACTACACCATAATGTGCATAATGTAACGTACAGTAATGTTACTTACGTACATACTCTACTCTCGGTTTTCTCAACCGATGTCCGTGTGGTCCATTTTCGAGTGTAAAGCATGTTACAAGGGGGCCACAAAGAAAATATCAGCTTAGGGGAGCCACATTAGAGTTTGGGGGGGGGGGCAGTCTAAATATAATAAACAAAAATCGGCTATCGCGTAAATTTTCGTAGCCGACGTGACATTTTGTAAGTGGTGGAGCTAAAAAAAAAAAGTTCACACACCCGTGCATAATTGTAGAATCTGTCAATTCGCAACTTCTTCAGAAGATGGAGCTAAAGACAAAAACAAAAAAGGTCTTCATTCTTCCAGTCTCAATGGGAATCAAAAAGATTGAGAAACTATGGTCTACTCAATATAGCTCAAATGTACACTACAGCGTTCTTCGGGTGACACGTCCAGTGCTCCTTATGAGACGAGAGGCTAGCTGCGCGAAAAATTCAAAGGCTGCAGATGCCAATTCATCAAATGCGTGGCATCATTTTTCATATTTGATAAGAAAAATAATGTTTTTTTGCTTTGATTTGCATCACAAAAAATCATTATATTTTTTATATATATATTAAAATCAAGCGCAAATCATAATGAAACAAATAATCAGTCGCTTATAAAGTTATTTTTAATTTTCTAGTTTTTCGCGTCGTTCCTTTTAACTAATCCTTATATTCACTTTAGGTGTTCACTGTCAATACTTGTGTAAGGCATTATATAATAAAAACACAATATTCCTTTGTACTTCATTCACGTTATTAATTAGGTCAGACCGTTTCGCTCATTGCGAGCATTGACTATCTGCATTGACCATTGCGAGCATTGACATCAGTTGACATTGCTCGCAATGAGCGAAACCGTTCTGACCTAATTAATAAAGTTGAATGAGTACAAAGAATATGTGTTTTATTAATCCTTATATTAATCAATATCTTGTTCTGATAATAGATAAAAAATAGTACTAATTAAATTATCTAAATGTTCAATTTCTAATTTATTTCAGTTATTATTGGGGTTATTACAATTTAAAAATATATTATTTGAATAGTTGTGTTGAAGTGCACCCCAACCCGGAATGAGCGCGCGCAGCGTAGAGGGAAAATTAATGGCGCAATTTATGCATATATAAAGTCAAATAGCAAAAAGAACCTAAAATGACAAGAGAAAAAAAACTAATATGCAAACTAAACTGATAGTTAAGATGCACCTTATGAATGACGTCACAAACATAATACTTCTCGTCTGTGTGGAAAATGTTGCAATACTTAATTTTCGCCTTGTTGGCAAACACGGCACAATGGGTTTTCATAACAAACATGTTATATGTACTAACAAAGCCATGTAAGGTTACTCACTACAGAACATCCTCGTCCTTTTATTAAATATGCCTTTGTAAACACATCGATCCTTCATTATTGTGATTTATGAATCACAACACCAAATATGTGACAATCGAAAATGTTTAAATATATTTTTACTATCTGTGAATCAACAATCATGAAAATGATGAACTACAAAGGCCCAATAAGCATTGTTGTATTAAATTATTTTACAAATGTTTCATAATAAACACTTTGCAGTCTGTACTAGGGCGTCCAATCCCGAAATCCAGGGATCACGTCCAATTTTGTGATTTCGGGATTGAGGTTAATAAGTGCAAAATCGACGACCAAAAAAAATTTTAATCTCAAATTTGCCCACGATTTAATGGTGAATGTTCAATCCCAGGATTGAAAAAATATGAATCCCGATTACAAAAAGGGTCCGTGATTGGATGCCCGGGATGTTTTTTTTAATTGTGTGATTATTATAAAATTTAAAATTGGGTCAGCGAGGTGGCGTTACAAAACAAACGTGGGCATCTCCACCATGGATGAAACTGAGTATAAATCACTTTTTTTTTATTATGCTGTCAATTTATCCAGTGGGTTCATATTGTGCCATTTTATAATGATAGTTTTCATTAACCGAATCGTTTTAAGTAATGATTATTAATATTATTTTTTAATAAACAAGAAATTAACATTTAATTTTGGAGATAGCCACGTTTTATTTGTACAATCTGGATGGTGAACGGATTCTACCGAACATTACTTTTCCGAACACGAACACGATCACCAAAAAACAGAGTAATAAACAGATCTAAGAATAACTTCAACTATACTTTCATTTCTTTCAATAATAATAATTGCTAAAATTATTTATTTAAGTCATTGCAATAAAAAAATTACAAACACATAATATGTTTAAAATTTGATGTACACATTTTTGCAATTGTCAAGTGAATATAAAATATGTATAATATGTGTATCAATAAGATAATAAAATTATGTTTAAAGTACTGTTTATATCAATTTGCAATTTTAAATGTTTTTATATGCATGGTGTTTCTTTTCAATATAATCAAAAATATCAGCACAATTATAATACAACACAATTTTCAAAATTAATAAGCCAAAATACGAATAAAATTTGAAACTGCTTATAAACATGAAAATTAAATACGTTTCTTGTTTTCATTATGAAAAACATTTGGCATAATTGCCATAAAACATTCCACGTTACAATAAAACAATGATTTTTCTAATAAAAATATTTAAATGTTCGGAGTATTCGGTGTGCGAAGTATTCTATATCCGGAAGGTTCTGTGTGCGGAATATTCCGAGTCCGAAAGAATCGGTGTTCGGAGTATTCTTGTTCGGAGAGTTCGTGTTCGGACTCTTCCTGTTCGGAGTGTTCGTGTTCGGTAGAATCACCGAACCCATCTGGATATGATCAGTTTCGAAATAAATTCTGTTGGACATGACCAGTTAAAAATAATTTAAATTAATATTTAAGTTGACAATTCAAATATATATGTTTTATTAATGTTTTGGTGAGAGATGACTAATTTTGAAAAATATCACATACTTTATTAGTATACATGTTGTAGGAGAAAATGACAATATTTGTTTGGAATAAATATGAGGTCATGTGTTGGGAAATAATGCTGTCTTAATTTTTCTGTGGCCCCCAAAATATAAAAATTCGAATTTCAAGGAATTTGCAGATTTGCACTAATAACCAGCGTGTTCAACCAACTCTTCCAATCCAAAATCAGATTTTTTTGTGATTTCGGTAAATCTGCCCGTGGCCCTTCTAAGCTGTGCTGTGGCTCCCCAAAACAAAACAAAAAACTGAGGCAACATGGTTACCAGTTGAGAAACCCCGGCGTAAATAAATCACCCACTTTGGTATTTCCCCTAATTAAAAGATATATATTTTATTACCCGCATTTGATTCACATGGTTACCTCGACATAGATTTTATTCCTTGGCGAGCTCATGGACCAATGTCTCGTTGACTATATCGTAAACTACAGCGAAAACTGGACATCTTTAGTGAGCAACCCCAAAAATGGATAGTCTGTAGCAAAGGTGTCCAACATTTTTTGTGTGAGCAGAAAAAGCACTGCTGGACTTCCAGTGTATTCTACAACGAATCCCAAAGTAAAGTGAATACTTTTGTAATCATTGAACGTTATTAGACCCGCGAACCGCGGTGTTTTAACGCGTGCCGGCCAATAATTTCACGTGCAAATTATGCATTTTTCTCAACAATCATATCGTTTATGGAAACTTCACTTTCCTTTTATATGAATGCAATGTGTCGTTTATTTTCTAAGAAAATGAAAATAAAAATGACGTGTTTAGAAACCCTAATTTATTATATAACGGATATCCCACTCCCGATTAGTTCGTTATATCAAGCATTTATTGTTTTTGTGATGATGCGTTAATGCGATGAGAAATATGCAAAATACGACATCGCTTTCAATGAAAGCAAGCGTTATGCTTTTTAACTTAACACACTCAATATGATATCGATAAAGCACAAATATTTTCACGAAAGGCGATATTGCATTGTTGCAGATTGCGCTCACTGTGTCAACGGTACGGTTGCAATTTTCTACGGCAATCATTAAATGCATACCAGTGTAATAGGTTATATTGACAGTGTATCAGGGCCAGTCCAAGGTAGGAGCAATTAAGAATAATGCTTGCATCATAGCACTGTATAACAAAGCTTTTCAAGGCATCTGCACATTGAAATTATACGCAACATTCAACGGCAAATATTTGTACTATCAACTTACTCTATAATACATACATTCCTATTTTTTACTCGATACTTCTTTACTTTCGGATACAGTCTGGTATTACTGTAATGCAGAGCCTTTTCCCATGTGACGTGTGGAACGGCGTTCCGGCACCTTTTCCTCAGCATTATTAATGTTTCAAATCAATATTTGCAAAAAAATATTTTTATTTGGCATTGAAAACATTTGACATTTTGATGGAAACCATTGGCTGTTTGTCCCTATTTTAGATTTTTTTAAATGTTATGTACCGTAACACTCGTTAATAAATGTCATGATACAAGACAATACCAGGTCTATAGATTTACTCCATGACCAGAACCAGGGTTCTAATACTTGATATATTGTTTTCAAAAAAGAGACGCTGTGCAACTGAGTAACAAGCAGTCGTCGCAAAAAAAGTTAGAAAGCCATATGCTCAAAACTGGGAATGGACATGGATTAGAAAAAACTTGACAAGATACTGTCATATTATTTTTTTTTAATTTAACAGATTTTCCTTTAGCCATTTCCGCTCCCTTTACGGAGAATATACTCACCACACGGCTTCTCCGATATTCTATCCTCCATCAGTCTCTTTGCTTTCTTCTGCAGCCTTCCAAGTCGCCGGAATCCATCCATCAATTTCGTTCACTACTACGACGAACATGCTAATTTTTAAATATTTCTACCGTCATAATTAATTATTTATATATTATGTCGAATGTAATTAATTTAGAAACCGAGGATTTAGCCGACTAAGAATCGTTGGCTTTGATGATGGTGATCCCTGGTTCGAATCCAAGTACGGACAATTTAAAAAAATGATTCTTCGATCGATTTATGGATTTGCGCTCAAAGGCATGGATGTCTGTGATTTCTAGAATTATCTCCCGCCCATCCTATTATTAAAAGGGGCGTAGCGGAAGTGTTAACTATCCACTTATCTTTTCCTATACCTTTATTCTATCCATACTCAAGTCAGAGTTTCCCAAACTTTTTCTGCGATGGAACACTTCGCAAATCCGGAATTTTTAAAGAAATACTTCGCATTTTTCTTAGGTTAGTAATTCACAATACTAATAATGGCTGATCTTTATATTTTTTTATTCAAATCAGAATCACTGATTATTTCAATTAGATTTTCATATTCGCTTGCTCTATAGACTACTGGTCAACGTTCCCCCTAAGCTGCGGGCGTGCGCGGCCGCGCAGCAATTGGGAAGCCCCCCCCGCACTCATTCCGGGTTGGCGCGCACTAAAAGACAGTTGTTCAATTAATATTTGATCGGTCCGCGCAGCTAACCTCTTACCTTAGAGCAGTGGTTTCCGACCTTTTTGTCATTGCGCCTCCCTTTGAAGAAAAAAATATCTTCGCGCCTCCCCATACTTTATTTCATATAGTAATAAAGACACGTTTTAAAGGGTAAATAAATATGTTGGACTGTTCGCGCCTCCCTTTGCAATAGTACATGCCTCCCCAGGGAGGCGCGCCTCCCAGTTTGGAAATCGCTGCCTTAGAGGGAACATTGCTAATGGTATAGCTGTTGCGGAAAAAGGAATCCAAGCCGAGGAATCATCCTTGTTAGTTCTCTGAGTACAGTGAAACCTCGATTCTACGTTTTTCAAGGGACCGTAATAAATAAACGAATATTTTTAAAAAATGTTTAAGTTTCAAAAAACTTATTTATTTAAGTAACTAAATGCAATGTAAAACTATTTGAGCGAGAAAAAAAATATTCTACGAAACGGTCAATCGGGATAATAATTGGGACGGGAGAATAATATTTGGATGACAGATTGAGGAAATCAGTAAATCAGGGAATGATAAACGTGGAATTATTAAATATTGTTATGACGGGGTCTTGGTCGAGTAAAAAATAAACGATCCATACAAAAAAACGAAGATAGTGAGAACGGTAGACCAGGGCTCCACTGAAAAAAACGCGAAACAAAATGTGAGGCAAAACTATGTATGAAAAATATTCAACGAAAACGGTCAATCGGGATAATATTCGCGACGGGACAAAAATATTTAAACGATAGATCGAGGAAAACGGTAAATCGGGGAACGATTAATGCGGGATTCTTTTACATTGTTCTTATGGGTATTTGGCCGGGACTAAGAAATATAAACGATCCATGCGGGAAAACGAACAATGCGAGAGCGGTAAATCGGGGTTCCACTGTATATTGCAAAATAGTTGTTTTCGAGTAATCTAGTTGTTCACGGAACACCAGTGTTGCGCGGAACATAGTTTGGTAAACCCTGCTCTAAGTAACTATCAGTTCTCATAGAAAAACTTATGCTGATAAAAGCTCTATTTGCATCACATATCCTCCACATTGCGAGTGGATATGGTTAAAAAAAGGTTGAATGTACATATTATGTATCATACTTAATAGATGCAACATTTTACAATTTAAATTCATTTAACGACTCTGCCTAGAACTTGAAATGCGACAAATCACGACGCAAGTATTTCTGCCTTGCCTGTTTTCGGTCGCAGTCATCGTCAAACGAATGCGTATAACTTTTACCTAAAACGTGTTAAAATAAACTTTTTATTTGCATACACAGATAAAGAGTAACGGCCACGTAAAATGAGTGCGGCGTGGGCGGTTCCGTCATCTTGCAAATCGTGCATCGCGGTATATTTTCGAATTAAATATAGATTTCGGTTGCAGAATGCAACACCACAGCGGTCAAACACTGGATTAGATGTACACGCCCACCCACATCATAACATATCAAGGGCGGAAAGTCAAAAAGGCGCATGTCACTTTGGCGAAAAGTTTTTTTTTGGCCAGTTGAGTTAGGCTGATGAACTTTTTGTGAAGACATGGAGAAAAAAAGTTTCCAAAGGACTTTGGCGGTAGTCCCCATTTACAATGGTGCAGTACAAAGTTGCTGGCCACTGTTATAGCACACCAAGTGGGTGTCTTTTTTACCCGTGTTCCCCCGCTCGCATTGTGGAGCATTTGGATGAACGGGAGGGATTTTTTAGACATCAATGCCTTCGAATAAAAAACCATACATCGATTGAAAAATCAATGTACCACTTCCGATGGATTCGGCGCTAACTTCGTGGAAGTTCATTTTTAATACACAATTAAATTGCATATCTTTGTAGTTCCACCAAG